>JAQFVV010012573.1:797314-1169814 GCA_028023455.1 Epiperipatus broadwayi | reverse complement strand
GCTCTTACGTGTAAAAAAAATGGTAACTGATTGGTGCAGGTGTCTTGAGTGGTAGTAAATGATTATGTAAATCGCACAAAAAACTTCACTTTGTGTTCTTTTCATTTTCTTCTCATAATCAACTAGAGGTGATTAGATGATTTTATTCTAATAAAGCAAAAATGGTTAATGCTCGCATATTTTTTGCTCCGCTTCAAAGTTTATTTAATTTTAGATGAAGTTAATTAAAGGCTGTTAGTGGAAGATTAGTTTTCCAAACTTTGGCCAAATTATGCGGGCACTTCCAGTATAACATATGTACTTGGTAACTTTTTAATAAAAGCTTTTGAAAAGTACTAGTATATTGAAAATAGATAAAACTGAAGATAACCATGTATTAAAAATGACATTCTCTCATCTATTAAGAATTTATATCTAATTTTGACTTATCAAAATAGTAATAATAATAATAATAATCGATTTTAAAAAAAATTTTTTTTAATCGATTATAAACATTTTGGTTTGTTGTAATCAGAACTTTATTTTCTAAACTTTTATTATATTTTTTTTTTCAATTTACAATTTTTATAAAAACAAAGTATGTGATTCGTGTTTTTATGTAAGAAATGCATTGGATTTCTAATTGTTCAATAAACTTATAATATATTGTAATTAATTAGTTTAATTAACTATTCAGAATGCTTTATTATTATTATTATTATTTACAATTAATTTTTCACATTATTATCACACAATAAATGAATAAATACATATTTTTTAAAAAATAAAACTGAATTTCTGTGTTTATCTAATTCTCTCTCTCTCTCTCTCTCTCTCTCTCTCTCTCTCTCTCTCTCTCTCTCTCTCTCTCTCTCTCTCTCTCTCTCTCTCTCTCTCTCTCTCTCTCGCTTGTCTTTCGCTCTCTTTCTCTCAACTAAAGTTTGTATATTTATTGTAAATGTGATTTTTATTCTTTCATGTTTTGCGTATACGTTGTAACGTAAAATAGCATCAAATAACCCAGTAAAAACAAAAACTTCTTTATACTCTCTTAGGAATAGGCGTTATTCACCAACCTTTTGAATAGCTAGATAAAGAGGGTTTAAGTATTTTTTAAAAATAAAGTTACTCATTAAATAAATAATCAAATAGCTTTATTGTTGAAAATTCGAGCACGAAAAGAGTCAGAATTGAAATCTATCAAAGGATCTTATGCTCCAGAATTTGCCATTTTACCACTGCCTTAATCACACAGGACAAGATACCCATTTAATAACCAATGTTTTACAGTTATATGAGTTGGCCGATGTGCCTTCTGACTGAAAATATATATGTCTGATTGGAGTCTGAAAAAAGATTAGTTTTATCCAGTCTGGATTTGAATCCAGATCATAGGCATAACAGATGAATTGCTATTATTACTCCATGAAGTCTTTAAAGAAATGCTAGTGCATCTGTCTATATTTCAAAATTTGAAGAAGGCCAAAAAACAATTGATATATATATATATATATATATATATCAATTGCTCTTAATTTTATGCTCTTAATTTTATATATATATATATATATATATATATAAAATTAAGAGCATGCTAATTAGCTCTAAACAAGATTTTTTTTTATTTATAATAAATGCTACTATAAGAGAAGGCATTCAAATCATTTTATCTTGGACTGTCCCCATTCCCAGACTGGTTTCAACCTATAGGTCTCTTCAGTGAAGAGTTGGAACATTAGATTCAAAAAACCAACTCAAACAAAGCACTTATCTAAAAGTTAATTGTTAGAAGAAAATATGAAACTTTTAGACATCTATGTGTCTTTAAAGTCAGCTCTCCAACTGAAAAAATCATATGGGCCTGAACTTCATTCAGATACTCCATATATTAGTAGGCTTAGCCATTTAATTTTGCCAAAGCCCCAACAGCAAAATAATAATAGTAATAATAAAAAATCAGATGTCACATGACTTATATATAGCTTGTACTTACAAATACATAAAATTAAGAGCATGCTAATTAGCTCTAAACAAGCTTTTTTTATTTATAATAAATGCTACTACAAGAGAAGGCATTCAAATCATTTTATCTTGGATTGTTCCCATCCCCAGACCGGTTTTGACCTATGGGTCTCTTCAGTGAGGAGTTGGACATTAGATTCAAAAAACCAACTCAAGCAAAGCATTTATCTAAAAGTTAATTGTTAGAAGAAGATCTGAAACTTTTAGACATCTACATGTCTTTAAAGTCAGCTCTCCAACTGAAAAAATCATATGGTCTGGGGATGGGGACAATCCAAGATAAAATTATTTGAATGCCTTCTTTTGTAGTAGCATTTATTATAAATTTAAAAAAAAAGCTTGTTTAGAGCTAATTAGCATGCTCTTAATTTTACATATTTGTAAGTACAAGTTATATATAAGTCATGTGACATCTGACTTTTTATTATTACTATTATTATTTTGCTGTTGGGGATTTGTTCTAAATTAAATGGCTAAGCCTACTAATATATGAAGTATCTGAATGAAGTTCAGGCCCATATGATTTTTTTCAGTTGGAGAGCTAACTTTAAAGACATGTAGATGTCTAAAAGTTTCAGATCTTCTTCTAACAATTAATTTTTAGATAAATGCTTTGCTAGAGTTGGTTTTTTGAATCTAATGTCCCAATTCCTCACTGAAGAGATCCATAGGTCGAAACTGGTCTGGGGATGGGGACAATCCAAGATGAAATGATTTGAATGCCTTCTCTTGTAGTAGCATTTATTATAAATATAAAAAAAAACTTGTTTAGAGCTAATTAGCATGCTCTTAATTTTACATATTTGTAAGTTCAAGCTATATGTGACATCTGACGTTTTATTATATATATTGTTTATTTTATTTTTTAAAATTATTAATGATTTTTATTATCTGTTTTAAAGTTTTATTTACCTAATGATTTAATATTCATATAAAGCTATTTTTCCCCAAATAGATTAATATTATCATATCATCTAACTATTTATCCAATTATTAGTCAGTAAATGCGTATTCAAATCCACAAACTTTCATTAATTAATAGTTGACCATTCTTTCAAGTATTGTCTTCTTTTTCACTAATTCTCTACAGAAAGGACTTGAACCTGTATTAGATTATGTTATGACTATTTTATTTATATATGTATGTGTGTGATTGTATGTGCCTACAATTTTTTTAAAATAGCTTCTCTTTAAATCTTTAGAAAATCTATGTGTATCAGATAATGAAATGATCTTTATAAATGATATAAGCTGTAAATATTCATACAATTCTAGGATGCATTTGTCTTGTTTAGAGGCATTAAAAACTTGTACAGAGATCGACAAATGAAATTAAATGTTCCTCTTTAATAAAAAAAAAAAAAGGAAAACTTACTGAAGCTCAGAATAAAAGATAGTGGTACTTGTCTTAACCTCCATTATATTGTATGGAATAAAACAAAAGACAGCTGATAAAAAATTGAAAAAAAAATGAAAGAATTTGTTTTTACTATGTGAATTTGAATTGTTACTGATAATTTAACTTCATACATACATATTTAATTCACTTTATTAATACTTTTGTATTATGAAATATAAAAATTAGTAATATTCAAAAGTAAATTGAAAGATATCAATTTTTTGTCATACTGTTGTCATTGATTTCAAACATAAAAATATAAGTTCAACGCAGGCATTTTTTTTTTTAAAATTTTTACTACGTTTTAAACATGTTTTTATTAGGAAAATCATTTATATTCATTTCCAATTTTAACCATTATCAATCTACTGCAGAACAAAGGTCTTTTAAAGTATAATCTAGTTTCTAAGATCCATAATCTTTCATGTTCACGTCCCACCAATAAACACTAATTACTTTATTTATCCATTTTACATATGATCTTTTTTTAGGTCTTTTACAATTTCTTTAAGTCTAGCTTAAGAGTTTAATTAATATATATATATTACCTAATAATACATGATAAAAAATACAGTTTATAAATTAATTCTTTTTCACAATTCTTTTTCATGAAATTTTTAATAAAACATTAACTTCAAAATCTTTTAAAAAACTATAAAAGTGGAGAAAGAATTGAAAAGTCAATACTTTATTTTTTTTTTCAATATTTTTTAACATTTAGATTTGATTTGGGATCTCCAATTAAACAGACTATCATGCATTCTCAGTGTCAATTGGACTCGTTATAAATATTAGAGATACTTGTTATTGCTTGTCTAATTGTTTAACATAACTGACATATTAGTGAAAACAAGTATGTGAATAATTTTATTGACATTAGTACAATTATTGATTTTATGCCATTATTTTATGATTTCCACAAAACCATGATATACATTGTCAAAATCTTTAGAAAATTGACGATAAAAATAAAAAAATATTATCTTAAGTTCAGTTGTTCGTTTTAGTTTTTTTTTTTGTTCCGTCATAGATAAACATAAAAAGATTCTAAAAGATATTTTTTATTCAGTAAAGAATGCCTAATATTGCATGAGAAATCGTTATCTATTTCTATAAATTTTTGAACTAGATCTCCAAAAATGACACCGCAAAAAATTTTACATTTTTTTTTTTTTTTTTTTGTGGAGCATCTTCTGCTGCTTTATAATTAGCATTGGTTTATTAGATTTTCTTGATATATAACAATAACTAAAAAAAGTATAAATAAACGTTAACTTGGTGGAACTGTTTACTTAAAGTTGGAATGGTACTCTACTAAATAAGATTATTTTAATTTCATACTAAATAATTATCCAGTTATATTAAAAAAAATACCTTTAGTGAAGATTTTAAACTTAATCTTGATGTGTTATTTTAATATGGTTTAATACTTTTAAATAAAACAACCTTCTGCACCATATTTCATGCTCTCAACTACTTTTTTTTAAGATCTAAAACTATTTATATGCTTTTTGTCAAAATTTTTTGTTTTGTTTTTATTTGACAAACATTTGTACAAATTCAAAAGAAATAAACTTTTATGAATACTCATGTTAAGACTCTAACAAGTTGATATTTTCTATTATTGTTGGCCGGTGCCAATTTTAATCAATGGTCAACATTTGACTTTAATATTAAATGTTTATGATACACTAGAATTGAATAAATTGTGGTTGATTTGTGAGAAATATAAAATTACAATTGAAATTTATACTAAAAAATTATATTTGAAGTTCGTAAATATTGAAAAAATAAGAAGAGCAAAAAAGTAATAAAAAAACAAAGAACTTTTTCCTTGTCAAGTAGTGTACAAGCTAGTGATTACAGAATATTAATAAAAACATTGTTGACTAAATTTATTATTAAAAATAGGAATGAATAATTATGAAGTCATTAAAAATCTATCAAAGCATCTTCTAATTTTAAAATATCTCAAAAGCTTCTAGCACCATGCTGATAAAGATATTACCAATCTCTTTAAAAAATGTTACAAAGTCACTTATTGTAATTTTCTTTGTTAACATTACAATCAAATTTATTAATTTCTATTTTTAAAAATAAAACATATACAAATAAAATCAGAATGTATACATGCATTCTTTTGGTTTTAAATAATAATTATACAAATATTGTGTAGAAATAAGCATTAATTTCAAATAAACTAGACAAAAAAATTTTTTTTTGCTATGACTGATTTCAAAACTTAAGAATGACAAACTGGAGCTATCAAACACATAGAGATTGGATTAAATTACTTTAAAATTAATGACCTCTCCAGATTTTGTTTTAATGAATACATCAATTTTACATTAATTTTCTTTCTAGTGTCAAGTGAGTATGAAAACTGGAAAAATATTGTTAAATATTGTGTCAAAAAGCAATTAAAAGCAGAAAAAACTACCAGCATCATTTACAAAACAAATATCTAAAACACCAAAACTCAAAGCCTGCAAGTTGTAGAAATACATAAAAATAAAGTTTTAAAATAGAATATAAATGATTGTTTATATATATTTATTGTAAAAAATAATATTAAAATAATATATAGTAGAGAATCAGAAAATATAATGATTAAAATCTGACTAAAGTAGAGTGAAATATTGGATGATTTATGTGCATAAATTTTAATCAGACAGATTTAGATAACTTTAATATTTTAATTGCTTTTATGTTAATTTTTATTAGTGCTACAAGTGATTATAATTTAACTCTATAGCAGGAATCTGTTTCAATCAGTTAACAATACAAACTTTAATTTTAAAATTACTTTAGGTAAATAAACAGTTACTAATGATGAGATTTTAATTCTAACTCAAGTATCTAGATATCAGTAGCTATTTGTGATCCAAAGAGACAATAAAGAATCTGCACATTTTTCATAAAATAAAATTACACTTCTACATTTATACAAAATAGCCTTTTATTGTCAGTGTAAAAATAAAAAAATTATTGAGTATTAATTTATTTATTTATTGAAAAATTATTAAATATGTGTTTTTTAATAAATATAGAATGTTTAAATTTTGATTTTATTTATGTACATCTTTATCCTCAGACAGTGAGCTCAATTGGTTAGTACAAAATATCTGATAAATCAAAAGGCTCATCTAAAAAATAAGTAATTATAATATGGGAAAAAATAATTTGTTAACTTAAATTCAAAATATATAAAAAATTTTAATTGAAAAATAAAGCATGAAATTGAAACAATTTTAATTAATAAATACACATTTTACTATATATAATAATCAATCTAAATAAAATTGAAACAAACAACTAATTATAATTATATAATTATCAATCCAGCTTTCATCTCTTATTGAGACTTTATATCTTGAAAACATCTCAATAAAAGATGAAAGCTGGGGTTGATAATTAAATAATTGTAGATATCATTAATTGTTTGTCTCAATCTTTAGATTGATTATTATATTAAGTATATATCTATAACAACATTGACAAATAATTTTTATTCTGGATATCTGATTATTGTATATACACATTTTACTGTGTATATTGTTAATTAAAAAGTTATATATATTTTTAAAAAACATTGTAATTTCTTAACTGACATTCTGTCAATTTGGTTCTTATTTAGCTAGAAAATATTTCCTGAATCATGATTCATTAATTTAAAATAAAACATATATTTTGAAATTTATTTTTGGTGCACTTTATGTTCTCTTATCAAAGTTTTTTTTTATTTTTGTAATATGTAATTAATAAAATTTTGAATTTTTTTACATTACTGTTAAGATTTTTTAAAAAACAACAATTCATTAATTATTTATTTTACATAAATTAATAAAAATAAAATAAAAATGAGATTTATAAAATATACTATTGGTTGTTGCAGTTTTAATAATGTAAATGATTAAATCTCTCTTCTTTTTGCCAGTATTGTATATTTTTATATTTATGATAAAAGTTATCATTATTTTGAATATATCAAAAACAAATTACAAAATTATTGATTTAAAATTGCATAAATAAATGATATTTTAAACTAATGTTTATTAATGTTAGATCATTTAAGTTGATTATTAACTGCATAATGTACAAAAATATTTTTTTCAAAAATAACTTACAGTTGCAATAATTATATTTTTAGTTGCAGGTAAAATGTTGTTTGTATGGACTTTATTTCAAAAATTGATTGAGTGAAAATAGATTTCAATATTTATTTTTTGTATATTTTAAGTTCTATTATCAAAGTTCTTTTGCTTTTGTAGTATTTAACAATAAAACTTTGCTTTTTTTGCAGCCATTAATTGTTTTTAAAGAAACAATTTATGAATTTAGTCAAAATAAGAGTCATAGATCACATGACCCTATCTCTTAAGTTTGTAAATTATAAACAATGAGGATTGCCAATTTCTCTACAAGCTTTATGATAAATGCTTAGCCAGAGCCAGCACTTAAAATATCTCTGACAAGAACCCCCACAAACCCCTGGCCATGGTTTTGTGCTTTGGCACTCCTCAGAGAGGTGTCAGGGTAGGTTCAGACCCTAGATCTAAAAATACCAACCCAAAGCCAAGCACTTATCTAAAAGTTAACTACTGAGTGGAAAATCTAAAATTTTCAGACATCTAAATATCTTCAAACCCAGCTATCCAACTCAAATAGCTATATGGGGCTGATAGATCTTCAGCCATCCCATATATTAGTAGTCTTAGCAATATAAAATTGCATAAGACTTATGGCAGAGACTATAAATAGTCAAAATAAGAATCATAGATCACATGACCCTATCTCTTAAGTTTGTAAGTTATAAACAATGAGGATTGCCGCCAATTCCTCTACAAGCTTTACGATAAATGCTTAGCCAGAGCCAGCACTTAAAATATCTCTGTCAGAAAATATAATTTAGTTTATTCCTATAGTTTTAATTTTTTGACTTTGAGCTCTGATGTACTATATGAAAATTTGTTTGAAAACAATGTTAGTAGTACTTTTACTTTAAATTATTCCTTGATGCAGTCTTAATATTGTTTTTTTTTTCAGTTTTTGAACTCATTTGACACTAGATAATACAATTAATGTAAATTTGTGAATTAATAAAAAATCTGAAGAAGTTAGTACTTTTCAATAGTCAGTAATATCAAAATAATTTAATCTAACTTTCACATGCATAATAGTTCTAATTTATTGTTCTGTGGTTTCAAGATCAGTTGTGAAATTATTTTAAAAAGATTTTTGGAATAGCAGAAAAGTTAATATTTTGTCTAGTTTCTTAAAAATTAATGTCTATGTTTATGCAATAATTGTATAATAATTATTTAAAATAAAAAAATATATGTTTACATCTTGATTTTATTTATATATTATTTTTAAAAATAAGTTAATAAATTTGACCATAACATTTATAAAGAAAATTATGATTGGTAATATTGTAATGCCCTTTAATACAGATCAGTAATGTTGTGCTTTTGAAATATTTTAAAATTATGATTCAGTTTTAAATTTAGAACATAATTTGATAGATATTTGATGGCTTCCCATTTATTCATTCCCATTTTAAAAATAGATTTTAGTCAACAAAAATTTTATTTATTTTCTGGAGTTTCTAGCTTGGCTGTCTTTGTGCACACTGTTGAATGAGAAAAAATTCTTTGTTCTTATTTTTTTAATATTTACAAATTTCAAATATAATTTTTAGAATGTACTTCATTTATAAATTTATATTTCTAAAAAATCAATCACAATTTATTGAATTTTAATATAGAATAAAAATTTAATATTAAAATCAAGTGTTCAATATTGTCAAAAATTGCCACCAAGACTAATCATAGAAAATGTCAATATGTTAAAGGGCTAATAATGTTAATAATTAAATCATTCTTTTTAATACTGCATTTTTTATGTTTATGATATAAATTTCCATTACCTTGAATATATAAGAATCAAATTATAAGATTATTTATTAAAATTAAGCAAATAAATCTTTTAGCTTATGTTTAGTTATTTTTGATCATACAATTACCTAAATGGTGTTTCTGGATGAATATCTTCATTTTTGGCTAATTCACCTCTTAGTGAGAATTTTCACTAGCATTATATTTGTAATATATGTATTTTCTTATATACCTTATAATATAAAATTTTAATTCAAAAAATTTGACAAATGGCAAGAAAATCAAAAAATTTCTTTAAATAAAAGAATTAAGCTCCACCCTGATAAGTATATCTATTGTATTATGGCAGGATTGTCAAATGTCACAATTTTTATGACATTGTTTAAAGAAAATAGTTTGAATAATCAAAAACATGTTTATTTGTGAATTTATTACAATTTTAGATGTTTTATACAATAATTTATGCGATATTTATTAGATATCAAAAATATAAGTTATTAATAACTTATTTGGAATGGAAATACTTTATTTTTAAAAATAAAATGTTATATTAATGGCCAATGCAAATATGGCTTGAAACTATTTAAAAGCTTTCTATGTAAGCAATCTAATTATAATTATGAATATAAGAATATCATAATTTTGCAATGAACACTGAAAATTTTTAAACTTTTAAATGATATTTCATTAGATATAACAGGAATAAATAAATGTTCATTCAGATTTTTTTTAAAATCAGAAATAATGAAGATTTCATTGATTTTGTAAAATAAAAATAATCTTTCTAGAAATGATTATTTGTAATCTGATTGGCTGTCTCAGTTATAATTGCACATGTGAAAGGCTAGCATACTTTCAATTTATTAGAAATGATTATGTGTAATCTTTTTGTTTTGATTACAATCTCAATTTTTTAATATTAGTAGAAAAAAATGTGTACATTTAAAATTTATATCAGTAGTAAACAAAAATATCTATCAAATGAAGTCAAATTTATTATTCTCTGATAAGTAATAATGGTTTAATCTTAAATTTTGTAGTGAATGTGAGAACAAAGAAAATCATGAATTGTAATCAAAACTCAAAAGAGTTAAAGTTTATTATTAGCTGCATTTTTGAATGCAATCAATTCATTCTCAATATAACTTACAATTATAATGATTGTATTTTATAATTATGATGGTCAGATTTTCAGCTGCAAGCAAAATAACATTCATAAGAATTTTAAAGCCAAAATTGATTAAGTGAATATATTTTACCTAGGTTGCACAATTTAAAATTTATTATTATATATTTTTCCACTATATGTAATCAAAGTATGCTTTTGATTATGTTGTTAACAATGTAATTTCTTTTTATGTTTGACTATCTCATAAATGAAAGCACTGATTGTTTTGCAAAAATACTGGCTAAAATTTGGTACCTACATTAACTGTATTTAATTCTACAATCAAAACATAATATTGTACAATGTGTACTGAATAAACTATGTAAAGTATATTTTTAATATGAATGTCACAATATTATTCTTTTATTAAGTCACTATCTTATAGCATCATTCATCTTATAAAATGGTCACCATTTTAAAAAGTTGTGAATGTTTTTTAAAAAAAATATTTTTTTTCAATTGTTTTAAAAAACTATTGTAGCAAATAATTAATTACAAGTCAAAATAATAATGTACAAAGTGGTGATGATAATCACCATGGTAAACTCTCACATTAAAATATCCTTTTTTCAGGTAAAAGTATATTAACTTTTTAGCACAAAATTAAACAGCTAAAAATTTTCTGAGATTAATTAGAAAACACCTACTCTCAATAACTTTTTTTTGTAATTAAAAATTGAATTTTAATAATTCAAAAAATATTTTTATTATGACAACTTATAGTTTAATGAAATTTGTTTTAAATATACAAATTTAGTAGAATTTTTTTTATTAAATTTCTCTTTTTTAGCTTAAAATCTGAAATGATTTCTTTTGTTTGGATTGCTTATTTCTGTTTATTAGTTTTTTTTCATCTGTAAAGTTAATATTTTAGGTTTTATATTAAGTGATTTTTTTTGTAAAAAATGTAAAGATAAAATAAAGATTAAGTTTTTTTAATTAAAAATACAATTTAAAGACAAATATGAAAATAAAAATATTAATTAAATCTAAGAATTTGTCAAAAAAAAGTCATTTAAAAAAATTGTTGTAATATTATACAAATTATATACCTTTTTCAATATATCTATATGATAATTGCATTTTTAATTATTAAATCTAACTATTAAAACTAATATTATTTCCTAGAGTCATATGATGTTTTTCTAAATTGCCAACTCAAATTTTAAAGTGGTCGCAATTGTACAATGCCATTGCTTATTATCTCATAACTAAAATAACATTCAATGGATTTTTTCAAAAAATAAATAAAAATAATAATTGTTTTGTGATAAAATTAATAGTCTAGTATGCATTAACAAAAAATTGTAAAATGTTAATTAAAGTCAAGATTCAAATTCAGAAATTTTAAAATATATTTATTTTTTTATATTTCTACCATTTACACATTGATATGTTCATTGACTCTTCTCAGCTTTATTATTATTAAATGATTTAGCAATATTTGGGAAGCCAAAGGTAGCACAGATACTTTCAAAAAAAAAAGAACATCAATTTAAGATTATTGTCTTGGATATATATTTTAATTCATGTTTTAGACTACCTACCCATTTTTGATTGGTTATTTAAATTTTGGTCTATTGTTTCCATTGGCTTCAAAATATATACTCATCTTGTGAAATTAAAGTCAATGGCATTAAAATGCTCATATTCAATCCAATATGGATTCTATGCTCATATTCAATTCAATACAGAATAACATAAATGTCATATGACTCCAAAAAAAATACTAGCTTTGAATCTAAATAGTTTGATTTAATAGTTAAAAACAATCATATAAAACTCCAGATTAAACTATGCTTTTTAGGAGGAAATTTATATTTATACTACAACTGTTCTTTTATTTACTACAATCTTGAGCAATCAATAGATGCTGGATGGTAATTTTATCGAATTTCTATCCAGTCTTATTTTATCTATATCCCCAGATTAATATCTGGTTTATGGGTTTATCCAGTGGCAAGTTTTTGAAACTAGACCTAATGCTGTTGAATTTCTGGATCTAATATACTTTTTTAAAGCTAACTTGTTTTCATAATTATATCATTGTGCAAAAATTGAGAATATCAAAATATATTGTGTTTTTTTTTTAAATTTTAGATTAATAGCTTAGTAGTACAAAAAAATAAATGATGACCACAAAATAAAAAAGTGCATTACATTTCAAAAAATCCAAGAGCACTAATTCCAGTTTCAAAATCTTAATTAACCCATTAGTCAGAAACTATCTGGAGTTATGAATAAAATAGTAATGATATATATTTAACAAGTATTATTGACCAACATCTATTAATCATTTAAGCTGACAATAGTATAAATATAAGTTTGTTCCTGCTATATTCTTTTCAAAGCTGTAAATTTTCAATTTTGTTCATTAAGCAAATGGATTTTTTTTCAGACAGTCAACTATTCACAAATATTAATTTTTTTATTTTTTTCATTCTTACATAAACTGAACATTCATTTACTATGTGATATAAGCTTTGTCATAATCGTAAGTCAGATATTTAAATTTAACTTTTAAAGCATGAATTGTTCTAAACCAGGTGGTGAGATTTTTATTATTAAAACTATAAAAAAAAAAAAGAACAAATTTGCTAAATAATATTATGCCACAATTTTTCCTTTATTCAAAAATTGTTTAGTGGAATGTTGAAAAACAATGAATTTTGATTTGAAGTGTCTTAACTGTGAAACAATGTTTTGAGTTAGAGGTAGATCTATTAACTTAACAGTTTTTTTTTTCACATTTTTTCAATGCAATTTTTATTTTAATATGTAAAAGAATGAGAAACCATTACAAAGAAAGATGAAATTATATCCAGTAATATTTCTCATGGTACTATTTATTTTTATCCAGACTTTAGTGTGAGCACACATACATACCAACAGCAGTATAGTATTCAGCATTATATGTTAGCACTTAAACTGTTTTAGAATATTTGCATCACAATCCCAAATATTATTAGTGTCAAGCAATTTTACAAAAGCATCTTTTAGAAATTATATTACATCTTATCTACATAGATAAATTAGAATATAATCAAAGATTACTGTTAATCTCAATCAGTTTATAAGGTTTTCCTGCAATTGAAATGAAAAGTTGTCTTTATTGAGAGAATTATATAATTCTAAAAAAAAAAATTTATAACTTCAAGGTGATGAAATCATTCTATATTAATTTTCTGCATTGTTTTTGAAAGATTTCTGATGAATATATTAGAAAAATAGATTAAGATCCATTTTGTAAAATTTTGCATTTTCTAAAAATATCATCTAAAGACAATTGAATTGAATTGTTGGTCAGGTAATTTAATCATTTTTCTGCATTTAAAAAGTATTGAAACTTTCAATGAGAGATATGACATGAGATTAGATCAAAAAGAATAATTAATAAAATTTGTTTGTAGCAGCTGCCTTTTAATTTAAACCACTCTGTTTTAAAAATAAAGAGTTTCCAATCATTACAAAACCTTTTGGATTCTTAATAGTTTATATTACATTTTAGATGTTGATATCCATGCCAATTGTTTGGAATAGTTTCATATGAACAATATAGGTAAAATAATTTTGTCAACTATGCTTTGTTTATAGATTCAAATTTTTTAAAGACTCTTAAAGTATGTTGTGTATTTCTGTAGCTTTTTGTGGTTTAAGATAGATAAGAGCAAGTTGAAATTCATCAATGACTATTAATTTTATTAACATTAATTTAAATAAATATTATTAAAGAAAACTTTTAATTGTGTTCTGATGATGATTTCTTTCTAAATCTGTCAATCTTGTATTTAATAATTTTATATATTCATTGGTTATGATGATAATATTTCTTTCAAAAGTATATCTACACTGACAAAGTGTATAAAAAGGATGAGGTCTTTCACTTGAATCTAATAACATTGTGTTGTTTTCATGGTCTAGGTCCATCTTTTCCCCAAAAATCATCAATAGAATTTTATAAATGCATCAGCATTTTTAGGATCATTGAAAAAAAAATATTCATTATAAAAAACATCTGATTTTGTTTAATCTCAGATTAAATTTAATTGGTATTCTAAAGAGATGAATTATCTAGTCTTCTACTGTTAGGAGTTTCTTAAAGCTAATTATTCCAAGATGGTAGATAGATTTCTATTAATATTTTTTTTAATGAATGCAGTTTACTCATTTCAGCCCGTTTTTTAAACATCATCTTAAAACTGGATAGCTTTCAAATTTGAAGATTGAGAAGAGTAATAAGACTCCATTTATGTTGCCTAGAAAGAAATTATATAATAATGGTATATAAGCAAGAAAACGGCAAATCTCTTAAGCAAAATAGAAATGAGGAATTCATATTGTGCCTCATCTGCTTCCGATAATTTTCTTCTTGCTTGATAACAAAAAGTATTTGTATAATGTTAAAAGCCATTTATTTAAAAGTTGGGAACTTATCTTACTTAAATATCTCATAAAGACCACTATCAAAATTTAAAAATCTCATAAAAAAAAAAAGTTGTACTGAAGAAGTAGAGAAATAATTCGAATGTTAAATACTATATAATTTTAATTATCTTTAATAGAGATTGTTTACTTTGCTAGATTGATTAAAATTAAGGTATTTAGCACAAATTCAGTCAAGAACCAAAGTTTTCAAGAAGATGTACATCACTATAGGAATTATGGGTCAATTAATAATAAATTACATCAGATTGTGTTGTATTATTACTTTCCAGAAGATGCTAAGAATTGCCTCTCATAATATCACCAGGATAAAATTTTCAATAATTATGCTTTCAAAGACATTTCCTTTGGAGCTTGAAATAAATACAAATACTCCAATTTCTCTATGAAATTGCATATATTAAGTTTATTTTAATTTGTACTGATTATTTTACCTGATATAAAAAAAAGTCAAAAATCTGAATTTTTTTAATAAATTTTAAAAAAGCAACTATTTTTTATCTTTTATATTTAATTTTTTTTTACAAGATTTAAGAGAATAATAAAAATCATCAGAAAGTACTATATCAAACTCAAAACAATCAAGCATAAATGGCAAATATAGATGTAATATTAACTTGCTGCTTATTGCTATTAGTAATAAAATCCATTATTAAAAATTAGTATGCATATTTATTTTTAATTTTCAGTCGCAAAATTTATTCCATAATAGAACTATCAAGTGAAAAGTTTTATATAACTATATGAATTATTTTAGTCTTGAGAAACATTTATTAAAATTTTAAACACATTTTCTTCTATTTCTTTTGTTTCTAATATACTTATTTTAATTATTTCATTAATTATAATTTTGTCTTAATTAAATATTTTCTTTCAATATAAAATATAATTTATATTTTATCTATTTGATGATTTTTTTAAAAAGTTTATTTCTTTGAATCATTAACTGAGATATCTTATTAATAATTTGGAAAATCGTTTATTATTTTTTTAATTGCATAGTGGCTCAACAATTAATTATTTCAAATGAAATTTAATTTCCAGAAGAGTAGAGTTAAAATAAAGCAAATATTTTAATTAAAAATAAATAATTGAATAGCTGGTCTGAGATTAATTAAAAATTCTTTTTATTTTTGTTAATTAAAACAAAAAAACTAGACAATTATACATAAAAAAAAAATTAATGGTACCGATATTTCCAAAAATGCACAGAGAAATAGCAATGGATAATAAAAACTGAAACGTAAGAGATAGAATTTTAAAAAGGGAAAACTATATGCTGGTATTTGAAAAGTAAAATAAGAGAACAGGAATTAATAACAAATCTTGGGGAAAATAAAAAAAAAAGGGGAAACAAACAGACAAAAATTATTTTAGAATAAAAGCTAAACAAATCTGGTTGAAATTTAACCTAGGTTCAAAAAATAAATAAATAAATAAATAAAGAGGCAGTGAGAAAAACATTGGTAATGTAAAAGTTTAAAACAATTTTGCTGTTTTCTCTGATTTATATATAAAAAAAGAAAACTATAAAATTAAATTCAAAGGTAGAAAATAGAAAAAATTACATTTAAAAAAGTGGAAGTAATAATAGTTATAATAATCACAAGGGAGATTTATATTAAATTTGAAGCAATTACTATTATAACAAGGAAAATCATATTTCAAGGAAAAAATATTTCTAAATAAAGCAGTAAATAAAATAAACTGTGAAAAAAATCCATATATACATGTGTGTGTGTGACTTGTCCATGCACCTTCTGTCACTGAATGCTTGTTGTATTCATTGGATAAAAGTTTTGCTTTAAAAAAAAATACACAAAGATTTTAGATATGACAAAGTGAAACCACTACTATTTCCTTTTAATCAACTTATCTAACCAAATATTACTGTATATTTTAAGTTTCTTGCCTAAATATAGATTGATTAACTAGGAACGAAGTATTGGGAGTAAATAATAATACATGATTACCTGATAATTGGTCATTGCTTACTTCCATCTTCAGATAACTTATTTTAGTTCCTTAATATTTAAAACTATATCAAATTATAATGAACTTTTTACAGCCATATCTATTTGAAATATTATGAAATGTTATATATTTTAACAGCTAGTTTGAAATAGCCTTATCAAAATTTTCTACTGCAAAGTCAAAAGCATTAAGAACAACAGCATAATCTGTGAGCATTCATGTTAAGACAAAACATAAATGTCTTTATTTATTTATTTATTCACCATTTTTAACTGAAAATGTATATAAAATCATTTTAGGTCTAATTTTAATGTTGTATTTCAACTTTGTAAGAAAAATGATAAGTCTAAAACCATCTTTTTGCAAAGTGTCTGCTATGTCCATCAACTTAGATTTTTGTATCTAGTATATCTTAGATCAATCTAAATAAATTTTTTGGTGATATTGTTAGTTTGTTTTTGATAATATATATATATACACACACATAAAACACGCTCAAGTAAAGTCACAATAAATAGATAAGTTATATATAAATAACTCATATATCTACCTACCTATGTCAATAATAAAAAATAATAATATTTCAATATTAGTTTTTAGGTGTATCAAGAACACATCATTAAATACAGATACAATATTTGTACGTTAAATGCCAATTTTACAATATCCAATTTGACAGAAATTTAACTGAAACATTAGTACCTAGAATAAAATATATAATTGGGAACTATGTTAGAAAATGTTCCTTGAAATCTTCTACTAAGTATGTGAGCAATGATTAAAATGCACCAAAAAATGTATTTTTCGTTTATGATTACACAAACTTTAAATAAAATTTAAAGCAACTGTATATATCAGAGTATATTCTTGTATCCATGTGTTTGGATTTATGAAAACACAAGAACTGTCCACTTATGCACTATAAAAGGCATAATAGTAGGTTATTTATTACAATAATTTATTATCATTTGTTCTGCTGTAAATAATCTTTTGTATTTTTACCTTTTTTTAGTATAAAAAAGTATCATTGAAATGTAAAACAAAAACACTCTAAAAGTGGTTTGAGAATATTAATCTATACTTTTATTGTATGGTGAACACATGTTCATATTCTAATCCCTGACAGAGGGGGAAAGGACTTAGTCTGGGCATTTAAATTGAAGTACCAATGTCAACATAATAGCTTTGGAAGCCTATGTGATGGAGTGGTTAATATCTATGGCTTGAATATCAATTCCATAGTGAGTCTAAAGTATTTTTTCAATATAATTAAGAAATATTCAAGCAAACTCAGAACTTTTTTCATACGTATTTTATAACTGACTTTCTAACTAGCCAATGCAGTTATTTTTAATGAATTCAAAACAAATCTCAGAATAACTTGGATCAGTCACATGAGAACCAACTGATCCCACTTAAATCACTAGTGAGGGTAATATATACATTTTTATCATTGTTAATTATTATAAGAATTTATCTTCACTGGCATCCTTTAAGTGAACTGGTATAAAATTATAATTAATGATTTTAAAAATGAATCTATAACATTGATATTAATAATTGAAGTTATCTTGAAATCGCGTCTGTACCATTAAAAAAATGGTTAGGGACAGAATGGTTTAAATTAGATTAATTAGATTGAAATAGAGATAACATTCTCATCATTAGAAATAAATCTTTTTTTGTGTGTCATAATAATCGAGTGATTGATTTTAATAAACAAATTCTATACCTACCTACGATTACAAAAATTATATATATATACACAACGAGAAAGACAGTGTAAACGTAGATGTGTGCATAAAAAATAAAGTAGAAAAAAATAACCTCACACACACCTTTAGATATTTATTTTTTAAATAAATTTGTTTTTTCTATTTATTATTATAATCACGATGTGATCAATATTCGTAGTGAGTTGAAAAGATGGGGAACATTTTTTTAAATGATTTTAAAATAAGGCTTCCAAACCGAAAAAGATGAAGTCATACATGTGTAAAAAATTTATTACAAAACAAAAAAAAAATACTGAATATATCAAAGAAGCTTTAGCTTTAGTACTTGCTTTTATAATAGATGCAAAAAGTTTTTAATAGCTTTTTTTATAAGCATTTTTTTTCGTTAGCGTGGCTTGGCTTAATTAATGTGCAATGCGCGTGCGCCGCCAGACATTCAACAAACGGCCAAGCTTATCAATGTTATCAGCCAGCAATCTAGTTGTCAGTCACCAATCTTACTTGGCGTCGCCCGACCCACGTGCCCAAAGATAAAATAGTTGAACTGAGTACGGGACTTGATGCAAAACCCGTTCTCACAGTTTGTCATTAAAATGGGAAAATAATAGCTTCTGGGATTGTGGTAGAGGAAGGGAGAGAAGGCGACGAAGGGAGGAAAAGTTAGCTTTGCGTTGCGGTGAAGAATTGTTGAAGCAATGCAAGCTTGAGTAAGACTATGATAAGCATTATCATTAACTGAAGTGGCATACAACAAATAAGAACCTATCAGTTAAATTATCTTTATGACTGCTTTATCACAAATAATCCTTCTAGAACAAATAAAGTAAAAAGCTGTATCTCATTTTATTGACTGCTCTAATAACCTTAGATAAGTCCCAGCCCAATGTTTAAAAGAAAATCACTAAAAAAAAGATTAGCATTGTCAATAAACGGCTGCAAATATGAATGAGAAGTATATGAGTGTGTGTGGAGAAGGGAATATATATATATTAATAGAAAAGATAAAATATATTAGAAGTAAAAAAAAAATCGTTAAAAATAAAAGTAGGATGTATATTTCTACTGCAAATATATAATTTTTAATAAATAAATGCATGTAAGTATGCTAAGTTTTTTACCGAAAGCAGGTGAAGGTAAATAAGCAACAAAATATTACGACTAAGCCACTTGCACTTGTTCATTGTTGATAGTGGTTTGCAATTACTTGCCACTCTCTTAACACACTTTATTTTAACATCTCAATTTTAAAATTACGTCATAAACTTAAAGAGTTGTTTTACACTATTAAAAAGCTCTATTAATAGAATTAATATGATTTTTTTAAAATGACACACACACACGCAATATATATATATATTATCCAGTATTAATAAATGGACAATATATTATAGATATTAGCTAGATAAATAATAATCAGTTTAACCTGACATAATCAATAATTCTTTCTAAAGATTACAAATTAGCCAGATTATTAATTAAAGATTTTTTTTTTTTTGCAAAATAGAAATAGAGATTATATTAGATAACAATTCAAATAAACGTAGGTGATGAACTGGGGCTACCTACTGAATCTATAAATGATAATTAAGATACTAGCATTCATATATAAAGAGTACTGCTGAATAACCAATAACCACTTATTCGCTATTGACTTTTATATTTAAATGTCAAAAATATTTCCTGCGTCCTTGTATAATAAGTTGTTGGCTCCTCAAACAATTCTTTCTACCTTTTCTCAGTGTTCTGTTAGGTTACTCTTCTATTAATTAAATTAGTAAATGGCTTGAACATTATTATGCTTGATTATAGCCATGACTCACTTTGCCTTCAAATAATGGACTTGTCCAGATTCCATCTTATCTTTATCGAATTGAGCATTCATTGCAGCTATTAATGGTAATTCATATATATATATAAAATACATGGAATGGCAATGACAGGCCAATAGACAATGATGTTCGTTAAATCTGATTGCTCTGATTAAGGATCTGGATGTGGTCTTATATATAGTCAATTCATTTAGAGATAAGATCAGACAACAACTGTCAAATCTGAATGGCTATATAAACATCCACTATATGGCTAAGCAGTAAGGCAAGTTCACTCTAGAAATGAAAACTGCTAGATGTAAATGAAATATGAGGCAAGCTGTCATAGTACAGTCAGAAGTATCATCATATTTACTCATGTGATTGGCTGTCATGGTACAGCTGGAAAGGTTAGGTACCTTATAAGGGCACCTGAAACACCTTCCTTCTATAGTTTCATGGCAACAAAGTCTATACCAAATCAACAGTATTAGATGAAGATATAATAATTTTTAATTATAATGTAAATACACAATTGTATATTCCTTTGTATTAATAAATATTATAAATGCATTATGAAGGCTTGTGTTTATAGAATAATTCATGTATAAACACAACAATTATTTCCAATCATAATTTTACACTTGTATTTTTTATTGGACTATTTCCATCATCTGTCATTGGTCAGACCAACAACACCTGAAGAAGAGGAGAGAATAATATCTCTTGAAACATTATGCATATACTAACTTGTTTGATGTGTTATTAGTAACAGTTGAATGTATTTGGAATATTTAAATAAAGTTAATTTTTTCTAAAGATATTCAATACTCATATTAGATGTTAGAAATAGTCGAATATAAAAATACAAGTAAAATATATAACAAACCTTCAGGAAAACATCCTTTTTCTTTGATTGTGAAAGGAGAAATGTGTGTTTGGGCAACCACAATTCTAATCTTTAATTACATTCATTAATTAAATCCTCAATCTAAACTTTATTTTTACAAAAGTCTCTAGATAAAACAATATCAGAGATAGGTTTAACAATCTGGAAAACTGAATTTGAAACAGAAGTTTTACTAAAAATAATCATATCTTTGAGGGCACTCCTGAATGCCATGAGAATACAAGGATCTAAAAATAGTTATTTTTGGACAATATGGTCAGTACATTCTGCCTAGTAGATTGTTCATAAAGTTGTGGAAGTTGATTCACTTATACTATCATGTGAAAAATTCATTTTAATTTTTTTATTTTTTGTCTTGAATATTTTCCTCTTCTAAAATCAGAATGGGCAGTTTGTTTATGAGTGATTGTTGATGGTGAGGAAAGCATTATTAATCATATTATTTAAAAACAGTTTTAAAGTACTTCAATTAATTGTTAGTAAGCTGCTCCAAATTAATTTACATTTGTTAAGTGAATTTTCCATGTATTTTTTTTAGATAAATTTCAGCTATTATAAAATTAGGCAAACAACTAATTGTTTTAGCTTTAAAAAATGCACTGAAAAAGAAAAATTCCATTAAATTATCAATATTTATGTTTTAAAGTCCAAAAAAAAAATTTTAATTATATATATAAAAACAATAAGAAATATATAAACAAACTAAAGAAAATATATAAAAAAACAACATAGTTATTAAACTGCATTGCTGGGTTGTTGTTTTTTTTGCTTGCTTGTTTTTTGAGGACTGATTTTCATGAGAATATATAGTGAAATGATGTTCTTTAAAAATTAAATATTAAAAATCATTTGCTTATTTGATAAATTAAAAAATTCCTATAGATTAATAGACCTTTTTTTATAGAAAGTTAATCAATCAATTGCTGATCTGTATGGTAAATATTTGGTTAAGTTTCTTCTCAAATGTCAAAAAAAAAAATTTAATCATTTTTTATCAAATTTTACAAAAACTTTTTGATATAACATTTCAATAGTTAATTAATTCATTTTCAATTCTACATATTGAAAATGAGAACATCTTAATGTTCTTTTAAAAACATTAACACGATTGCCTAGTCACACAAAGGATTTCATATGAGAAAATAAAAAATTCACTTTGCATGTACAATGATCTATTGAGAGATTTCTGAACTTTTTTTATTGTTAAATTAAAGTATATCTTATACTAATATGTTAAGTTCATAAAAAAATTTAAAATGTCAGGATAATTGAAAATGTGGCAACTTGTAAGACTTTAAAATCTGCATTCCATTGTTTCTCAGAAGTCTCAAACTTTGCAATATTACTCTGAGAAAATATTTTGAATGATGATTAAAAACTTGATTTTTTTGCAAAATTTATCAACATTCATAATTATTTTTGCACAATAACTATGTAACAATTATTAAAAATCAAGAATATATATTATCATATATTTATTTTGTATGTAAATGTTTTATTTTTAAAAATAAAAGTTATATTTTATTATACAACTTTAACAATAAAATTATGGAGAAAATGTTTTCAAATTGTTTGCTAACAAGTCAGCAATGACAGTTTGTTAGAATATATTGCAATATTATGAAAAATATTTTTAAAAACTTAAAATTTTAAAGCATAATTTAATAGATTTATCATTGATTGATATTTATTCATTCACATTTTAGATATAAATGTCAAATAAAAAAGAATGTGTTCATTTTCTAAAATCAAACTGCTCTTTTGACCATTGAATGATGAAACAGCTCTGATTTAATTATGATCTGATTTTTTCAATATTTTCAAAATTAAAATGGGATTTTTTAAAATTTATTTTGTTTCTAAATAAAAATATCTATCAAATGAGGTAAAATTTATTATATTATGATATATAATAACCATTTTAATTTTCAGTAAGAGCAGTGGAAATTTTGGTTAGATTCTGTAATTTTGTGCATTATGATGGTGTTGCAATCACTATATCTTCTCATATTATTTTAACCTTATTTGAACCATACATCACCATGTGCAGCTTTTTTTTCTACAGTTACAATTTAAAATTATCAGTTGAAAAATATCAGAAGATATCAGCATTATTGAGATTATTTAGGCAATAACTCTAGCACTTTTTATGGTTGACAATAGTCTCTTGGAATAATAATGCAATGAGTGAAATTGGCCTTGGCTGAATGTTTTGGCCTGAGCCAAATAGCAGAAAAACTATAATTTTCAATAACTTGCTTACATATTAAATGTTATGTATGAAATATTTTTAAGACTTACTTTTAAACTAAAAAATTACATCATACCAAAAAGATTTTTCTTGAAAACATTTATTTTTAAAAACAACTCTTAAAAAGTGTATTATTGCAAAATAAAAGCATTTTCTAGTTGTCAAATTAAAATCACCTCTGTCAAATGGTAAAGAAATTTTTAACAAAATTTAATAACAATAAATAATAAGTTTACATTTAATATTTTTTTCTTTCTTTGATGGCAACTAACTCTAAATTTCAACTTCATTTTAATAATATAGAATTTAAGTATCTAATATTTTGTTCTATTAACTTTTCAAATAGGTAAATTAGTTCAATAACTATCTAATATTTCATTCAAATATTCTACTAACATTTTGCATAGATAAATTTATCCAATGATGTCAAACCCTATCATTATAGATAAGAATTCTGTTTTGAAATTTATTTTCATATTTTTAAAATGTTAAATATTATTTTTTACAATGTCTATCACTTAAAAGCTTACATTTGTAATAATGTAAAAATTATCAATATATTACATGGAAAAAAGTTTCACTTGTAAAAATAAAATATTTAAATATAGAGAAGTATGTAGAAATTTCTCTCTAGAGCCTATTCAAACTAGAAAGGTAGAGTTTGCTGCTGAATGGGTTACTACTAAAATCAAAATTGAAAGTTTATGGTTAGTCAAAATAATGAAAAGTCATGAGAGATAATTAATTATTTTTTTATCAAAACTTTAAATCTTCTAAATAGTTAGGTAATTTATTAAAAAATAATAATTAATTCATTAATAAAAATAATATGAACTATGCTTTATTTTGTTCTTTTCAAATACAAATGTATATAGTGTTCAGCTCACATTATGCTGATGAACATTAATTAGAATGCAATATGTATTGTTTATTGAATTGCAAATATATAGTACTTTTCAATATATATATATATATATATATATATATATATATATATATTGTGCCATTACAATTTAGTCAGTAGATAAATTTGTAGTAATGGGCATGAAAGAAAATGTGGGACAAAAATCATCATCACATTTTTATATAGAAAAGGAGGCTGTAGGGCACCCAAGTTTAAACCCTACAGGGTCAAGTTCTATAAAGCCTAAGACAGAAAGAGAGTGGGGAAAACAGTTATGTTCTTTAGTTGTTTGTGTGTTGATAAAAATTCAAAAGAGTAGTGCACACATTTAATTATTCAATAGTTAATTTTTTTTGTTAAAAAGTAAAGTTATAACACATAAATAGGCAGTGTGTGTGTAAGCTATTTAGTTTATCATTTTCATCTGTCAAATAATAACTTTCTTTAAAATTAGTCTACACTTTGAGCTAGATTCTACTATTTCTTCTATGCTTCTACTTTTTATATAGTTGTAATTTGGGGCTTGAAAGTTGTAAGGATTTAATTTAGATATTAGAATTGTAATTTCTAAATAGCATTCAGATTATTTTAATCAGCCAGTTTTATAAATGATTTGAATAACAATGTGTGCTTGGATATATTGCATACATAAATCCACATTTATTACATATTAAAAAAGAAAAGAAAAAAATCTGTTAAATTATATATTTTTTTTACTCAACAATTTTGTGTTATAAAGATTGATTGTCATGTTGAGGCTCAGACAGTTATGATGGCGATGTGAAGAAAAAGGATTAAGACAATTTTTCCTTCAAAACAGTGTTTGTCTGAAAATCATGGTAGTGCGAAGTTTGACATGTTTCTGGAGAAAGTTACACTAGAAATCTAATTGAATGAGTTAGCTGAAAAATAAACTATAAAAAGAGTCTGAAAAATCAGTTAGGGGAGATTTTTTTTTAATATTGAAACTAGCAAAGACAATCATTTTTAATTCTGCCAGATATCCATTTAAAATCTTTTTTTTAATATAAAGTTTTTTGAAGATTGAAAATATAACGATGGTGGGCTAAAAATCTATATGTATCTCATCTGGGGCAGTCCCCTAACCCACCACAGAGCCAGCATAACATATAAAAAGGAAGAAAAAAATGTCTTGTCTGAAATTAAAAAAAATATTTTGCACCTTGTGACTGATTGAGAGAAATGCAATATTTTAAATAAAAGAAAACATTCACCTGTATTTGAAGGCTGAAAGAAAGTAATTATTCTACTAATAAGTATTGAATCAGCTAGTCCAGTTATTCCAGTGACTGAATTTAAACCCAAGAAAAAGTATAAATGGGAGAACAACTGATGTACTCCATTTAGTAGAAGAATTATGCTTAACCAGAGAGGAAGAAATAGTTCCAGTGCCCAAATGATTCCCACTAAAGCAAATAACCTTATTATCATCATCAGCCTCATGAAAAGAAACTGTTCCAGTAAACTGTGGAAATTGTTTGCTGCAAAAGTATGGATATTTAACAAGCTAAGTTTGAACTCTTGGATTGGTAAAATGAATTTTCATTATACATTTTCTTTTATGATATTAGAGACTATTGGTAAAAAAAAATTTGAGCAGTAAAGTTTTATATTTTTATTCTCAGAACTTTAAAACAACCAAAATCGATCTAAAACAAAATTTTATTCAATAATAATAGCTATAACCTTGAGTAATAATATTATGTATGCTAAAACTATTATGCCCCACTTATTAATGAAGTTTATTTTTTAAAGGGTATTATTGTATATTAATCTAAAATTATGAAATATTTGTTAATATGTAAAATATTTTTTTTGTATTATTATTTTGTTTTTAAATGATGTTTAGTTATAATGGGGGTAAACACACACACACAGTAATATATTAACTGGTTACATATATATAATGATGAGTGAATGTGAGAATAACAGACATATATAGCATTAAAAATAGTAGGTTATTTTTGTTTTGATTTAAGGAATAGTGATCTTAGGAGTAGCTTAGAGGGAAGGGGGAGAAGCAATTTAAAAACTTGTTTCTGGAAATCTTCTTTCAATTCCACTAACATTTTTCTCTATAATCATTCTACTTTACATGTTAGATTATACAAGTATGTGTGCCAAAAGAGTGTTTATTTTTTTTTTATGAAATATTTTCTTGTGGATTGAAATTCTTAGCAAATTTGGTATCTAATTTAATATACATTATATTTTTAATGGGAAAGGGGGAAGAACTTAAAATTAATATTATGATTTCAAAATAGTCAATGATTGTTATTATTATTATTATTTATATAAATTTTCATGTCTATCTAGAAATTGTATGTATATGTTAGAAATGCAGTAATAAATGTTAATTTGTTTTATTAAACGATGTGTATATTTTCATTAAGGTATTCTTTATTAGTTGTGATCATTCATCATCAATGGTGAACATTAATTATTTAAGTTCCAATTAGATGTACTAAGATTAACCAATATTTATGAATTTCTTTAGAACTAAATTTTATGTTAGATTTGTTTCTGAAGTTGTGGTTGAAACCATTATCATTATTGTCATCATCACATTTTAATTAATGAGCTAGATAAATGTTTAAAGGCCATAAATAAATAAGTGATTTCATGGTATTTAGTTGACATTCGTGAATCTTCATAATAACCACTATTCCATCATCTACACCATGCAAGGATGGATGAATTGCCATCCGAAATTAATAATATAATATGAGCTAGTAAAACTTATAAAAATATTGAATCGCATTTATTATGTTAAGATCTAGGAGATGATTTCTGTTTGATGAATTTTATATACACTACTTTAATTTAAGGATGTTTTGTGTTTACCTAATGTTAGTGCATACAGTGATATGGGTCTAAAAGCAAAATCCTCCATTTTTGTTAGAAATAAAGTACCAAAAGGGTTCAAACCCAGTTAATGTGAAAATGTTATAAAATATAACTTTGTCTAGGTTCAGATAACCTAATGGCACCCTGCTAGACCATATTCAACTTGTTATTCACTTAAATATGCACTTGATATCTAAACCAAGAGATAACAGTGGGGAAAATCTACTGTCGGATTTATTGAGAAGATATTTTATTGAGTTATCAGTGTATTCACCCACTTGATGTTATTTTCTGAGTTATAATAGTTGTTCTTAAGAATTTGTTTATGGTTTCTACTTGTTTATTGATGATACAATGTCTGCCTAACTAGGATTTGAAATAGGCCAGATACCAGATATCTGAAATGACTAGTCTCCAAGCATTATAGTTGCTGATTATTGGTATTTATGATTTTTTTAAAATCTTAAATAGAAATTAATGTATTAAATAAGCCACCAATATTTTGATTGATACTGAATCTTAGATTTAAGTTACAATATGATTGATAATTAATATTTAGCTGATTTTGCTCATTAATAAAGTTTAATGACTATTATAGTTACCACTTATTAGTCTCCTTAATATGTTCCTACTCATCATTTTGATAATGAATCTTTTATTCAGCTAAAATGCCTTTTGATTCATAGTTTGTCTCATGTGGTAATATAATGGATTCTATTAGTCTCATATTTTATTAAGTTACAATGATTTGGATCATTCCGACATTACAATTATTTATTTATAGTTACAATGATTAATTTAAATTGATTACCAAGGGATGAAATATTATAATAGCTACTACACTTGTTAAAGATGCAAATGAACTCATAAAATTTAAGTTACTATATATATATATATATATATATTGTGCCAATGCCAAATTGGCACATGTATATAAAATAATTTTGTATAAAAATTATTATCAAAATCTTTCAGAAAAAAGAATTTGAAATAAAAGTTACAATTAATTACTTTAAAGAGGGGAGAGGGAGTTTTCCTATAAAAAAAATTAAAAGTTAAAAATCTCTTTTTATTCCAGTTTAGTAGAATAAATGCGTAGATATGTGCGATGGTAAATAGAAATAAATGTTAGCTCATAGAATAATATTAAAAAATAATAATAATAATAATAATTGAAATGAAATGTATTTAAAAACATAGTGGTGGGCTACTAAAGATATAAAAACAATACGTTTATAAAAGCTACTACTAATCAAACAATCAATCAAAAAACACATTGTCATAGGATTAGTTATCAAGGAATTTCGACAACACCTATTGTACGTATTCCCAGAGGATATCAAAATGAAAACAATTCACAGATATAAATAGCTAGATTTTATCGGACAGACTAGTTTTGAGTTTGCAATTCAGTCTAGTTTTCAGTGACAGTTTGTTTCAGTACAATTTCTATTATGTATACAGAAACCAACATGCACTGTTGAGCAGCCTTGGAAATATACACTTGTGCTCCAGCCTTTTTGTCCAACAAGATCATCAAAACCTGCCTGTGAAATAATGTCTTCATAACAACTCCGAAATCCTCCATCAAACATTCAACTATCTTCAAGAATAAAACAAATGGATTCGCATAAAATCTCTTCAAGAATCGTCAAAATCTAACCGGTTAGATATAATCCATCAGAAGCAGCAGAAGCAGCCAACGACAAGAAAAAAAATCCTAGGTATATATTTTATTATTATCATTTATACATATTAGTCACCACTGTAATCTGTAAATATTCAAGATTCAAATTATATGAACTCTATCATACATAAAATGAACTATTGATATGTGTGTGTAAGTTTCAAATGCTATTAATGCTTTATTATTATGTTTGTGAATGTGAAATGATTTAAAGGTCAAAGATTATTTATGCTTTTTTCTTAAAATATATTATCATGTGTTAATTTTAAAAAAAATGTGCGCGTGTTAAAATTGGATTTATAGAAATGTTTATAATGCGTTAATGTTAGTTAATAAATTATCTTTAAAACTTAATTAATGATAAGTAAAATAAATTATCTTTAAACTTAAACTTTATTTATCGGTCAATTCTTCTTACCAACCTTTTATTAATTATTTCCACCATCAATTTTTGTATAATTTGTTATTGAATAAAATTAGACTGAGCTAGTTTGAGGAAATGTTTTGAGCGCTGGATTATGAGCCTATTGCCCGAATACGTTAGTCCTTTGGACTAGCTGGCGCCGGGAGTTTACTCCAAAACAAATAAAGTATTTGGATAGTAGGGGTTTGAATCTAGCAGCTGAGATGGGCCATTGTTGATAGTTAAAGCTATCAATAAGATCTCCCATTTTGCTCGAACATGCCGGCTTGTTCACGTATCATTTATAAGATTATAAATGTATATGAAAGGAGTTTTGAAACCGGTCAAAACTTATATACGTATAAGTAAGTGGTTTCAGCGGTTTGTCCTGGCACATAAATGGCTTTACCCAACATTTGGGGCTGAACCTAAAAAATAACAGTAAATAAATGCTTTGTTTCTTGTTTAAAAATAAAAACCTTAAAGAAATCTAAATTACGTAGGTAAAAGTGTATTAAATTAAAAATAAAAAAAGAATTGACCGAAATTTTTTTTCTTACTTCTTTAAATGAAAAGAGATTTTGTGCTATTTATGTCTGTTAAATAAATGACAGTTTGGTGTTTGGGTGGAGTTAAAGCATTAAGATCGGGTAGGATAAACGGACAAAGGGGGCGGAGCCATCGTGTATTTCCAGTTTAGAAAGAAATCGATAAAATAGAAATTAGTAAACTTATGAGCATGAATAAAATATAATATTAAAGAAAAATAATATAAAAAAGTAAAGTTTAAAATTATAAATATGACAAGAAATAAACCTAAAATGGAGACTCAAGGTAAAAAAAACAGACAATGTTCCCAGCGAGGAACAAAATAAAACCGAAAATAGTGAAATAGAAACGATGCCCAGTGAAGAAAAAATAGAAAAAGTGAAAGAAGTAGAGAATGCCTCTAGTGAGGAACAAAAAGATAAAAACAAAAAAGAGGTTGAGCAAAAAGAAGAGAATAGGGAAGTCATATCGTTATTAACTAGCATGTTTAAAAAACTAAAAGAAACAGTCAAAGAATATAAAAAAATAGCTGAAGAGGTTAAAAACCAAAATAATGAAGAGTAAATTGGAAGGGCAAGCTGAAATGCTTGAAAAGTTAAAGGACCAGATCAAAATGGGCCAGAATAAAATAAAAGAAGAAATTAGGGAAGAAATAGAAGAGATTAAAACACAAGTAGAAAATCAAATAAAGACTGCTTACCAAGCAATTGAAAAAAATAAGATAGAAGATAGAAAAGTAATTGAAGAGATAAAAGTTGGAATGATGGATTTAGCTTGGAAAGTAAATCAAAAGGATAGTAAAAATAGTTTGCAAATGGAAATAAAACAGTGTGACCACTTGAGTGCAAACATGCACATTATAAACAATCCGGCAATTGTGAACCAGTTTTTGAAAATACGGATATTTTCTGGCCATCAAGGTGAAGCTCCTATGGAGCATTTAAATAATTTGGAGTGCTATTTCACTCTAAATCAATTCAGTGAGGAGGCTATGATCGCAATAGCATGTAGCCATTTACAAGGGGGGTCTCAATTTTGGTGGGACTCTTTATATAAAAAACCTGTCACTTTTGCCAAATATAAAAGTGCTGTTTTAGCTAGTTATTGGAACGAAGATTATCAGGAAAATCTTCGTCACCAGATCTCGCAAGATAAATGTCGACCTGGTGAACCGTTCGTTTTTTTTTTTAGAAGGCAAGTGGCGAAATTACACTCTTTGACAGCAGACCCACTATCTGAACAACAAATTGTCAGGATAGTCCACCATAGTTTTCCTCATAATGTTGAGCAAATGCTCATAGGAACTGAAAGGAAAACAGTGGAACAAATGCCGGAATTGTTGAGCACTTTCGACAGAGCTAGACCAACTTTTGAGATGAGAGATAGAGGATTCAAACCCCAACTTAGAGAACCATCTGTAAACGCCATAAGATATAGACATAGGTCAAATTCGGGGAGTCCCTGGAGGAGACGTTATTCTAATAGTCCCGAGAGAACAAAAATTTTTCGAAGAACCAACAACGATCCTGACATCTCTCGTACTAGATTTAAGGAAAGGCCCAGGGGTGATTCTCAATCCCCCAGCATGAGTGGCTATATGCAGAAAAAAAAATATGATAAAGAACCGCCAGACAAAAATTAAAAATATTAATCTGACGTATTCGCTGGCTTGACCTAGTTATTAACGACCATGGACTCAGAATAATGGAAAATGTTTAACAAAGTTTAATGAAATAAATGAAAAAAAAATGAGTATCAAGTTAGTTGAATAATTAAAAATGATTAAAGGTACTCTTAGTAAATAAATAATAATCTTAGAGTTTTTAAAATGTTAAAGCAATGATAAAATGATTTATGTCAAAACCCTCGATTATGTCTTATCGATGATATTGATATCCCAACTCATAAGTCTAAAACAGAGCGGAGCGTGACATACACAAAATAAATGTGTAAAATTAAATTAGACAAGCAAAATGATTATGTCAAAAACCCTCGATTATGTCTTATCGATTCTATTGATATCTCAGCTCATAAGTCTAGAACATAGCGGAGCATGACCTAAACAAAAAAAATGTGTAAAATCAAAATAGACAAGCAAAATGAAAATGTTTGTAGAATTAAATAAATGAAAAAGATAACGGGATTTCTAGAATAAAATCATGTTAGATATTTGCATAACAAATGAATCGCAATAAAGTAAAACAGTTTTTTTTTCTGAGTACGTGCACATTAAAATAAAATAGTTTTGAATATACGCAAGTTAATAAAAGTTGAATAAATAATGGATCATAATATAATAAAAATAGTTTTTCTGAATACACGCATATAGATAAAGAAGTTAAAATAATGGTTTAAAAATAGTATCATAAAACTAATATTTAAAGTAATGTTCGTAATGATTAAAAATCAATATTATAAGATTAGTGTAAAGAAACATTTAAATAATGTTTTTTAAGGGTTATAAATAATACTGGAATATAAATGAATAGTGTAAAATATTGTTCGTGTAAATTTAAAAATAAGGTTGGAAGATTATTAATAAAAAAGTAAAAGTCAATCTAAGGTGTATTAAGAGTGTGTAAGTATACATGGGTATATATGTGCACATACACTGGTAATATTTGGTAAATACGATACCTCATGCTGTGTATCTTAAATGTATTTATCCAGATATCCTTTTTTGGTTATTTTCTTGGTACTGCTGCACCTTATGATGAGTGCAGAAAGGGACTTATTTATTATAGATTACCTGTAAGCAAGTCCAGTAATAATTCGATATCTAGAATATTAGTAGGTGTAGAATTATGCTGCACATATACACATGTGTAGGAATTATCTAAAATAATAAATTAATAAATCTTTACAGTCAACAATTAAAATTGCAAGAGATAAAATGGTCAAAAATGATGCATTTTACTCTAAATTGGAGGGGGGTGTAATGTGCCAATGCCAAATTGGCACATGTATATAAAATAATTTTGTATAAAAATTATTATCAAAATCTTTCGGGGGAAAAAGAATTTGAAATAAAAGTTACAATTAATTACTTTAAAGAGGGGAGAGGGAGTTTTCCTATAAAAAAAATTAAAAGTTAAAAATCTCTTTTCATTCCAGTTTAGTAGAATAAATGCGTAGATATGTGCGATGGTAAATAGAAATAAATGTTAGCTCATTAATAAGATAAATGCATGTTAGAATAAGATTAAAAAAAAATAATAATAATAATTGAAATGAAATGTATTTAAAAACACAGTGGTGGGCTACTAAAGATATAAAAACAATACGTTTATAAAAGCTACTACTAATCAAACAATCAATCAAAAAACACGTTGTCATAGGATTAGTTATCAAAAAATTTCGACAACACCTATTGTACTTATTCCTGGAGGATATCAAAACGAAAACAATTCACAGATATAAATAGCTAGATTTTATCGGACAGGCTAGTTTTGAGTTTGCAATTCAGTCTAGTTTTCAGTGACAGTTTGTTTCAGTACAATTTCTATTATGTATACAGAAACCAACATGCACTGTTGAGCAGCCTTGGAAATATATGCTTGTGCTCCAGCCTTTTTGTCCAACAAGATCATCAAAACCTGCCTGTGAAATAATGTCTTCATAACAACTCCGAAATCCTCCGTCAAACGTTCAACTGTCTTCAAGAATAAAACAAATGGATTCGCATAAAATCTCTTCAAGAATCATCAAAATCTAACCGGTTAGATATAATCCATCAAAAGCAGCAGAAGCAGCCAATGACAAGAAAAAAAATCCTAGGTATATATTTTATTATTATCATTTATACGTAGTAGTCACCACTGTAATCCGTAAATATTCAAGATTCAAATTATATGAACTCTATCATACATAAAATGAACTATTGATATGTGTGTGTAAGTTTCAAATGCTATTAATGCTTTATTATTATGTTTGTGAATGTGAAATGATTTAAAGGTCAAAGATTATTTATGCTTTTTTCTTAAAATATATTATCATGTGTTAATTTAAAAAAAATGTGCATGTGTTAAAATTGGATTTATAGAAATGTTTATAATGCGTTAATTTTAGTTAATAAATTATCTTTAAAACTTAATTAATGATAAGTAAAATAAATTATCTTTAAACTTAAACTTTATTTGTCGGTCAATTCTTCTTACCAACCTTTTATTAATTATTTCCACCACCAATTTTTGTATAATTTGTTATTGAATAAAATTAGACTGAGCTACTTTGAGGAAATGTTTCGAGCACTGGATTATGAGCCTACTGCCTGAATACATTAGTCCTTTGGACTAGCTGGCGCCAGGAGTTTACTCCAAAACAAATAAAGTATTTGGATAGTAGGGGTTTGAATCTAGCAGCCAAGTTGGGCCATTATTGATACTTAAAGCTATCAATAAGATCTCCCATTTTGCTCGAACATGCCGGCTCGTTCGCGTATCATTTATAAGATTATAAATGTATATGAAAGGAGTTTTGAAACAGGTCAAAACTTATATACATATAAGTAAGTGGTTTCAGCGGTTTGTCCTGGCACAATATATATATATATATATATATAAAACATAGATGCTTTTTAATATGTATAATAATCATACAAACATTAACATTATAATATAAACACAATTTTAAATAATAATATAGTTATTAATAATTAATTGAAGAAACACTTTTTCACACATTTTATTCATAAATCCACTGTAACAATAAAAATTTTAAAAAAAATAACTACCATACTTTTATTTTTTAAATAAGTAAATAGTGAATTGTCTGATTTTTATCACTATTAAATATGCTGTGGGTGACATTTTTTAATAACTTTTTTCATTTGTAGAAACATAATAGTAGTTTTGTTATCAAGATATTAGAATCTATGCCATTAGTTTGATGTTTTTAAGTCAGTGTCAACTTTTAGTATGTTTTAAAAAAATTAAAACTTTTAGCATTACACTCACAAAATATTTTATTATGCAAAATACTGCATGTTAAATTTGGATGATAAAATGAAGAATAAAATGTATATGCTTTCAACATAAACCAAAAAAATATTATTAATATTTATAATTGTGTATGGTGTTTCAAGATGAGAATATGGCTCTTGGTATTGTAAAATTTTCTTACAATTTTTGGTTGTTTTTTTTTTGTTAACATGATCACATATGGTGTTTAGAAAAGGCAAAATGTCTTCTCAAATATTATAAAATTTACTAATTTTAATAGTTTATTTTTGTTTGTTTGCATTTTTCTTTGAATGCATATAATTGAAGTCATGTAGTTAGGTACAGCATAGTTCATGACTCCACAGTATATATGTCTATGCAAGAACTGTATTCAAAAAATTAATACCAAAACTATATCTACAAAAAATCATGTGTACAAAAAAATATTGTGTATTTATATTAAATGTCAAATATAAAAAAAAATACTTTATTGCTTAATATATTAAATAATAAATTATAATTAATGAATGGAAAATAGAACAATAGAAAACTAGTTAAGACAATGATGTATTAGTGTCCATGGAAGGTGTAATGTTTTCAATTTATAAATAAATAAATAAAAATTTGTTTTAACTATTTTATTAGTCATTCATTAGACTAGAGATTATTCACTTAATGAATAAGTAATATTTCTGTAGTGTAATTACACTACAGAATTGTTTTCTTTTTGTTTTCTCTTCTTTCTGGGAAAAAAAAATGTTCTCTAGCAGGGATGCCCAACCCATAGCTCGCGAGTCACATGTGGCTCGCGTAACTGTTTAATGTGGCTCGAATTGCACTCTTCAAAAAAATTGATAAAATATTTTATGTTCCTTGATGGCACATGCACACACTAAAAAATAAACATTTTTACAATACAAACAATAACGATATGCAGTGTCAGGTTTCACATTAAATAAAATATATTTTTCCTGTAATTGTAATTTATATGTATGTTACCAAATTTTTAATAAATAAAATGTATTTACATTTTTTTTTCTTTTTAACATATTACACCATTTTTTTTTTTTTTGCTGTACACGTTTGGTTTGGTGCTATATATATATATTGTGTTTAGTGCTCTTGTATATATTGTTGTTTTTATCGAGAAAGATCCTTGTAGACGTTTGGTTTGGCGCTGTATATATATTGTGTTTAGTGCTGGAAATAGTTTTTATCGAGATAGATCCATGTACACGTATATATTTTGCTGTATATATCGATGTTTAGTGCTGTAAACAGTTGTTTTTATCCGTGTACACGTATATATTTTGCTGTATATATATATATTGATGTTTAGTGCTGTAAATAGTTGTTTTTATCGAGATAGATTCGTGTACACATATATATTTTGCTGTATATATTGATGTTTTCATCGAGAAAGATCCGTGTACACGTTATTTTGGCCACATTAGAAACGGCGGATTGATACCAATGTGAATAGGCCATCCCCCCCCCCACCCATCTCCCTACATTGCAGGTTTAGTACCCAAGTACCATGTTTATAAATGTAATATGAAAAATGTAATATATAATTGTGGCTCCCCAAATTTTTTTAAATTCTCAACTGGCTCGCGTCAAGTTAAAGGTTGGGCACCACTGTTCTATAGTATAACCACTCTTAAATCATCAATTGAGTGATCTGGTAAATTGAAGTATTTAAATACTGGTCTGTCTTCATTTTTATGAAATTTGTCATACATAATTATATATATATATTTGCATAGTATTGTGTTTTTTTAATTAATGAATTAGTTAACCATATAAAAGTTTTAATTAAAGTTCTAATTAAAAAATCATTAAATTTTCTTGGAAGAAAATAATTAAAATATTCTCATTTTTAAAATGTAGAAATAAAAATGAATTAACTAATTATTGAAAAAAATTATTGAAAATCTTTTGTAAAGTTTGATAGATAATAGTTGGAGTTTTTTTTTTTTTGTCTTCTTAGAAGAAAATAATTAAGATATTTATTGCAATAGATCAGCATTTGATTAATTGAATACTATATATAAAAAAGAGTATTAACCTATAGAAAAATTTTAATTTATCAGACATACCAATGATTTTTGATGTTTAATTTTTAAAGAACACTATTTGGTTGTATTTTCTGGAGAAAATCAGTACTCTATTTGAAATATATAAAAAACGAAAAACAATTGTTAGACAAGTAACTATTTTGTTTTTTTATATATAGTTACAATAATTATGAATAAATTACTTCAAATATTAGAAATAATTATTCATTTGGTTTAGATTATGATAATGTAATGTGTATTCATCTTTCATTGATTGTTATTTTATAGCACATATAAATTTTAAAATAAAAAACATATTAATAAATGGTGTGCAGTCAATAACATGTAAATATATATATATATATATATATACAGAGCAAAACTCTCCATACAGTATTGCCACCTGTGCTAAACAGAGTAATCAGTGGATGCCAGAAGGCTTGTGCATAAAATCCCTATCTAATGCCTACTCATCCAATATCCCCAGACTAGTTTCTGGCTTGTGGCCTTCGTCAGTGAGGAGCTTTGGATCTGAGAGCACTGCATCTAGATCTTAGGATCTAATGCAACCCTCTAGCAACCACCTTTTATCTCTACTTAACTACAAAACTATGAGAATGAAATTGAAAACACAAAAAATATTTTCAATCTAAGCTCAATAGCTTATATAGTCATATGGGTCTGAACTCAGTTCAGCACCCATACATTTTGGTGTCTTTGGCTCCTTTACAACCATAGCCACCACTATTCTATTAGGCAGGATTGGTGTTAAACCATTAAGCATCACATGATCACATTTCCTATATTAGCACATTAATTGTTGATAAACAGAGCAAAACTCTCCATACAGTATTGCCACCTAAGCTATTGAGCTTAGATTGAAAATATTTTTTGTGTTTTCAATTTTATTCTCATGGTTTTGTAGTTAAGTAGAGATAAAAGGTGGTTGCTAGAGGGTTGCATTAGATCCTAAGATCTAGATGCAGTGCTCTCAGATCCAAAGCTCCTCACTGATGAAGGCCACAAGCCAGAAACTAGTCTTGGGATATTGGATGAGTAGGCATTAGATAGGGATTTTATGCACAAGCCTTCTGGCATCCACTGATTACTCTGTTTAGCACAGGTGGCAATACTGTATGGAGAGTTTTGCTCTGTTTATCAACAATTAATGTGCTAATATAGGAAATGTGATCATGTGATATATATACATTTCTATCCACAATAAAAGATAATGTAAAACTTTAAACCTAGCTTTTTTTTAATGTTTAATTCAATGTATGATATTCAAATTTTTTTTATTCATTATAAATTTGTTAAAGATTTCACTTTCCATTGTAAGTCTTTGGTGTATTCTAATGGCATTACTGTCAATCATGGCTTTTCTTTACTCTTTGGTTTTAGTTTTATGTTTATTTGATGGCAAAAACTGAAATTTATATTGATTTATTACTTTTAAAAAATCTGAAATTGTCAGGAATTTAAAGGATCTGACAATACCACTGATTAGTGGTATCATAATACTTACAGGTCAACAACACCACTTATTGATCAATTCTTTATTCTCAGTCTTCAAGAGTCTGCATTTTTCTTTTGTTACTTTGAAAATAAAAATTAAATATATTTTTTACATTTATAATTATTTGCAAAACATATTTCTAAAACATTTATTCTAAATTAAAAATATTTGTGATTACAATTAGATGTTATTTGAAAAAATTGGTTTTTAAAAAGAAAATCAAATGAAAAAGTAAATACGGTACAGCAGAAGTTGTGTTTGGTTTCCTAAAAAAAAGTGCTTTCATAAAAAGATACTGCAAAAAAATGTTGTGAGATTTTAATAATTATAAATGCAATTTTAAATTTTAAAATAAAATTTATTGCTTTATAATATCTGAACAAAATTTTTTTTGATTTTAAAAATGGAATTCAAATAATTTATTCAATATTATTTTTAATCAGCAAAGGCTTTTGTTCTCATTATGTATTTCTCTTTAGTACATTTTATGCATATATTTGAAAAGATAAAATATCTTTTAGAATGTTTTTCATTTGAAATTTATATTTGTAATAAATAATGCAAAAATTATCTAAATATGATACAGAATAAAGGTTTAATTGTAAAAAATAAAATATTACAAATATAATTGAATCTGCTACTAAGTGGTTGCCAAAATGGAGCTTAAAGTTGTTATCTTACTCTTATTTATTTTCATACTATTTCATTATAATAATAAATTAGTAATTAATAATAAATAATTTGAATTTCTTTTATAATTCTCTCAACAAAATTAATCATATATAAATCACAGTTTATAATTAAACATGTATGAAACTATTAAAACTAAACAAATATTTCCCTTTTTACATTTTTTTGTATGTATGGTGAAAGTTCTTAGTCTGTTTTTTTGACTTCTAGATAAAATATTGATGTGTAAAAAGATATTTGTAAAAGTCTTTTCAGTATATTTGGGTTTTAATAACAAATTAAGATAAGCAAATAATTATTTTAATTAAGCAGAGGTAATAACTGAAAATACTTCACAATCTTTATTCAATATATTGTTTTTAGTTTAATTGAAACCACAGTGTATGCATATAAAACTTTTTTTTATTTTACTGTAACAAATTACTAAAATTCATTCTCAATTATTTTCTTATGTTAACAAATAGAATAATTGCATTAAACTTTAACCTTTTTACTGAAAATCAAGTATAATTATAATAAAATCTAAAAATATTATTTTTTGGCAAAGGTTTACTTTAGTGTTCACATCATGTTCACCCTCTATTTTTTTTTCATATTCGCCTGGAGAATCAACCAGTTAATTAATTATCATTCTCACAAATGACTGTGTCTTAAAAACGATACTTCAAAATTTTAATTTACGATTTTTATTTATGTGAGACATTATGCCCATCCATGAACAAGATGTCATGATCTATAAAGCTAGTAAAGATTACTCTTCCAGGATTCACATGGTGATTATAGGCCATTTAACAAGACAGCAAAAGTTATAATCAGTATCATTACATAATTGGATTTAACTCAGATATACTCAGGATGTTATTACAGAAATGTCAAATAGAGTATTTGCCTTGCAATAATGGTAAGCATATAAACTTTAGGTTGATTCATCATTAATTTAAATTTCTAATTAAATCAATAGCAGTGAGACTCTTATTGTAATAGGTAAATTATATGTAGTTCCATTGTAATGTTGGCCTAGCAAATTTTTTTATTAATTTAGATCTTAATGTCACAAACATCAATAGAAGTAACAAATTCTGAATTATATTCCAGAATAAACAAAGCAAGGTGGAGGTGATGTAGGAGGTAAATGGGATTTTATTATATTCTTTACATCACTAATTATCCAAGAACAAAAGCATTAAGATATTCTTTCAGAATTTCAGTAAACTTTATGTGTATTATCAATGACAATATGTGCATTAATATCTAACTTATTGAATATGGTGGATTTTCTGGTTTTATGTATTAAAAACAGAAATGGAATAGTTAGATTAATTATATAATTAACATTTATTTACACAATCAATAATAATAAATAATTGATTAATACAATGATCAAAAATAAATAAATAAAATAAAATAACATCACACATACTTGTTCTTATACTCGGATAATCAAAACAAATACAATATAAGATTTTCTCACAGATGGGTTTGATTTCATCCCTTATAAAGAAAAATATGGGTTCAAACCCCTAGTCAATAACATATGCAATATGTCAATACCAGAACCCATACACCTATACCCCAGAATTATAATAATAATAGGTATAACTGGTATTGGTGAACATGCATAAACTGGCCATAGAAAGATAATTTATCAAAGAGAAGATTTGAATTTTATCTCAGCTTGAACTATACAAATTGATATGTAATAAATTATAAAAACAATTTATCAAATGCCCTTTTAATAGGTGATAACTGAACATGTGGGATCAATTTAAAAATGAGGGAAACAACATTGACATGATAATGTATAAAGACTCTGCCCAAGCACATTTCTACAATGAATAGCAATGGTATTTCTGGGGTTGTATTCATCCATGCAAAGGAATAACAAAGTCTTAAATGCCCTGTGGGTTTTCTTTAACCATCATCAATGGCAAATGATTAATCTGAAAATTAGACCACCGGCACAGAATAATGCCATATAACATTATAAAATAGTTCTGACATGCATTTCCCTAGTAAAAGGAAAATAAAATTACTTTCATCAATAATCTTCCAAATTAGGAGGTGTTTTCAATCTTACTAGTGTGAATTAAAACATAAAATGAAATGAAGACTTTATTATAGGAAACAACTGAGATATAATGGCTGACTCTGCCTAAAACATAAGGGAAATAATAATACATAATAAATATAATATGGGTATAGGCCCAGAACTCTGGAAAGACATACAGCACAAAGCCATATGATATTGGTGCATGTCATAGATTCAATAAATAATCATTAAACCTTTACATAAGAGCTGTTTCCTAATAATTGATTCTCTTCAGTCTTTATACCATATGCTCAATCCAATTAATTTACATTGATAAATAATTATTTTAGGCACAATATAATGTATACCATGAGACTTCAAACACGTATAAGATAATATAACAATAGAAACTAAAATAAAATAAATACTCATTTAAATAACTACACTAAATTAAAATATAGTATTTCAAATATATTAAAATATTCACCATTAAAATTAATAATACATTTTCTTATAACTTAATGTATAATATATAAATTGAATAGTATTTCAATTCCAACATATAGAATTTTATGTGTTTGATTATAATCTTCTTCATTTCCACTCGTAATAAATATTCCAAATAAATTGATGCATGCATAGGCTCTCTATTTTTAAAAGATAGGACAAGTATAATTTTAATTAGAGTATTTCTCAAAAGTTAATAAACTTCATTACTTATATTATAAGCATTACTCCAAAGTTAAAATATTTTCATTACTTTAATTTATCTAATGAGGTCGTAGACTAGAAATGATCATCTGAGTAAACAATTATCCCACAGTTGCTATGATAGTTATAAAATAATTATCTGGTTAGTTGTTATTTTCTTTTCACAACTAGATTATTATTTTCAATAATAAGATAACTCACATAGTGGGAATGTTATCTCTAATATAAGTTCGAAGTGGGATATAGTAATTCTTTATCATTCAGACATTGGCATACAAAAATGTTGTTATTGCATTCCACTCTGCTACTGTGCTCATATATGGTATAACTATATGTATTAAAGTCATAAAAGTAAAATATTATATTCAAGGTTAATATAGTCTGAAAGCAATATAAATATTTCTAAGTAGACTGACCTTTAAATACTGTTATTCTTATTGTTGTAGCTGATAATATTAGTACATTTCAATTATAGACATTTTAGAAGATACTCAGCAGTTAGTTTCTTGGTTAGCAGGCTCAAACAGATGTTTAAATTTAATTACTTATATTGTTATTAATGCATGATAACATTGCAATTTGAATTATATAAGAAAAATATTAATTTCTTTCTTTATCCTTAATTTTAAGAAATAGCTTTCATATTTGTTACATTTTTAACAGTAGAAACTTTTTTTACAGACTTATCATCTCTATCCCAGTTATTAAAAAATAATCTCTGAATATTCTCTTTCCCTCTTATCGAATTAAATTTCTCCTCATTTACATATTTCTGTTAAAATTGAAAGAAGAAAGAGAAAAATAATGTGTTTATTGTATTCTATCCACTAATTCAAGATAAATTAAATAAATCATTTTAATTAAACTAAAGTTATTCTTTAGGATTAGTTAAAGAGAAAAACAAATAATGATTTTATTATTCTTTATCTTATTAAATTTGACATAAATTGTCCAACTCAGTGATTAAAAAAGGGCAAAACCAATATAGAAAAAAATAGTAACCAAAAAGAAATGAAATTACATAATCTCATTATTGAGTCAACTTGAATACAAGTATCAAATATACATAAAGTGCTACTATAGGAATTAAGTTACCTAAAGAAAGATATAGAAATTTTAAATCAGTTCCACCAAACTATATATTTTGTACCAAAATATAAGGTTATGATATATATATATATATATATATATCATAACCTTATATTTTATATAATATATATATAATATATATATATATATATATTATAATGATTGGGGATAAGAGACTTAACATATCTGCACTATGAGGGAGAAAAAATTGATAAATGAAGCAAAGAAAAGAAAGGGATTGATAAAGAAATTAACAGTATTTTCATATAATAAATATGATGTAGCTAGAATTATATGGAAAGGAGTTGCAGTAGCAGGGTTAACATATGGTAATGATGCATTATATGTTAGTAAAAAGATATTAGATTATTTAGAAAAAGCTCAAAGGGAAGTAGGAAGACATGCATTGGATGCAGAAGTATGGACAGCAAGGGAGGCAATTCAAGGAAAAATGGGATGGTCAAGTTTTCATATGAGAGATGCAAAAAGTAAAATGAAAATGTTTGGTAGATTGCAGTTTATGGATAATAAAAGAATAGCTAAAATAGTATTTAATTGGGTTATGAGTAAAGGGCAGGTAACAAGATGGGTGAGAAAGGTAATGCGGTATGCAAAAGATTTGGATAAAGAATTTATATCAGTATATTTGTACAAAAGATGGGATGATTGTGTTAAGAGGATTATTGAGTGTTATAGTAGTAAGGAATGGGATAAAAGAATAAATTTATTAATAAAGACTAGGGAGTTAGAGAGATGGAGAAATAGTATGGAGAGTAAAAAGAGTTTAAATATATATAGAAATAAACAGAATATTAGGTGTGAGTTAATATATGATAATAGTAAGGAAAGTAGTTTATTGTTTAAGGCTCGAACAGAATCTTTAGCTACAAAAGAATATACATGTAAATGGAAAAATATGGGTGATTTATTTTGTAAATTATGTAAGGAAGGAATTGAAAATATTAGGCATTTGTTAATTGAATGTAAATGTTTGAAAACAGAAAGGGTACATATAATGAAGTTGTGGAAAAATAAATATGAAAAGAGTGATTATACAGAAAGTGAATTATTGGTTTTTATGCTGGGTTTGGGAAAAGATAAGGAGGATTTAGATATAAAGGTTATAGAGTTGACAAAAATTATGTTGTGGAAATGGGATAGAGCAGATTATGGGTAAATTTAGAGTGAGGAATATAAAAGAAAGTAGCAAACAGGTTTATCTGGGCATAATTGCTGAGATATTCTTGACTTCGTTTAAGGAGAAGCCATAATACATCACATCACATCACATCACATAGAAAATTTATAAAGTAGGCAGATACACGGTGTTAAGATCCCACTTTATTTCAAACCATTAGCCCAAGTCACTAGCTCAGTGGAATAACAGAGATTTAAAAACTTTTTTTTTATAAGTTTTAATAAAGATTTATATTCTCAAAATATATTAATATCTAAAAAAAGAATAAAATAAGCCACTGCCAGTAATTAACACACAAACAATATTTATTTACGCACATATATAATCATTTTAAATTTGAGGAATAACATTTATTATTTAGATTTTAATATTAATTTTTAATTTAAATTATTATTTTAAGATTTTAAATCAGCCACACAGATGAATTTTAGATTTTATTTAAGATTGTCATGTATGAATAAACTACATAGATTTGCATTTGAAAACAAAATATTCTATTCCTTATTTAACCTTAGGCCAAAAGTTCGCAGTTAAACTGGCGTCAATCCATCTGGTACATTGATGTATTCAATGTAGCATGAAAATACAACAGCACTATATACTATACTGTCAGAAATGGACATCTAAACAGTATAGTTAGAGAAGACAGTGACTCTTGTCCAATACAGGTTTGTTACATCTGTATGGCAATAAGAACAATAAAAATAAAAACTCCATAGGAAGGAACTGTGGTCCTTTTTGCTGACTTACAATCCCATCCATAGGCAAAAGGGGTTGTGCAGTGTATACAGCGATCCTGCATGTAGCAAACCTCATACTACATCTACTAATTACACCGATATATCCAATCCATTGACCCAATTTAACTACGAAACAAATAACCTAAGATTACCCTCCCCTAATTAATTAATATAACTTTACAAATCTATATAGCCATTCATGCCCAACTTAAATTTAACATTTAGATACGTTTGCACAGATGAATTTTATAAAATTTGTTTTATAATGTTGAGTATAGATCGGCTGCATAGATTCCATGGTTAAAAACATTTCAAAATAAACATAACTGATCAAAATACAAAGTCATTGATAACATCAATTGCAGAGAGAATGCAAGAAACCCAATGGCATTTATCATAAGATGCCGCATTGACATCAATGACTTATATATTCTAATCGAATATGAAAACCACAACATAATTAACTGCTAACAAATCCATGCAATGTCCATACCCAACTTAAATTTCATGCATTTAAACAATTTATACAAATAAATATTAATAGAAATAAAAAAAAATGGAAATGATTTTTTTTTTAGCAAACTCAAATATATATAATTGAAACATTAATTATCAATTTGAAAATCAAATAAGAGTTCATTTTAAAATTTAGATTAGCTGAAACTTTAAAAAAAATGACAAAAGTTCTTAATTACTTTCTTTTTTTTTTGTTAATTCATAAAGTTCATAGCTCACGTTAAAAGAGTCCAGGTTCCTGTTTTTAATTCCCATGACATCTCCATTGGAAGACCGATCTGATGTTCTGGAAGTGGCATTAGCTGGTTCCATTCCGGTATTACAGTCATTTCATTTTTTTTAAATAGGGAGTGTGATATGTGCATCCTATCACACCTCTCAAACACAAAAAAGCTAGAACTGTCTGGAACTCAACATTTTTCTTTTTATAGTAATCCTCTGAATTCAAAAAACAAAACGTCACTGTTCCAATCATTTTCATTAAGGTCTGAGAGGCTTGGTGCTTCCATTGGTCAAGCTAATTTTTTTTTTCTTATCTATCTTTCATCAACCTTTTTAATTATACAAGAGCCCCAAGGGCTAGCTTGCTTTTCAATTAATTTATAAAACAATGATTTCCATTTACAAAAATATTTTGTCTTTAAATCTTGTACTTTTTTATAACAAAGTACGTTAAATACTCTTATTTATTAAAAAAAAAATATTTTTAAAGTTTTGCATCTGTGCGAATATATATACGTTTAACAACTTTTTAATTTTTTTTTAACTTTTAGATTTTTAATAAATTTATTTTTATTTGCGAACTTAGTTTTTATTTTAAATTAATGTAACGGCATATTTATATATCATTACAATATATATATATATATTGAAGCAGATGATCTGATGCTCAGATCCTGCTTCACAGCCCACATCCAATCTCCTACCACCTAACTGTATTCAAACCAACCTTTATGCACGTATATACATAGCTAATAATATATATATTTCTTTTGGTTAGTATTATAACATAAATCACATTAACACGTATGTATTTTAATTTAAAAATATTTTATTCAATAATATTCTCATGTATATATGGGCGTAAATAATAAATATCTATATATTTTAGTGTAGGAGATTGCGAATAAATTAATAGTTATATTATATATATATAAGGTATTATATATGAAACTTATTATTTTTTCATATATAATTTTGTAGCCAGAAATAATGCAATCTTGTTAAGAAGTCACTCAAAAAACAATTACCTGGAAAACCCCTTAGATTAAAGCAAAAGATTACGAATTGGTAATAATAAAATAAACCCATTAGTGGAAATTATCCATGCTAGCTTGTTTTAAAATCATAAGATATATTTTAAAACAATCGTTCGAGAAACTGATAACAAACTTGCATTGTTTCAAACATCTTACTAGATAAGAGTATCCAGTCAAACTATTCCAAATGAAACTTAAGTGCTTAAACCACCTCAGGTCCAGCAGTAGTTGCTAAGTTACATCTTCAAAATAAAAGTATAAATACTGCTGGATTTGAATCCACAAGGGGGAGACCATTAAATAACTATGTTGCTATACATATTCCACACCAGTTTTGATTCTCACTCAATGTGTTGTAAGTAGGAGAAATTTTGCCTTTTCCCTCCATTCTAATATGCTGTTCCCATGAACGAAACTCTGCATCCTGTACCAATGAACTTTATGTATTTTTCCAGTGAAAATGAAATGCTAATTTTCAAATAATAATGCTACCCTAGATCTAGTGAAACAATACCGATGGACTGACTGCTAGTGAAATCGCTCTTCTAAATAAGCAAGGTAAAAGAACTTTGACCGCTTGTAATTCTTAAATCCTGCCTTCTCTGTAATATTTATATTTAATCACCTATTTTAAATTTCTTCAAAATATGTATTCATATAACTCTATATAACTAATCTATATTAAGCCTCCTATAAAATGTTTTTCCTTTTCTTTTATTTCCAAGCGGCAAATAATTTTCATTAAGATTTATGTATTTATATTTTAAAATAAATGCCAATAGTATTCTAAAATCGCAAGCCTATAATTCATTTTCGTTTCCCCACCCATCATTTACCGGGTAAATAATTTATAATTTGATCAAAACAAGTCTTATTCGACTTGCCCAGGTGCTCGCAATTTTAGATAAATAAACTAATTATAATTTTATGTTTACTGTAGAAAAACAGATTGACATCTGTTTTTTTCACATTTTCCTTCATAAATAATGCGCTATCCTTTATTCTTAAATTATATTATATATGTAAAACCCATCTTAGCTATTACCACCACCCTCTTATTTTGTAATAATTTATATATTTTCACAAAGGCATTGATTAACCAAAATTGAGATTTATTAAATGTATGGGAAGTAATGAATAATAAGTAACATAATGTAAGGAAAGGGGGGATCTTAAGAGCTTAGTTTTATATTTAAGTATAATTATTATCCATGTTTGCTTAACGAAGCCATATCATTATGCCGAATATTTCATAATTTATGGGCAATAAATCTGTTTCGATAATATTTAATCTTTAGAATTATATTTATATTATATTATTAAGCATTACATGCATAAAGGCCATTTCCTTATATATATGTTCGTGCTTCTTTCTCACATGGAGGCATTCATGAAGTCGAGCCCCATCGTTGTTCTCTATGTCCTTAAACCAGGCTGTAAAACCACCCTGTGGACATACTTGGTCATATGTGCATACTTTATATGGGAAGTGATCTGGGAAACCAACCCAATAAAGTCATTGCCGACCACTCTTCATCATCCATGATTCGCCTGTACTTCACTCCAAGGAATCTTGGACTCTTTCATTCGTCAAACTGACCCTGCCTACGTTTGCAGAGGAAATCAGTCAACTTCGTTTTTAAAATTCATGAAGCACACTCCAGGATCCATAATTGGACCAACCCAATCAGCTGCCATGCATGCACCACCTTTCAGTGTCTTATTAGTCTCCCAGAAATAGTCATAAGCCATAATGAGATGATTTTTTTAAACAGACATATTTCCATTAGTTTAATATACGTATTAATGCAATAGATTTAGTATCATTTATATAATTATTCATTATCCATCCCACACATTAATTATCTATAACTCCAATTAATAATAATATTGAATGTAACCAAATGTAATATCTGCTTATCAAATTATTGTTTAAATCAAGTAAATCTTCTTTTCGTCTCTGGGGATGTAATAGTATTCCAGTAATGTATTCTAATAGTGCTAATTCATGAAATCATATATATATATATATTATTGGCATAGCTGCAAATCTTATGTTATCTTTAAATATGAATCAAACACATATATATAATACTCACGAGGCTAATGTCGGCTAAATAACCTGACATAATTTTGTTATTAATAAATCTTAAATATATATATATATATATATCAAACTCAAACCATTGCTTTCTTTTAGTTAAGTTAAATATTAAGTTATTACTTAAGCTCAAATATGACTAGATGATCTCCACTCAACACATAATTAATATTCTAGGTCATGAGCCTTCATTGCTCATAAAATATAGCTAGTTATTAAGATATTCTATCATATAAGTTTAGCCTAGAGTCTTTTTGTGTCTCCGATGACCGATGCCGGCGGGTGAGAAGTAAATTAATCGATGACATCGGGATTGTTGCTCATAATGTTATAGATCTGGGAAATAGGCAAATAGGGAAGAGTTTATGAGTGTTCCTGACCTGTGTATCTTGTGCACGATTGGATTCGAGGTACTTTTGCCTAGATGCTAGATCTTATTACGTGAACATACAAATCCGACAGGCACAGATTTTTTTTCTTTTCTCTGTGTTTGGCATATCAACATAGAGCTTAGAATACAAACACTCATATACCTGAGATAGTAGTAGATAGTGATAGATATAACATATATTTAAAAAAATAAAAAAAAATTTGAAAAATTTTTTTGAATATTTTTTTTCAGACACCCAGCTTAAAATTTTTTTGAATATTGGTACACACTCCCTGTGAGTCATTGTTAAGATAAATATAAATATTTTCTCTCAGTATATATATAAAAATATGTTTCAAGTAGATAGTATGTCATATACTCAATATTTTTTTTCAGCATAAAAGTTTTAAAAGTTTTTTTTTCATTTTCACGAACCTATAAAATAAATTAGTGGCAGTTTTGTTTTGTTTTCTTTGATCTGAACAATGATAATGTTATATAATGTTTTATTCTTTGTCCGTAAATATTTATTACATGTATAATTCTCGTGAGTTTTTTTTAAAAAGAAGTAAAGAGAAGTAACAGCTTTTAAGGGGCTTTTACTTTCATATTAATTAAAGATAAAGAAGCATTTTCCCAAATAATGTTTATAGTTTTCATATACATGTAAGATTCAAGTGAAATAAAAAGAGTGACAGCTTTTAAGGGGCTCTCATTTTTATAAAATAAAATGTGTTTTTTTTTTTCAAAGAAGGGAATAAGATGTTGTATAATGTTTTTTTTTCTTGGTCATAAACATGAAATTACATGCAGGATGCCCGCAAATAAAATAGTGGTAGTTTTAAGGGGCCTCCACAGTTATTATAATAAAGTAAAAAGTATGTTTTAAATAGTGTTTTTATATATAAAATTTTCCATAAATGATTTTAATAACAAAGTATTTTCGAGTTTACAGTATGATGAAATAGTGATAATTTTAAGGGGCCTCCACATTTATAATAAAAATAAAGTATGTGTTCTAAATAGTAGCGTTTATATATATAAAAGTTTCCATAAATGATTTTAAATAACAAAGTATTTTCGAGTTTACAATGTAATAAAATAGTGATAGCTTTTAAGGGGTTTTTCACATTTAAAATAAAAGATGATAAAAAAGCGTGTAAGATATAGAATAATAATATTTAGATATATAATAATTTTTTTCGTTTTTAATAAATATTTTATAAATAAATATAATATGTCCAAGTTTTGAAATGTGCACTAAATAATAATATATAATAATTTTTCATAAATGCTTTAAATAACGAAGTTCTATATAATTTCTTTTATAAATGTCTCAAATAATAATATTTCCAAGTCTGAGAGAAATAAATTAGTGACAGCTTTTAAGGGGCTTTCGCATTTAAAGATAAAAAGATAAGTAGTGTGTGCGCTAAATAATGATAATATATAATAATTTTTTCATAAATGTTTTGAATAATGACGTTAAATATAAAATTTTTTTCCCTTGTTAATACATCTGTTAAATAAGTATTTTTAAATTTATAATATGTCCAAGTCTGAGAATTAAATAAGTGACAGCTTTTAAAATGCTTTCACTGTTAAAAATAATAAAATAAAGATTCTAATAATCGCAAATGTGCAGATTTTTTTTTTGAAATGTTTTTAATAATATTCATGCATATATAACGGTTGTAAGTCAATGAAAGAAATAAAATAATAACAGTTTTTGTTATACTTTCATTCTCTTATATAAATATGTGCTAAAGCCATAATAATGTTTTTTTCTGTTAAAGCTGTAAATGTATAACTATTTAAGTATAGATCTTAGAAAAGTAGACAACCCAATAATAGCGGATCATCTGTCAGAACATATAGCCCTATCCCTTTGGCTGGCACCTGGTAGCAATACCACTATAAATTTGCCAATAGGTGATCGAGTTATTTAGAATAAAAAGAGTTTAAAAGCAATGATTCATAATAAAAGTTATATAGAGTTTTTTTTCCCCAAAATATGTGTATCAAGTGTACCAATGTTCTGAAAATATGTGTATCAAGTGTACCAATGTTCTGAAGAACAACTCCAAAAACAGACCACGAAAGAAGACATAAAGAAGGCCAGGTAGAAGTTATAATAATTTTTTATGATAGACTTTGCATTAAAGAGCTAAATAATAAATAATCAGCATAGATATATACGTATTTGTCTTGGTGTAAACTAGATCTAGAAATAATTAATATTAAGAAATAAAGGGCAGGATAGCAATCATTATTTAAATAAATGTAAATTAAGTATGGGAGGGGAGACTAGAGCAAGGGGGAGAGTGTAGAATGGGGGGAGGAGAAGCTGGATGGATAGAACATGATGACATGGATATGCAAGGCTAAATGATTTAGGACTATAATAATTTGTATATATTATACTAAAGTTTTTTATATTTTATTTTATTCAGTTAACCAAGCAGTTTTTTTTTTTTTGAAGACAGTGAAAATTTTTCCAGTAATATAGCAGAGAGAGCATTCTATCATAAATGAAAGTCATAAAATTTCTAATACAGCAGAGAGTTGGGGTATTCTATCATAAATGAAAGTCATAAATTTCTAATATAGCAGAAAAGTTAGGGTATTCTATTATGAAAGTCATAAAATTTCTAATATAGCAGAGAGAGTTAGGATATTTAGTATAAATGTTGAGTCAAAACAAGATAGCGCTCTGACAGAGTAAAACTAAAATTTTTCTTTAGATACATCGCCAATCCAAAGTTGTTCTTTAGTTACCTGGACATCAAGTAAAAGCTTTTTTTTTCTTTTTTAAACATTTTTTCATTTTTTTTGGTAAGTTCAGGAAAATGAAGCAGATGATCTGATGCTCAGATCCTGCTTCACAGCCCACATCCAATCTCCTACCACCTAACTGTATTCAAACCTGCCTTTACACACGTATATACATAGCTAATAATATATATATATTTCTTTTGGTTAGTATTACAACATAAATCACATTAACATGTATGTATTTTAATTTAAAAATATTTTATTTAATAATATTCTCATGTATATACGGGCGTAAATAATAAATATCTATATATTTCAGTGTAGGAGATTGCGAATAAATTAATAGTTATATTATATATATAAGGTATTATATATAAAACTTATTATTTTTTCATATATAATTTTGTAGCCAGAAATGATACAATCTTGTTAAGAAGTCACTCGAAAAACAATTACCCGGAAGACCCCTTAGATTAAAGTAAAAGATTACGGATTGGTAATAATAAAATAAACCCATTAGTGGAAATTGTCCATGCTAGCTTGTTTTAAAATCATAAGATATATTTTAAAACAATCATTCGAGAAACTGATAACAAACTTGCATTGTTTCAAACATCTTACTAGATAAGAGTATCCAGTCAAACTATTCCAAATGAAACTTAAGTGCTTAAACCACCTCAGGTCCAGCAGTAGTTGCTAAGTTACATCTTCAAAATAAAAGTATAAATACTGTTGGATTTGAATCCACAAGGGGGGGGACCATTAAATAACTATGTTGCTATACATATTCCACACCAGTTTTGATTCTCACTCAATGTGTCGTAAGTAGGGGAAATTTCGCCTTTTCCCTCCATTCTAATATGCTGTTCCCATGAACAAAGCTCTGCATCCCATACCAATGAACTTTATGTATTTTTCCAGTGAAAATGAAATGCTAATTTTCAAATAATAATGCCACCCTAGATCTAGTGAAACAATACCGATGGACTGACTCCTAGTAAAATCGCTCTTCTAAATAAGCAAGGTAAAAGAACTTTGACCACTTGCAAGTCTTAAATCCTGCCTTCTCTGTAATATTTATATTTTAATCACCTATTTTAAATGTCTTCAAAATATGTATTCGTATAACTCTATATAACTAATCTATATTAAGCCTCCTATAAAATGTTTTTCCTTTTCTTTTATTTCCAAGTGGCAAATAATTTTCATTAAGATTTATGTATTTATATTTTAAAATAAATGCCAATAGTATTCCAAAATCGCAGGCATATAATTCATTTTCGTTTCCCCACCCATCATTTACCGGCTAAATAATTTATAATTTGATCAAAACAAGTCTTATTTGACTTGCCCAGGTGCTCGCGATTTTAGATAAATAAACTAATTATAATTTTATGTTTACTGTAGAAAAACAGATTGACATCTGTTTTTTTCACATTTTCCTTTGTAAATAATGCGCTATCCTTTATTCTTAAATTATATTATATATGTAAAACCCATCTTAGCTATTACCACCACCCACTTATTTTGTAATAATTTATATATTTTCACAAGGGCATTGATTAACCAAAATTGAGATTTATTAAATATATGGGAAGTAATAAATAATAAGTACATAATGTAAGGGAGGGGGGGGATCTTAAGAGCTTAGTTTTATATTTAAGTATAATTATTATCCATGTTTGCTTAATGAAGCCATATCATTACGCCGAATATTTCATAATTTATGGGCAATAAATCTGTTTCGATAATTTTTAATTTTTAGAATTATATTTATATTATATTATTAAGCATTACGTGCATAAAAGCCATTTCATTATATATATGTTCGTGCTTCTTTCTCACATGGAGGCATTCACAAAGTCAAGCCCCGTCGTCGTTCTCTATGTCCTTAAACCAGGCTGTAAAACCACCCTGGGGACATACTTGGTCATATGTGCATACTTTATATGGGGAGCGATCTGGGAAACCAGCCCAATAAAGTCATTGCCAACCACTCTTCATCATCCATGATTCACCTGTACTTCACTCCAGGGAATCTTGGACTCTTTCATTCGTCAAACCGACCCTGCCTACGTTTACAGAGGAAATCGGTCAACTTCATTCTTAAAATTCATGAAGCACATTCCAGGATCCATAATTGGACCAACCCAATCAGCTACCATGCACGCACCGCCTTTCAGTGTCTTATTAGTTGCCCAGAAATAGTCATAAGCCATAATGAGATGATTTCTTTAAACAGACATATTTCCATTAGTTTAATATACGTATTAATGCGATACATTTAGTATCGTTTATATAATTATTCATTATCCATCCCACGCATTAATTATCTATAACTGCAATTAATAATAATGTTGAATGTAACCAAATGTAATATCTGTTTATCAAATTATTGTTTAAATCAAGTAAATGCTCTTTTCATCTCTGGGGGTGTAATAGTATTCCAGTAATGTATTCTAATAGCGCTAATTCATGAAATCACATATATATATATTATTGGCATAGCCGCAAATCTTATGTTATCATTAAATATGAATCAAACACATATATATAATACTCACGAGGCTAACGTCGACTAAATAACCCGACATAATTTTGTTATTAATAAATCTTAAATATATATATATATCAAACTCGAACCATTGCTTTCTTTTAGTTAAGTTAAAATATTAAGTTATTACTTAAGCCTAAATATGACTAGATGATCTCCGCTCAACACATAATTAATATGCTAGGTCACGAGCCTTCATTGCTCATAAAATATAGCTAGTTATTAAGTTATTCTATCATATAAGTTTAGCCTAGAGTCTTTTTGTGCCTCCAATGACCGATGTCGGCCGGTGAGAAGTAAATTAATCGATGTCATCGGGATTGTTGCTCATAATGTTATAGATCTGGGAAATAGGCAAATAGGGCAGAGTTCATGAGTGTTCCTGACATGTGTATCTTGTGCACGATTGGATTCGAGGTACTTTTGCCTATATGCTAGATCTTGTTATGTGAACATACAAATCCGACCACCACAATATATATATATTGTAAAGGTAGCTTACAATCCAATCTTTGTTCACTCTCACAATCAAATCAAATTTATTTATAATGTAAATTTAGTTAATAGGTGGTTAAGCATCAATTTTTATGTATGGAGTAAATAACCCCACTATATATGTTTCCCTGAAGGTTTGTGATGATGATATTCTAGTTGTATTTTTCTGTTAGATTATTTCCATTATCTAATATGAGTATTAAATGTCTTTAAAAAAATTTAACTTTATTTAAATATTCCAAATACATTCAGCTGCTAGTAAATAGCGCATCAAACAGTTAGTATATGCACACACACACATCTTTTACATTATAATATGGTAAAATGGTTAAATGAGTCATTTTCTGATTGGAACCCATATAAAGGTATTGCAATTTCTGTCTAAGTTAAATTCACCCCTGAAGAGAGCCAAGTTCAACATTCTCACTGGGTTTGAATTCTAAGGTATGTATAGAGTCTGAAAGCTGGGTGGGTATAGATGAGACTAACCTAAATTGTGTATAAATTTAATGCATAAATTGCAGACATGATCCTTGGTTAAGTACTTCATCATGTCATTCATGGCAACCTACCCAAAGATCCAAGGTATGACCAGTAGTTAGATATGTTTTCCCTCTTCTGGTAGAAAGCCTGAACCATCACATTTTTGGCATCCGTACTTTAGGGGCATGAAACATAAGTTTCCAAGGAGGCTCGGCCATTGGACTAGTGTATTAAAAAAAAATTTTTTTTTTGGAACTTATTCATCTTTATAGATTTGCCTAGGTATATGAATTGATTGATGGGAATGGGATGATAAACTGAAACAATGAATAATTAATTAATTAATGAAAATAATAAATAGGTGAATTAGGCATGTAAGCAGACAGGCTAAAGGCCAAGCATTAAAAATAATATATATATATATATTGAAGCAGATGATCTGATGCTCAGATCCTGCTTCACAGCCCATGTCCAATCTCCTACCATCTAACTATGTTCAAACCCATCCTCATGCACATATATATCTAAAGAATATGTATATTTCTTTTGCTTTATTATTTTAACACAAATGACGTAAATACTTATATTTCATCATCTAAAAACCATTTTTAAATATTTAATCTTATTTTCATGTGTATACGTGCATAAATGATAAATATATATTTCAGTGTAGGAGATAGCTAATAAATCACTAAAAGTTATGTTATATATAAATTGTATTTAAAATCATATATGAAACTCATTATTTTCTATATTTAATTTAGCAGTCAGAAATGATGCAATTCTTTTAAAAAGTCTCTCGAAAACAATTACCTAAAAAAAACCATTAGTTAAAAGTAAAAAGATTAGAATTTTGTAATAGTAAATAAACCCATTAGTGGAAATTTTGTCCACACCAATTTGTTTTAAAATCATAAGACTTATTTTAAAACAATCATTCGAAAAACTGATAACAGAATTGCATTATTTCAAAAGTCTTACCAGATAATAAAGTATCCAGTCATCCAATTCTAGATGTACATTAAGTGCTTAAACCACCTCAGGTCCAGCAGTAGTTGCTATGCAACAGCACCAAAATAGAATTATAAATACTGCTGGATTTGAATCCAAAAAGGAGAGACAACCAAAATTATGATGATGCCAAACCAAATCCATGTCAATTTTAATTTTAATCCAATGTGCCACGAGTAGGGGAAATTTCACCTTCCTTTCCATTCCAATATGCTTTTCCCATCATGAAGCTCCAGATCCTGTACTAATAAACTCTAAATGCCTGCCAATAAAATTCAATGCTACCTATCATGTCGTATTTTAAAACCCTAGATCTAATGAACTAATGGCGATGAACATTATGCTTATCAAGGACTGCTATTCCAGATATAAAGGTAAAAGAACTTTAGCCACTCTTGATTATCCAATTCATCCTTCTTTATAATCCTAATGCTCTGTTCTGATCCTATAGTTAAATGTTTTCATATTATGTAACTTTCTATAACTCTATATAACTGATCCTCAGTAAGACTCTTTTAATATAATTTCTTTATTTATTTCCATGCGGCAAATATCTAATTTAATATATTTATGTATTTATGTTTTCTTTAAAAATGTCAATAATATTTTCCAAAATTGCTAGCACATATTTTATTTTTATTTTTCCTACCTTTACTTATGGGGTAATTAAGCACATAAACTAATTAAAAACAAGTCGTACTCAACTTGTACAAATGTTCGCAGTTTTAGAAAATAAAGTAATTAAATTATAAAATTTGATATAGAAAACAGATCAACATCTGTTTTCATAAAATGTTTATTTTTCTTTTTAAATAATAATGCGCTATTTTAACTTTAATGTATCTCATATATATATAAACTCTATATGTTGTCCCAACTATTACCACCACCCCAGTTATTTATGTGTCGATTTTATTTACTTTCATAAAAAGCATTTTATTAACCGAGATTGATATTTATGAAATGTGTGGGGAGTTATGAATAACTTAAAGTAAAAAGGGAGGGGACTCTTTATATCTTAAATTTATATATTTAGTTAAATCTACCATCCATGCCTGTTTAGTAATTAATTCATATTATTATGCAGGGTATTCCATAATTTATGGGTATTAAATAAGTAAGATAGTCTATAAAGCTATTCATGCTTCATTATTCTCAAACGTTGCGTGCATATAGACCACTTTGTTTTATATATTCATGCTTCTCTCTAACATGAAGGTATTCACTAAATCAAGCCCCATCACCATTCTTAATGTCCTTGAACCAGGCTGTAAAACCACCCTGGGGACATAGTTGGTCATGTGTGCATGCTTTATATGGGATCACTCTGGAAAATCCAGCCCAATAAATGCATTGCCGACTGCCCTTTATTTCAAAACCATTCCTGCCAACGTTTGCAGAGAAAATCAGTAATTCTCATTTAATAAACTACATGAAGCACACTCCAGAATCCATAAGTGGACCACCCCAACCTGCCATCATGCATGTACAGCCTTTCATTATAGTTCTAGTAAACCCATGAATATCCATGTCGTAGTAGTGTGACTGTGCTCAACAGACATCTATGTCCATTATTTAATATATGCATCATTACGATGAACTTATTAGTTATATAAATATTCATTAGCATCCCACATGTCTGCCACTTTATAAATTAAGTTAATGATTATATTCTATAAAAATATAATATTTCTTTGTTAAATATCCTGTTTAAAATTGGTTAAATGCTATTTCATTTCTCTGGGAGTGGAATAGTATCTTAATAATATTTTCTCATAGTGCTACTTCTGTAAGGTATTTATTATTGGCATAGCCGCAAGTATAAGTAATGTTATGATTAAATCTGAATTATATGTATAATATTTATGAGGCTAGTGTCTGACAAATAATCAGACATATTTATTTGTTATTAATATAATCAATCTTAAAAATATATATATATCAACTCTCGAATCATTGCTTTCTTTTATTTGAGTTATTATTAATTTATAAGTTATGCTCATAATGACTAGATGATCTCCACTAAAATTACATAATTAATATGCAAGGTCATGCCCTTCATTGCTCCTAATTTATAGTTTGTTTTTAAGTTAGTCTATCATTAAAGTTAGCTTAGAGTCTTTTTGTGTCTCTAATAAGCGATGCTGGTGGTGAGAAGTAAAATTAGATTGATATCATCGGGATTGCTGCTCATAAGTGGATAGATCTGGGAAATAGGCAAATAGGGCAGAATTCATGAGTGTTTCTGACTTATGTATCTTGTGCATGATTGGTTTCAAGGTACTTTTTCTTGTTACGTGAACATACAAATCCGACCGGTACAATATATACCAACCTAAAAATGCAGTGAGAAGTTAAATATACACACTAAATGGTAGAGAGATAGCATGGTGTCCTATGACATATCTCTATTCATATTTATAAAAAAGTTAATAACATTATACTTAAAATAGTATTATACTTAACTTTTGAAAAAAATGTTAATTGTACTAAAGAGTGGTAAACTGTTAACAAGCAAAAGTATGGAACATACTGAGAAATTACAAGATATTAGCAATAGTGAGGTGGAAGGTGGTTCTAATAGTATTGGGAAAAAAGGGTTCTTGCAAATCCAAACACCTGGAGGGTCCATGACTGAGATTGATCACCCTCCACAGGCACACACACACACAAGATCTAGCAATGCCTAAACCACCTGATGCTGGTATAGTATGGACTCAGAAGGCAAGTTGACCATAGCACAAATGTTCCAAAGAATCATGAGCATTATAGAAGAAATGAGATATGACATGAGAGCTATGGGTGGAGGTAAAAAATGTAACTTTAGCAGTAATAGAGAAAAGATTAGCCCAACATAATCAACAGGGAGGAGAATTTAAAAACTATTGCAAATGATATAAGAGCAAGTTCAAAAATAAAAATAAAGTAATCCAAGTATAACACTGTTGATCAATTAAATGTCAAGGGTGACAAAATGCCCTACACTGTCACATGGCAGAGTAATGGCATAGAGAATCATCTCACCATTGCCAAAGCAGTTGAATCTGATCTAAAAAATGTAGGAAAAGGGATGGAGATGGGTGAAGCAGAAATTCTTCAGCATTCAAAGACATTAATGACATCGACAGAAAGCCAATGCAATCCATAAGATCATGTAGAGAGCTCACACAACTGGATGAACCTGCATGTGAGTAACAAAGATTGTGAATCTTAGGAATTCAGAAAAGCCCAGTCAGGTAATATTTCTAAATATCAAGTGAAACTTAGCTCTCAGGTTTTCAGATTAACCCCAACTCAAAGGACGAACCCATGAGAGACAAAACATTTCCATATTCTAAAGACATTATGGAGGAATATATGGAATAATCTCCATATTCTAAAGACATTATGGTGGAATATATGGAAGAAGGTATTATAGTAAGAAATTGAATGTACATTTAGCATCCTATCATCACATCCACATTCACTATTAAAATAAAACTTATGAGTTCAAGACATGACATTGGTGTACTAAGTGACAACCATCAAATAGGGACATTAATAATTATTATGACTGTCAAAAAGACCAAGTCTGAAGACACTAATAAAGTCAGTGAGCTTCATCATATTATAGCATGCATTATGGCAGTTAAAATCCCTTCACAATCAGGAAGATGATCAAATCATAGAAAACCATTGGAGTATGATGAGGGAAATCACATCACAAAATGCTAAACAAGAAGTTCTACACTTCCCAAATTGTGCAATATTTATGAAGGCTCATTCACATTAATTGGATGTATAGATACTACTGCTTAAAGAACAGATGTTAAGGATGAACTTCATGTATTGTGATTTGGGACATGTGAGCCAGATCAAACCCAAAAATACAGCCCCAAGTATAGTATTTAATTTTAAAAAATGATAAGAATGTATATATATATATATATATATATATATAACCACTGACATTACAATACAAGGAAAAGATGTTCAAAGCAAGTACTATAAGAACATATGCACCTACATGTGATATGGATCACATCCTAAGGCAACTTAACTAAACATATAGTATATGCCAGCTAAACAATGTAAAAGGCCATATAACTTTACAAATATCAACCCCCAGTTAAATGTACTAAATTCAGTACAGAAGAAGACATATTAACCTTTCTGTTGGTTTTGCTGATTATAATCAAATTGGCTATAAAACCAGTAATTTTTATGTTATTGTAGTGAATTGATACTCATTTTAAAGCTTAAAAAGTACTGTAAGATGCTGCTCTCTCTAGAATTATTTTACAAGTAAAAATTCATTAATATTTAAATTTAAGGTTTTAACAATGGGAGAAGGCATATTTTTCTAGGCACTGATTAATTGTTGCTTATATTGATCAAAAGAGAGCACTTTTCAATAATTTTCACCACTCCAACTTCTTTGTTTTGGCTTTCAAAATGAAAATAAATGTTTTAGAAATATTGTTTAGTATTTTTTTTACATATTGTAAATTATTTTGATAAAATATGCTGAAAATAAAATTATTTTAGAAAAATAGGTAAGATTTTAGTAAAAATTATTTACCTTTACATGAACATAAATTGAGAAAGAAAATCAATGACATAAGCAACATTTTCTAATAGGTTACAAACATTCTTTTTAGGTTCTCTGCTATAAAATATTTTTATAATTATAAATAGAAATTTATTTTTGAAAAAACTTTTATTCACTTTCATATTCTGACAAATTATTAATTTGCTTTTACAAACAAAACTAAAATGAATATAATATTAAAAGATAAATATATTTTACAGCTAATTCTGTAATTGACCAATCAAAAGTTTAGTTTTACTTCACTTGACCAAGCAGAATTTTTGAAAAGGAAAATGTTAAAAGCATATGAGCAACTAAGAAACAAAGCCAAGAAAAGGAACAAAAACAAAAAGGGAATGCCCACAATTTCAAAATAGAGGACAAATTATTCATCAAAACACCCCATATAAGTAAACCAATGGAAGGGAAATGCCAAGATTTTATAACCAATATGAGGGGCCTTTCACTATTGTGAAACAGTCTGGTCCAAATGTGTTTTGGATAGAAGTAACTGGCAAAGTTAAGGGAACATATAACATGCACAGTTAACCTTATTTTGATCTAACAGAGTAACCACTGAGTAGATATACTTAACTGATAAGCAGGGTAGGATAGACATAAATCTCAATTAGAGTTAGAAAGGAAAGTGAGATAACATCAAAAAATAGTCATTAATCCATGATGACAGCATACCCAGGCAATTGTAAAAGCAATTACTGGGATTCTTTTAGAGTAAATTGAGACTTAGAGGTTGATCCATACAGAATAATGTACACTCCAACATTTAATTACTCTTTAAGGAAACCCAATAAAGCTTCAAAAAGAGCAGGCTAAGGGGCTAACAAGTTTGACTATGTGCCATCTGTAATAGAGGCACATTATCAGTTGATCTCATATCATACAACCATAATAATAATAATAATAATAATAATAATAATAATAATAATAATAATAATAATAATAATAATAATAATAATAATAATAATAATAATAATAATAATAATAATAATAATAATAATAATAATAATAATAATAATAATAATAATATTAATAAAGGAGCTATAAATAAATCTCATTTCATTATGATACAAGTTATAAAGCAAGAAATTGGAAAGAATTGGGGATATAGTGAGGAAACAGTAAAAATTAGAATAAATAGGTTTTATAACACCTTCTTTTTGAATAGACATTCCAATGTTAAACCAAATGCATACACTCTGTGTAAGTGTTAAAATTTTATTAATAACTTAAAATTTTAGCCCTGGAAGAATAGGGAAATTGTAAGGGTAGCTTATGATCCAACCTTTGTTCACACTCACCATCAAATCAAATTCATTTATAATGTAAATTTAGTTAATATGTGTTTAAGCATGTGTTTTCATTTATGGAGTAAATAAACCCATATATATAGATGCAATAAACATTTATTTTTTCACTATATTAAAGAAATATTATGATAGATTAGTTTCACTTATCTATTAGAAAGATAAAGACCCTAATTAAAAATAAATCATACTAATATATATGTATGTGAGCAATGAATTCAATGTCATTGTATTGGATGTCATAATACAAAATTTAGACTAAGTAAACATGGTAATGACCTAATATCAAATCAGTCACTAGGTAACCAATTGTAGAAGATGGAAGCATAATTCTACTACATAATTTTGGTTCTCATCTGGTCCTTGATGTCAGCCATGGGTGGCGCGATTTCTAACCAAAAACACATTAATATAACATGCCCGGACTAGCAATTCTCTATTAACTTTTATAATGCATGACTCGTCTAAAAACAAGAAGATTTGACATCACTCTAAATTGGCTACTTTTTATCCCACGTATACATATAATATGTCATTCGAAAGAAAATCAAATGTTCTGTAAGATGGTGCCCTCTTCAGATTTATTTTACAAGTAAAAAAATCAATAAAAATGACCATATATGTCAAACAAAACCAAAGCACCGCCTCCTCACCAACTTTTCTTGAATCTTATTGGCTGTCCCACTTCTGTCAGAAAGGGAAATGGCTGCCAAAAAGTAAAAAGTTACGTTCGTTTTGATTTTTATTACGAAAATTATAAATGAATGTTTACAACATTTTAAACAATATTTGAATTGAATTACAAATTATTATTGATAAAATAATACTAAAAATCAAATTATTTTAGAAAAATAGTTAAGATATTACCAAGAATTATTTATTTATTGCTACATATTGATCGTAACGTTAAAGTGAAAAAAAAAGATTGCGTCAATGGTTGGTTGAATAGCGGTTACTTTTATTTCACCGCAATTGAATATTTTTTAAATTATAAATCAAATTTGATTTTTGAAAAGACTTTCGTTTGTTTCATAATCTGACAATTCAGTAATATACTTTTTACAAACGAAACTAATGTATTTATATTATTAAAAGTGATCTATTTTAACAATAGATTTTGTTAAAGTTGTGAGTTGGCCAATTACAAGTTTTGATTTTTAACTCATTCGGCCAATTAAATAATAATCGTTGAAAGGGTTAATATTGACTTTTTTTTTGTTTGTTACAAAGTTTACTTTCTTTCATTTCTGAATTATTTTTCAAATAATATTTTTGACAATGAGATAATAATAGTTGTTTTTTTTTTAATTTTTATTGACAAGAGTGTCTTTTTTGGTGTGTGTTCAGATAGTAATTTGTGTTTTTTTTTTTAAATAGTAAAGTTGGATTGCCAAAATTTAAGAGAGAATGGGTTTTTTTGATGAATCTTTAAATAATAATTGACATTACTTTGATAGGTTTACATTTGATTGCTGACAACAATTAGTGGGAGGGGTGTTTTTGTGTACGATTAAATAATATTTACGTTACTTTTATAGGTTTACATTTGATTGCTGACAACAATTATTGGGAGAAGTGTTTTTTTTTCATGTGTGTGTGTATATTTAAATAAAAATTAAAGTTATTTTTATCGGTTTACATTTGATTGACAACCGATTTGACTTCCTTTCATTTATAAATTATGGTTTTGGTTCTATAAATAAATATTTTTGACAATGGGACAATAATAGTTGTTGTTTGTTTAATTGTTATTGACAAGAGGGTGTTTTTGGTGTAGGTTCAAATAGTAATTTGGGTTACATTTAAATAATAAGTTATGGTCTTACTTTGATTGGTTTACAATTGATTGCTGACACTAATTATTGGGAGGGGTGTTTTTTGTGTGTAGGATTGTAGACAACAATTATTGGGAGAAGGGGTGTAACCATTTAAAGAATAGTAGTTTACATTATTTTTAGTGGTGGTGTACATTTGATTGCTGACAATAATTAGTGAGAGGGATGGGTGATGATTAAATACTAATTTACCTTCCTTTTATTTTATATTTGATTGCTGACAACAATTATTGGAAGAAAGGGGTTGTTTTTTTTTGTGTATGTTTAAATCAAAATTGAAGTTACTTTTATCGGTTACATTTGATTGACAACTGATTTGACTTTCTTTTTTTTTTTTTCATTTATAAATTATGGTTTTGGTTTCCCCAAAACCTAATATTTTTGACAATGGGACAATAATAGTTGTTGTTTCTTTCATTTTTATTGACAAGAGCGGGTCTTTTTTGGTGTATGTTCAAATAGTAATTTGGGTTACATTTAAAAAATAATTGCTTTACCTTACTTTTAGTACTTTACATTTGATTGCCAACAACAATTAGTGGGAAGGGTGTTTTTGTGTATGATTAAAGAATAATTGTACGTTACTTTTATTTTTTTTACATTTGATTGCCGACAACAATTATTGGGAGAAAAGGTTTTGCATTTTATTTTTTGTTTGTGTGTATGTTTAAATCAAAATTTAAGTGACTTTTATCGGTTACCATTTGATTGACAACCGATTTGACTTTCTTTTTTTTTTCGTTTATAAATTATTTGGATTTTCCCAAATAATATTTGGTTTGACAATGGGACAATAATAGTTGTTGTTTTTTTAATTTTGATTGACAAGAGCAGGTCTTTTTCGGTGTATGTTCAAATAGTAATTTGGGTTATGTTTAACTAATAATTTACAGGCTTACTTTGATTGGTTTACATTTGATTTCCAACAACAATTAGTGGGAGGGTTTTTTTCTATACGATTAAAGAATAATTGACATTCCTTTTATTTGACCGTCTGATTGCCAATGACAACAATTATTGGGAGAAGAAGGGTTTTTTGGGCTATGTTTAAATAAAAATTTTAGTTACTTCTTTTATTTTACATTTGATTGCCAACAACAACAATTTTTGGGAAAAGAAGGGATGTACGTTTAAATAAAAATTGAAGTTACTTTTTTTTATTTTTGACATTTGATGAAGGCCATTTAGAATCCCTCAAACAAGCTTGCCTTTATGAAGTGAACATTTTCATCGGCCACAACGAGGCTTACAAATGAAAGTCGAAAGATGTTTTTGGACCTTAAATCTGTATATATTTGCCACACAATCCAATCTTTTCTTTCAGCAGCAGGATGTTTTTTTTTTCTGCTGTAGAAATATTCCAGTGCAGGCTTCTGTGTCTGGCAATTCCCATCTTTTCAAGTTTTCTGTTGTTTGAATTAGCCATCTTCTTGGTCTCAGAAATTTCTCGCTAAAACATGACTCAAAGCATGATCATTTAAAAATTTTATGCTACCCCACCCTAATCGAGAATTTAGGAGGCTTATAGCTTTATGAGGAACAATCATGACACTGTTTAAATTGTTAAAAGATAACAGTACATCAATTCGTCTTAAAAAAAGGCCCCAATGAAAATTTAAATACTTTTGACACGATCAAATTAACACACCCTCATACGATATTGTTACATAAAATAAATAACACAGCATTATGATATAGTGCATGACACAAACAACTACAGCATTTTCCTCTGCTTTTAGCATCGGAAAAAGCCACACTGTTAGCCACTAAGCCGAGTTAACACTCTTTCTAGATTTTAGAGTAGAAAGAAGACTTAACTCCGAGTTAACACTCTACCTTTTAGTGTAGAAACAAGACTTAACTCTGAGTTAACAATCTTTCAAGGATTTATTTTAGAAAGAATGCTTAAAGGCTTGGGTGCGGCCATGGAAACAGCATATTTCTAGAAATTTAGCTAGAAACAGCGCCACCCATGGCTGACACAAAGAATCAGATGAGAACCGTAATTTTATTAGGGCTCAGACAGTGATTGAGAAGGAAATAAAATATGACTATACTAAACAACAGAAGTGGATAAAAAAAAACCCAGTTCATTTCCATCATTTTACTATTTACAAATGATGCAAAAGCTGTATAACAACAACTTCCAAAAATTAAATGTTCAAGTCTAAAAGAACATGGACAGCTTATTCAAACACTCCAAATTATTCATTTTATTGTTGTAAAGCAAATTATGAGAATCTGCAGCCAATATTTAAAAGAAAGAATTTTAATAGATTCATGCAATTGGATAAAATATTTGAACTGCTTTAAATAGACATTTAAAATAAAAAGGACTGTCCTATTCTTCAAATATGGATAAAATAACAAAATAGAATGTCATCAGCATAGTTATTATATATAAATGATGGAATAATTTTGTGTTTATAATAATTATAAATACCAAGCACTGAATTAAGAAAATTTTAATTGTTTATAGTCTGCAAAACAATGTACTCTGGCTAATTCAATAGTGTCATACTAAAGTGTTATCAGCCCTGACCATAGGAAGTGTGATAATTTAATATTCAAAGGTATAATGCCTGATGAAGTATCAAATGCCCTGTCTTAAATGTCCTGAAGGATACATAATGAACACAACAGAAGATAGGAAATAACATCATTCCAAATACATTGTTGAGGAGTCCCCATGAGTAATGCATAACTTGCCATAAAAGTATGACTGGAACAGTGATGAAGTGCATCTATTAGAGGTGCACTTATAATTCATTGTCTAATTCATGAACATTATGCAAGATAACTTGAAGAGAGTCTTAATTTGTTGTGTAATCTTTTTTTTAAATTTACATATATGTTCATAGAATTCTGTATTTTTTTATTTATTTCACTTCAATATCTGAAAACCTAAATCTCTATAACTTGGAAGGGTCTATTGTAGTTGAAGTCAAGAGAGTGCAGCAGATAGGGATGTTGTTAAGTTAGACAATTTTTTTTCTTACTTGAATAAAATTTAGGTTAATTCTCTTTCTGTAGTGACATGATATTTGGTATTATCATCATCCTTACTACAATATGGAATAAAGATTAAGATTTTATTTCATATCTTTTTATATTAAAAACATGCACTTGCTACAGGACAGAGTTTGGGTTGTTTATTTGTTTGTTTTTCTTAACTAATGATTGTTTATATTTGTTTATTCAGTATGGATGATGAATATTCTTGCATGAATGTTCTTTTCTACCCAACTTGTACATAGTTAAGGGGAGCCCTCAAAGAAGATGGAACCTATATACTTGGAAATAGACTATGAAGTTATTGCACACACCTTCATATAATCTTATTAAATAGTTAGTTAGCTTTGTGATTATTCTAACAATGAATTAATAATTTTTCTTTTGATCATGCTCCTTAATATGATAGGAATACATACTTGACACACAAACACATGTATATAATTTTTTTTTGCTAAAAGAGTTTTTCAATTTTTATTTTGTTTGTAAATGAGCATTGTTAATTTGGTTTTCATTAAATGATCTCTAGTTTATCAAAGTTATTTATTTATCCATTCATTTGTCAATTCATAACCATACATACATGGGTACACCTTTATCTTCTTTTACATTATCATATAGTAATATGGTTAAATGAGTCCTATACTTTACTAGAACCCATATAAAAGTATTGTACGCCAATAAACATCAAATGATCACCATTTCATATGCTTGGTTAAAACTGTTATTAAAACAGGCAAAACTCTCTATACATATTGCCACACAGTGCAAGCCAGAGCAATCAATGGATGCTAGAAGGCTTGTGCATAAAATCTTCATCTACTGCCTACTCATCCAATATTCCCAGATTAGTTTTTGGCTTGTGGTCTTTGTCAGTGAGGAGCTTTGGATCTGAGAGCACTGCACCTAGATCTTAGGATCTACTGCAACCCTCCAGCTGCCACCTTTTATCTCTACTTAACTACAAAACTATGAGTCTTAAATTAAAAACACTATAATATTTTAAATCCAAGTTCATTAATAATAGTCATATAGATCTGAACTCAGTTCAGTGCCTATACATTTGATGCCTTTCTATTAGGCAGGATTGGTTTTAAGCCAACAAGCATCACATGATCACCATTTCTTATGCTTGCTTAAAACTGTCAATAGAACAGGGAAAACTCTCTATATGTATTGCCACTTAAATCTCAAAACATCAAAAACCAAAAACACCAAAACTAAATATGCCAAAAGATATAGGAACTGAATTGAGTTCAGACCTATATGACTATAGAAACTAATGAGCTTGGATTGAAAATATTAGTGTTTTCAATTTAAGACTCATAGTTTTGTAGTTAAGTAAAGATAAAAGGTGACTGCTGGAAGTTTGTATTAGATCCTAAGATCTAGGTGCAGTACTCTCAGATCCAAGACTTTTCACTGACAAAGGCCACAAGCCAAAAGGGAATTTTATGCACAAGCCTTCTGGCATCCACTGATTACTCTGTCTTGCACTGAGTGGCAATACATATAGAGAATTTTGCATGTTTAAAAAATATTGTAATTGCTATCTAAGGTAATTTCACCCCTGAAAAAAGCCAAATGCAACATTCTCCTTGGGTTTGAATTCTGAGGCATGTATGGAATCCGAAAGAGGAGTGAGGTATGGATGAACTATCCTAAGTTGTGTCTGAATTTAATGTGTAAATCTAAAGCTAGCCCATTAGATGTACACATGTTTATTAGTTAGGTCCTTCATTGCATCATTCATGGCATCCTATCCAAAGATTCTAGGTGTGACTGTAGTTAGATGAGTTCCCCCTCTTCTGGTGAAAAACCTGAACCATCACAATATATACATAAGTGATTTACAAACCTGTTTAGAATCCACATCTATCTTCTTATTTGAAAAGACTCAATTGAGATCTTTCTTTTTATTAGAACATTTTATCTTTTACAATTAAACCTTTTTTCTGTATCATATATTGATAATCTTTACATTATTACAAATGCAAACTTTCAAATAATAAACATTCTAATAGTTAATATTTGCTCTTTTATAAAGCAGGAAAATAAAATACTAATGGAGTTTGTAACTATAACAATGGTGCTTGACATTATTGGATATAGTTTCATCTACTCAAAAAGTTAATAAAATGAAATATTTCTTATTCGAATTCTATTTTTTATATTCAAAACAAATTAAAGGTTAATCATAATTAAAAAAAAGGAAATATATGTTAAAATTAAACATCAAATTTATTATTGTTAAAATTTTAAAAAAATTCTTACCAGTACTGCTAATATGCCATTTTTGTTACAAAAATACTTCTGCTTACTGTAATAAACTTTTTACATCTTATCTTTTTAAACTCTTACATTCTCACACTTTCTATTGCATTCTGTAAGAGTTTTTGGAAAAGATCGACTTTTGTTTTACAAACTTAATTTTATGCTAAAACTCAATAAATTGGACTTGGATTTTGTTTTAATTTAATTTTATAAATGAATAATCTGATCTGTAAATACAACAATGTATTATAATTGTTATTATTTATATAAACACTAAAACTAGAAATGTACAAATTTATTTTTAGTTTAAATTTGTTTTTTAATATGTATAAATGAAGATACATTTAATAAGACTATCAAATTTTGTTCTAAAAGCTGATATTTTCTTACAAAAATGCTATATTTAATATATATAAAAATTGCTATATTTTAAAAGATTTTAATGCCAGGCCAGTTTTGACAGATAATGATATAATAAAACCTTTCATTTTTTTCTTACATTATATTTTCTAAAAATAAAACATAAATGAATAAACTAAAAGTTTGCCTCTATGTTTTTTTATAAAAAACAATCAGTTAGTGTGCAAAAAGAAGAATTTGTAATCGAGTAAAAAAATATTTTAAAATATACTTTAAAATCTTCACATGGAAACTAAATCAGAAAGATGCAAACACTCTCTGGGTATTATCTTTTGTCAAAAGAACAATGGAGAAGTTTTTTAATATTAGCCACAGTTTGTAAGATGTTGATCTTTTTAGATTTTGTCAACTTTAACATCAATGAAAGTATTATGTTAAAATATACTCTTTTAAAAAAACAAGGTTTCATTATCACTTAAGATAATGTTAATGCTACCATCTAAAGTTATTAAATAGCAGTGTTTTTTTTTCTAAAAAAATGTCCAACAATTTCAAATGAAGATAAAGATTTACAAGCTGAAGATAAATATTTTCAAATAAAATGTAGTCATCTATGTTTTAGGTTTAAATTAAGTATTTTACAAAAATATTGCATAAATAACTGTTAATATGTAAACAAACTACTAAAATTTAAATTTTTTTCTTTTCAAGCTTAATTTTTCTATTATTTTTATTTGGGCTAAATAATCCATCAATCAAAAATTGTCACTCCTATTCAGAATCAAAAGGGGGCACGTTTGAATTCTTTGACATGCAAACTACATAATGTAACTTTTTAAAAGTCCATCTGATGCTGACATCTTCAGCTTTATTTTCACCTAATAAATTTTTAATGATTTTTATTATAAAATAAAACTGTGCATATTATTATATAAGATTATAAATAGGTTTAAAATAATGAAAAAAAATATAGACATCACAGTATCATCATAATTCCCAAAGCATCAAAAACTATGTATTGTTGTTGGAGTATAATGGAACTTGTTAAACAGTATGGCCATAGGAATACTACACAAAAAAGTCATTTTCATCTAATGGTAGTGTTTACAATATTCTGTGACTTGGGTTCAAATCCAGACATGGTAAATTTAATTTTTTTCAGATCTTAATTACATTAGGCATTGTTCCCCAGATAGATAGCCCACTGGAAATGCATCATACTATCCAATATTGATCAACATTTAGATATTTTTAGTTAGAGAATAAACAAGAAAAACTAATCAAACTCTCACTATTCAGCATGATTCTAGTAAATAATAACTTATCAGTCATGGTTCCTCTAAGAAAGATTTTTGGAGATATATATATAAATGAAATATAATTATAGTTATATATAGACTACCTTTTTTAAAAAAATTGTTTAAATATAATGTTCATTTTTGTTTCTTTTTAAATATATTTAAAGTAAGTTAATTCATTGTTTGAAATAGATTTCATTTTTTGTTTATTTCTTTTTATTTACCTTAATTTTTATTACTTTATGTATTTATTGTCACAAGAATTTTGCATATTTTTGTAATATTAGTTCATATTTTTTATGATTCACAACATATTAGATGAGTAATCTTGGTAGTGTGTATGTCTATATATTTATAATTTTAAAAGAAAAAAGAAATGAACCCAGATAAAAGCTAATTATAATAAATGTAGAAATGAAGTCCAGAATAACATTATTTCTTAAAGAAGATAAAGGTCTTTGGCCAGAAAAACATGTAGCCTATTCTCTGTAAGTTTTTTTATTCATTATATTGAATAAAATTTTGATTGTTTTTTATTAGTTATATTTTTATTCATAAAAATTTTAAAGTAAAATAATCAAAATTGTTCTAATTTAGCTTTTAAAAATTGAATTATTTTACATCCAAATTACTCAAATATAATATTTAAAAAAAGTCGTAACTATAAAAAAATGTAAAAAAAATTGCGAAAAATTTCCTGCCGTAAACAAAATAATTGTTTTTGAATCAATTACAATGTATAGTCACCATTGGTTTCTTTTGTCTTAGAGGTAGAAATACTGATTATTTCTCTATTGTTTTTTCTAAAATTAAACATTTAGTTTAAAAATCTAAATTTAGTCACATTATTAGTCAATATAGTGTATGAGTATAATTATAAATATGTAAATAATTGTGAAAAATATGTTTTCTACTTGCAGTCACTGAATGATTGAGCATGATTATGCTTCTTCCAAAAATTAAATATTTTTGAATAAAAAATCTATATTTAAGTGTAATATTAGTCAATATATTGTAAAAATTAATTATAAACATAAATAATTAGAGAAAATATCTGCTTTTATGTTCAAAACCCATTATGAAAGAATAAAAGATTTTGCATGTGATTTCTCATGTTGATAGTTAGACCCTCCTATCCAACAATGGTGAAAATTGACAGCTTTTTCAACACCATATAAGGTAAAAGAAGTTGGATAGTTGGCTTTTTGTAATATCATATAGAGCAACAAAAATTCTTTTTTTTTTTTTTTTGCTAAAATACTGATTTCTGTAAATTTTTTAAATAAAAATATTATTATAAATTAAGCTCAGTTTTTTATAAAGTGAGAAAATATAGCCAAAAAATGGCCAAGGGATGGTGTATTAAACAAAATGACAATTATAAACTATCATAATCACATAAGTTAAATTGCACTTGTAAAGTCATCTTTTGAGATATTTTGCGATTTTTTTAAACCACAAAATATTGTACTTTTAAATATTGATTTTTTAAAATTAGCAAATGAAATCTGAAGACATCAGTATTTTCAAAAAGTCAGTAAAATCAAAGTATTTTAGTCTGCCTTCATATGATGATGCATTTAGTTTTTTCTAATCTATTTTGAAACCATTTGTGAAATTATTTAAAGAAAAATTTTGTAGTAACTAAAAACTTGATTTTTTGCAAAATATAATATTGTTTTATTTTAAAAAATCAAAATTAATAAATTCTAATACAATGTAAACAATGAAAATATGGTCATTATCTTTGCCATGTCTTGGAAAACTGATCACTAAATGTCATTACTGACATTGTGTTAGGATCTTTTGAGATATTTTTAAAACTACAAAGCAATTTTAATAATTTAAAGCGGGATTTGTTAGATTTATCAGAGATTAACATTTATGCATTTTCATTTTAAAAATAAATTTCAATTAACAAAATGTTGATTTTCTGGAATCAAATGTTTGGGTTATTTTCCTGCTGATTGTTGAATGACAAAAACATTTTCTTTTATTAAAAAATCATTTTTTCAATAACTGCAAAGTTCAAATATGATTTCCTGCAAATGAAATCCAAGTTATTAAATTTCTGATATAGAATAATAATTTAATACCAAAATCAAAAGTTAAAAGATTTTAAATGTTCATCAGAAAAAGCAATAGAAGAGGTAATTAAATGAATAATGATATTTTTTGATATTAGAAACAAATTATGTAAAATAAAATAAAAACATCTCTCTGATACAAATATTTTTTTATTTATTTTTGTTGTTAACAAAAATATAATTTTTTATTGTAACAAAAGAAATATTTTGTATCATCATCATCATCAACCATTATCAATCCACTGTAGGATGAAGGTCTCTCCAAGTTTAATCCATCTTCTTCGATCTTTAGCATCTCTTCTCCACATCACCCCTGCACACTTTCTTATTGCATTCATCCATCTCCCATGCGGTCTCTTTCTGGGTCTTTTACAATCTCTTGGGATCCAGTTTAAACTGTCAATTGTTTATCTATTATTATCTCTTCTAGCAATATATCCAGCTCAACTCCATTTCAATCTTTTAATTTTTCCAATGAGGTCAGTAACACCTGTTTGTTCTCTTACCCATACATTGCATTTTCGATCTCTTCTTGTTACTCCCAACATACATCTCTCCATACTTCTTTGAATAGTCTGAAGTCTTTCTATTGCTCTTCTATTAAGAGTCCAAGTCTCAGATTCATAAGTAAGAACTGGTAAAACACATTTGTTAAAAACCTTCCTTTTCAAACACATAGCCATATTTCCTTTTAGTATCAAGTTATTTTTACCAAAAGCACTCCAACCAAGTTTAATTCTATGATTAATTTCCTCCATTATGTTTCCATCTGTATAAATAATCTGACCAAGGTATTTATAGCTGTTAACTTCTTCTAATTCATCATAATCAATCTTTATTTTCATATTTTGAGCAAATCGATTAAACATTACTTTAGACTTTTTAACATTTATCTTCAGTCCTATTTTCCTACTTTCATCTGATAACTCCTGCAACATTTCCTGCAGCTCTGAAGCATTATTTGCAAAAACAACTAATCATCTGTGAAATCTAAATGACTTAAATAATCTCCATTTACTTTCATTCCTTTAGTTTCCCATTTTAATCCACAAAATACTTCTTGCAGCACTGCTGTAAAACGTTTTGGGGATATGGAGTCACCTTGGCTTACACCTTTCTCAATGTTAATTTTTCCAGTATCATTATGTAATTTAATTGTGGCTGTTGCATTTTTATAAATATATTATAAAATATGATATAATCCTGGATCTATACCTTGATGATCCAATGTTTTAATCACTGAAAAAATGTTTATAGAATCAAATGCCTTTTTATAATCTACAAATCCAAAACATAATGACAACTCATATTTATTTGTCCTTTCTATAACTTCTCTCAATACCTGGATATGATCTACTGGACTAAAACCACTTTTAAATCCAGCTTGTTCTCTTGGTTAGTGGAATTCCAATGTTCTCTGTAGATGAGTTGTAATTATCTTGGTAAAAACTTTATATAAAACTGATAAAAGGCTGATAGGTCTGTAATTTCTAATATCTTCTTTATCACTTTTTTAAATATTAATATTATTACTGCATTCTTCTAATCATCCAGTACATCTTTATCATTTAGACATTTGGTATATAACTTTGCTAAAAAAAATTATATTTCTTCACCTGCTTCTTTTAATATATCCATTATAATTCCATCATTACCTGGAGCCTTTCCTGTCTGCATACATTTAATTGCATGTCTCACTTCTTCATTTAAAATTCTGGGCAATTCAGAATATATAATAGATATAGGAGGTACTTGTTCTTTATTACTATATAATTCTTGATAAAAATCTTCTACCAATTTCATGATATCATCTGTCTTTTTAATAATAATTCCATCTTTTTTTATTGCAGATATAAATTTCCTACCAATACCAAAATGTTGTTTTACATTCTTGAGACTTTTATTTTCTTCTACAGCTTTCCTTGCTAGTTCACAGTTATACTTTCTTATATCATTTTCCATACCATTTTACAAAATTCGATATATTCAATTCTTTTTAATGCATCATTTTTGTATATCTTCATATTCCTTCTTTTCTTCATAAATTCTCTAGTCTCTGTAAAAATTTTATTGGTCAATTGCTGCTTTTTTCTACCAGCTATCTTTATTGCAGTTTTTAAAAGTGTATCAGTTATTTTCATATTAATTTCATTCAAATAAGTTCTAATTTATATTCATTAGAATGTTTCTGAAGATTAGGAATATCAACTGTAAATATTGTTTTTCTTAATAATTTTTGTCTCTCTAGTTTTGCATTAATATGTATCTTACATCTTACTAATCGATGATCACTTCCTGTTTTAAATTTATTAAGAACATTACAATCTTGAAATATGTATTTTCGGTTAGTCAAAATATAATCCAATTCTGTCGTACCTTCATTTGGATGCTTCCATGTCCATTTTCTTTTAACATTTTTCTCAAAAAAAGAATTCATAATATAAAGGTTTTCTTTTTCTGCAAACTCCACAAGTCTATGTCTTCTCTCATTTCTATTATCATAACCAAAATTACCTACAGCACTTTCATTTTCATTTGTTTACCAATTATAACATTAAGGTCTCCCAAAAAAATTTTAAAATGTTGTTTACTGTGATCAAAAGCCTTTTGTACATCCATATAAAAATCTTCTATTACTTCATCATTATGAGAACTTGTTGGGATATAAACCTGAATTATCGGTATTTGGTATCTTCTATTAAGTTGTATAACTAATCTTGCCATTCTGTCTGATACACCATCACTTTTTATTTATAATGAATCCTACTCCACTTGTATTTCCAATATTTGTGCCTTTATAATAGAATATATGTCCACTTTTTAAATCAATTGTCTCTTCACCTTTTCTTCTAACTTCACAAAGTCCAATAATGTCCCATTTAATATAAGACAGTTCTTCTTCTAATTCTTGCAATCTTCTTTTACTTGAAAGTGATATGCAGTTGTAAGTACCTAAATAAAAAGTCATCATCAAATGGCAGCTTGGATCTGCAATCAGGGGATTCTTAGCACCCTCCACCTTCAGCTACCAACCACTGCCTTGGTTGGTGACTTTATAGCCTCCTGGGAATAATGGCCATGCTTTTTTTTGTCTGTCATAATTGTATATATGTATTGGAAAAATATTTATCATTTACAGAAACATTCATTCTGCCTTATCAGGCACTGAGAAGAAAGACCATAGTGTTTCTTGATCATAAACTCAGAGGTCAAAATCCAATAAACTCACCACACTGGCTAATGCATATTGGTGAGCAACCCATCCATGTTTGTATACTATATGAATAATCACATAGTAGTAACAGCTGCAATGACAAGAATGTATGTAGTGGACATTAGGATTTTGTCCTGCTTGGTTCCTTTAAGGCCTCCAAGAGAAATCAAAAGGTCTCCTTTCAGTTAATAGCAAACTCCTTTCTGCAGCCATATTTTGTATAAAGACAGATATTTATTTTAATGGATATATATTTATAAAAATTGTTTTCAATATATTTGTATTTTGGAAAGATTAGAAAAAATTTAATTAAGAAACTATTTTTGAACTTATTTTTTTGTTAAATTTAAGAGCGTGCTAATAGCTCTAAGCAAGCTTTTTTTTTTTTATTTATGATAAATGCTACTACAAGAGAAGGCATTCAAATCATGGTCCCCATCCCCAGACCGGTTTCGACCTATGGGTCTCTTCAGTGAGGAGTTGGGACATTAGATCTAAAAAACCAACTCAAGCAAAGCATTTATCTAAAAGATAATTGTTGGAAGAAGATCTGAAACTTTTAGACATCTACATGTCTTTAAAGTCAGCTCTCCAACTGAAAAAATCATATGGGCCTGAACTTAATTCAGATACTCCATATATTAGTAGGCTTAGCTCTTTAATTTAGCTAAAGCTTGCTTAGAGCTATTAGCACGCTCTTAATTTTACATATTAGTAAGTGCAAGCTATATATAAGTCATGTGACATCTGACTTGTTACTATTACTATTATTATTTTGCTGTTGTGGCTTTAGCTAAATTAAAGAGCTAAGCCTACTAATATATGGAGTATCTGAATTAAGTTCAGGCCCATATGATTTTTTCAGTTGGAGAGCTGACTTTAAAGACATGTAGATGTCTAAAAGTTTCATATCTTCTTCCAACAATTATCTTTTAGATAAATGCTTTGCTTGAGTTGGTTTTTTAGATCTAATGTCCCAACTCCTCACTGAAGAGACCCATAGGTCGAAACCAGTCTGGGGATGGGGACCATGATTTGAATGCCTTCTCTTGTAGTAGCATTTATCATGTAGTAGCATTTATCATAAATAAAAAAAAAAAAAGCTTGCTTAGAACTATTAGCATGCTCTTAATTTTACATATTAGTAAGTGCAAGCTATATATAAGTCATGTGACATCTGACTTGTTACTATTACTATTAAATTTAAGATAATTAACAATTGTCTTAAAAATAAAAAATATTATATTTTAATGCTGTTATCAATTTGGTACATTTTTAAATATTTTCTATAAATACTATGGCAGTTCAACCAAAAATTTAGACAGATTCTAAAAGAAAGCCACTTGCTTTCATACTGGTCAAAATTTGAATTCCCAGAGAAATATGTTGAAATTCTTTATGATAACTCGTAGCTCAATATGTGTATAGCAGATAGCACTTGCTATAACTAAAAGTCACTTGTAGAATCTAAATATGAATTGTAAGTCACTCTCAATTAGCAAAAAAACTATCTATTTATGATACTATTCTATCAAAATAATATTAGACAATCTATCTATGAATCCTATTCATAGAATTAAACTTGGTTGGAGTGCTTTTGGTAGAAATAATTTGATACTGAAAGCAAATATGTCTATGTGTTTGAAAAAAAAGTTTTTTAATAAATGTGTTGTACCAGTTCTTACTTATGGATCTGAGACTTGGACACTTAATAAAAAAGCAATACAGAGATTTTAAACCACTCAAAGAAGTATGGAGAAATGCATGTTGGGAGTAACAAGAAGAGATCGAAAATGCAATATATGTGTAAGAGAACAAACAGGTGTTATTGACTTCATTGAAAAAATTAAAAGACTGAAGTGGAATTGGACTGGACATATTTTTAGAAGAGATGATAATAAATGCACAATTTAAATCTTAAACTGGATTCCTAGAAATTGTAAAAAAAAAACCAGAATGAGATCACATGTGAGATGGATGTATAAAATAAGAAAGTGTGCAAGGGTGATGTGGAGAAGTGAAGCTAAAGATTGGAGAAGATGGATTGAACTTGGAGAGACCTTCATCATGTAGTGGATTGATAATGGTTGATGATATATATATTATAATGATCCGGAAATTGAATTAACATAATCTGCACTACAAGGGCGCCATCTAGGCATTTGAACCTAGAAAAATTTATATAGTAGGCAGATACGTAAGTTCAAAAAAAAATTTATTTATTTTATATTGGTTGATTCGGTCATTAGCCATTGTCACTAGCTCAGTGGAATAGCAGAGATTTATATTTTATAAATTCTTTTTTAAGAATATTTTTTTAAAAAAAAATAATAAAATAAGCCACTGCCAGTAATTATACACACAAACACTTATTTATGCATATATATATATATATAATTTAACATTATTATTTTAGTATGTTTACTTTAACATTTAACATTATTTTTAACTTTTATTTTTAGATTTTAATTTACATTTTAATTTTTATACTATTATAAGTTCGCACAGATGGATTTATAAAAGTTTGTTTTATAACGTTGAGTATAGATCGGTTACATAGATTACACGGTCAAAAACATTTCAAAATAAACATAAACGATCAAAATATAAAATCATTGGTGGAATTGCAGAGGAAAATGTATAAGAAACCCAATAGCATTCATCATAAGATGCCGCATTGACACCAATAACTTAAAAGACATCTGAATAAATACATTTTAGATACTCACTATAAGGAAACATTATTTACCGAATGTCTATATATTTTGATCAAATATGAAAATGAAAAACATAATTGACCGATAACGAATCCATGCAAGCATCTATACCCAGCTTAAATTTAATGCATTTTTATTTAGAGGGTTGAGTATGAATAGACTACATAGATTTGCATTTGAAAGAAAATATTCTATCCTTATTTAACCTTAAGTCAAAAGTTCGCAGTCAAACCAACGTCAATCCATCTGATATATCGATGCATTCAATGTAACACAAATACGGCAGCACAAAAGGTTAAGAGAAGAAATTGTTTCTCACCCAGAACAGAAATGTGACGTCTGTCGGGCAAGAAGAACAATAAAAAAAAACTCCATAGGAAGGGATGGCAGTCCCTTTTTGCCGACTTACAATCCCATCCAAAGGCAAAACAGAAGTGTGTGGCGTATACAGCGATTCTGCCCATAGCGAATCTCGTACTACATCTACTAATTACACCAATATATCCAATACATTGACCTAATTTAACTACGAAACAAATAACCTAAGATTACCCTCCCCTAATATAACTTTACAAATCTATATAGCCATTCACTCCCGACTTAAGTTTAACATTTATATAATATTAAACTAGCGAAAAACAAAAATCATAAATAAAACTTAGAAGAACCAAAAAAAAAATAAAATAAATAAATGGAAATGATTTAAAAAAATACATAAATAAAAGGAATTAATAAGGAATTTAGTTTGGTCAGATAGGATTCTATTTCTATTTTTTTTTTTTAAATACTGGGAAAGTTTATATTTTAAAGTTCTTAGTGTTTTTAAATTAATATTCATTTAAGTTCATAATGTGCTTACGGTTTTAAAAATGTTCATTAGTTATCTGTTGCTTGCCATTTGAAATCCAGCGTTAAAATACCTCGATGATCCTGTAGTCCTCAATATAGGAAAAGCGATGTTTCATTTTCTTTTTTTTTTAACAACTGAAGGAATTGAAAGTGCATCTTTCAATCCCTTCACCTCCAACACTCTGACTTAACACATCTCAGTCACATCTCTTCAATTTTCTTCACTCACTAAAAATTTTATTATCAAACTTTTTCTTTTATCTGTAACTTTAGGATCCAATGGACATTACATCATCGATGATGATGATCCTTCCATTGAGGTCTGATTTCCCGATAGATTTCTCTCATTTGCTATTAGTTTCTATTGTTTTCCTATCTGACCGTTGCTTATACATTTAAATGCCCAAAGGCTAGTTCACTTTGACTAATTAAAATAATCATTTCCATTTTTCAATAACATTAATTAATTTGCTTTCAAACTTAAAAATATATTTTTATCTCCAAATCTTTTTAAGTTCTTGTTTTTAAAATACCTTTTCTATTTTTAATAAAGCTTTATTTTAATAATTTTTTTCATCTGTGCAATTTTATATATATGAGTTTAGTATAGAATTTTAATTTTCAATTTTTAATTCTTAAAAAAGAAGTTTTATTTGCGAACTTTTATTCTTTTCATGTTTACTAATAAAAAAACAATGTAACATATGTATGTGCCTGTTACAAATATATATATATATATATATATATATATATATATATATATATATATATATATATATATATATATATATATATATATATATATATATATATATATACATTAAAAGCATAAAGCTAAACTAGTCAATATATAATCAAAATTACCCCAAAGTCACAACTCAACCAGACTAGCCAAGAAAATAAACTCTAAAAGACTATCCATGGTTTTACTGCTACAAGCAGACTTCTCAAGTGTAAAGAACTACAAAATAACAACATATTTAAACTAACCATTACCCACAATTCCACTTATTCCATACACCTTTAATATTAAAAGAACTTTTAAATAAATTAACTGCTTCAGAATCATAAATTTTAACAATAAAGATTCTTTGATTCTTCAAAGAAGACAATTTTAGTTTCATCAAAATTAATAATGTGGTCTGTATCTTTTACATGGATAATAAAGCAGAACTAAGATATTTATTTCTAACCCTACTTTTATTTTAGTTCTGCTGCCTTATATATCCTTGTAAAAGAGTTTAAATAAAAGAATGAAGATACATAAAAGTAGGGTTAGAAATAAATATCTTAGTCCTGCCTTAGATATTCATGCAAAAGATGCAGGTCACATTATTAATTTTGATGAAACTAAGGTTGTCTTCTTTGAGAGAAATGAAATTAAAAGAATAATTAAGAAATCTTTGTTGTTAAAAATATATGATTCTGAAGCAGTTAACTTATTTAAAAGTTTGTTTTTTTTTTAATATTAAGGGTGAATGGGAGAAAGTAGAATTGTAGGTAATGTTTAGTTTAAATATTTTATTTTGTAGTTTTTTTCATTTCAACAAAAAATTTTATTAGTAATAAATAGTGATTACATTTTGATAATGGATAAGTTAATGAATAAATTGTACAATAATATTATAAAAAGTTCTGATTAACATATGGCTAGAATATGTTAGTTAGTAGTTGTTATACACTTATGTGGTTAGGTATAATGAAGGGTTTGTGTAGAATATGAGAAACTGAGAACTTGATGAATGTTATTAGCTTTTTTTTTTTTTTTTTTTTTAATAACACGACTATTTTCTTTTTAATATTGTCTATTCTAGAATTCTGGGTAGGTGGGAGTTGACAATCAGGAAAAGGATAGAGCGGTTAGAGACCAGGTGTCGTCAAAGACTTTACTGGAGGCAAGGAGCTGATCACGTTTCTTGATTTTTTTGAGAGTCTGGTAAAACAATGGTATGATTTGTGGCGGGGGTAATTCCATGAGAGTTTTGCATCTCACTATCCATATGGAATAAAGGACAAAGATAGAGAGCCTTATTATTGAAAAAGTTCCACTATTAATGGCATTTTCAAGTGAGAAAATCATTTCAGATCTTATGTAAGAATTGATTATGATTATATCTTTCAGTATTTTAAGTCTTGGACAGCGGTGTATAATATGGTCTGTGGTTTCATCTTCACGAGCACATAAACCACATATAGGGTCAATGCTAGTAAAACCTCTTCGGTGATAAAGAAACCAATTTGTGGGAAGCGCATCAAGATTAATTTTAATGATGAAGTCCAGGAATTTGGGTTCAAGGCTCCATCTTTTGAAGTGTGTAATGAGTCTTTGGTTGGTTATTTTTAGGCTGGTTTTAATGGGTTGTTGATTATAGTTGATTAGATTGTATGCTTCCCACAAAGTGATTTTTTGGTTAAGGTTAGAGGACATCGTCGGGTTATAAAGTTGTAGATGATCTATTAGCAATGATATCCATGAACTGGAAAAGGGCGGGGGACGATCAGTTGGTGTAATTTTTTTCATAATGTTGGAGTATCCATAGGAGAGGATCAGATTATGTAGAATATTGTGAGTTTTTTGTAAAATGATTGCCTGTATTGAGTGGAATGACAGTCCATTGAACCTGCGGGGTCGTTGGAGACCTCGCAAGCTACTGGCAACAGTCCTTCCTCTCCAGAGAAGTTTGGTGCATAATCGGTTAATTTTATTTTGAAACTGTTTAGTGATTTTAATGAATGGAAGATAATATGAGATTTTTGGCATTATGATCATGTTGAGGAGGCTAACCTTTCCATATAATGAAAGGTATACTCTAGAGAGTGAAGTGGTGATGGCTTCAGTTGATTGGAGGATTGCATCTTGAATCATTCTTGCCATTGCAGTTGGAGGTTTGAAGATTGGGAAGCCAAGGTATCTTTGTGGTTTAGCAGAAAAGGAAGAGTTGATTTGTTTACCAGACATTATCTTCCAGATGGAAGATTTGTTAAAATTTATTTGTAGGCCAAGTTTCACTGTATTTCTGTTTAAGATTTTCATGAGATGGGGAAGATATTTAATGGTGGGAAGCACAACCATGATGTCATCTATGTATGCGAATACATTGAAATCTTTATTGAGAGAAGGAAGGAATATTCCAGGGAGGTTTTTTTCTATATCCACCAGAAGAGGGTTGATGTATGCTGTGAAGAAAAGGGCACTGAGCGGAGATCCTTGAGGGATCGACTTGTATGGCTTGAAACCTGGAGTGATCTTGCCATCAAGAGAGAGAAAAATCTCTCTGTTGTTGAGCAGATTGCTGATAATCTGAACAATTGCAGCTGGAATGTCGTATTCCATCAGAATATCCAGAAGGGTGTTGATCTGTACTGAATCGAATGCTGCTGCAACATCCAGTTGGACGGCAATAGGTTTGGATTTACGATGTACTCTGATATGATTGAACAGTGCAGTTATATTGGACATAGCATGCGAGGTTGATGATCCCTTTTTTCCGTATTGGTTTGGCGAGATATTGCTAAGAATTTGAGGTTGGATTTGGTCCTTAATGACTGACTCTATAATCTTGATAAGCAGTGGGGTCATGGATATTGGTCGGATACTGTTAATGTCGTTTAGTGGTTTTGCTTTTTTAATAAAAGGCACAAGTGCCACAGGGTAAAGATCTGCTATGTTTCTGTAGCCAGAAGCTAGGTGATCTATCATTTTTTTAATAATTGGAACAGTGAATTGACTGAGGTGTTTGAGAAGGAAATTTGGGATGCCGTGAAGGCCAGGATGAATGCTGTCAGGGAGTGATGATATCTTCTTTTTAATTTGGATTTCTGTGATGCCATGTTCGCTGGGGTCTCCAGCATCCAACCAGCTGTTTACTGGAGGGGCTCCATCTTTTTGCATTAATTGGCAGAATTGTTTGCTGATGTGCTGCATCATTGGATAGCCAATGAGATTGGTACCATTAGTATAAATGGATGTGGGAGTGATTTGTTTTTTATTGTAACCCAGTGCCCATCTGAGGTAGTCTCTCGTCCAGCAGTGTTGTTGTGCTAAGAAGCATTTGGCTCTTCTGATGGAAATATATTCTGCAAGGGATTTTTGCTTGATTTTGTAGAGGTTTTTAAGGAAGATAATTTTTTCTGTATTTGTGAAATTTTGCTGTGATGCTTGAAGTTGTATATTAATGTCTGTTAGGTCATTTAGAAGACCATTTGGTCCTTTGATTTTCCTGGTGTGGTGATTTAATATGGACTGAAGAATTCCGATGAAGGAAAACCAGCCCTCCTCAGCAGGGAGGGAAAGGATGTTTATTTTCTGGAAATAGATGTATGACTCAGACACTATCGCTTCGGTCATGTTTGATTGGGTGATCATGCGCATGGTTTTTCCAGGTCCATCTATAGGTGTAGGGATTGAGATAGGCGTGAGTTGTAAGATCAGAGCCATATGATCGGAGAAAGCAACAGGGGTTAAGGCTGCATCAAGGTTGAAATGGAGGTCTGGGGTGTAGTAAACCAGATCAATTAGGGACTTTTTAGTTTTAGTATAGAAAGAGTAGGCTTCGGGTGGGAAGAAGCCCTCTCCACACATTAATCTGCGATTTATTAGATGCAAAAATCTCTTGTTGAAGTCATTGTAGGTGGTGTTAAAGTCTCCGAGAAGAATGGTAGGGGAGGCTCTGCTAGCGTTGATGGCATTTAGGATATGAACTATTTTTAGATATTGAGAGGTGTCTTTGGCTGTATAAATATAAGCTATGATGATCGGATAACCCCAATAATCTATTTCTATAATAATAATATTGGCATCTAGGAATAGAATGTTGAAACTTTTTGGTGGTGCTGATTTGCTAAGAAGAATACCGACTCCACCTGAAGCTGAATGGCCGATGGAAAATCTAGTAAATCCGAGAGAGGAGAGAAGAGATATTATTTTATGGTCAGTCTTATAGTGATGTTTGGTTTCGCCCATAAGAAGTATATGTGGGGAGCAGAGTGAGAGCCAGTTTTTAATAGCAAGAACTCTATCGATTGAGTTGATGCCGCGAATGTTTATGCCAGCTATTTTGCAGAACATGATAGATTAATCCAAACCGTCCTCAGCAAAGTGATCCAAGTGAATGTGGGACATCTCTATATTAATGAGGTCTGATGTTGTTAGGCAGTCAGAGACTTGTGATTGAACTTGTAGATGGCTTGGTGATATATTTGTTGGTTGAGGAATCGCATCCATGAAGTCTTCGGTGTCTGATGGAGTAGAGTAATCTGTCTGAGATTCATCGGGAGAATCAATGGTATCTAAGGTTGTAAGATCCATGGTTTTCCTCTTTTTTCTATGGATTTGTGAAGCTTTGAGTTGGATTTATCGGAGATTTGTTTGTTAGAGGGGGGTGGTGAGTAAAGTACCGGGTGGGAGCTGTCATCATCAGAGCTTGATTTATCTGAGCGAATTGATTTTCTTTTAATTTTCTTAATTGTATTTTGGGTATTTGTTGTGTCAATTTTTTGAGGATTTTGAAGTTGATTAGTGTTGTTTTCCTTTTCCTGTTCTTTTGATAGTAGTGTTATTTTATTGTCATAAGATTTTTGTTCGAATTTTAGACTTGAGACATTCTCTGTTTGCTGTAACAGTTGTGAATCTTCGATCATGCTGACTTTCGGGTTGGGTGTTTGATGGATCTTTTCGTCTGGTAGGTTAATTCTTGCAGGAGTTGAAGAATTGCAGTTAGTTTGTGGTTCACTCTGTTTAGGGTTGTTATCAGTTGTTTTAAGCTGGTTAGGAGTTATATTGGAAGAATTGTTTTGACATTTTTTGAGTGTATTTTCTTCATCGCCTGGGTTTATCTTGTTCTCTTTAGATGGTTTGGTCATATTATCTTCTTTTGTAGAAAGAGTTTGACCTAATATTATTTCTTGGGGATTAGTATAAGTTGTTTCGAATGTTTGATCTTGAGTATTATTAGTTTGCGTGATTGGTTTAGGAGCAGTATTTGTTGTTGTTTGGTTCTCTGATTTACTACTATTAGTGTAAAGGTTGACGTTTGTTCTTTCTTGAATATTTTCATTTTGAAATATAGTTTTGGATGTGGAAGGTTTTGTTGGAGGATTTATTTGAATCTGAATATCTGGGTTTGTGAGGTTGCTGTTTGAATTAGTCCTATGTGATGATTGTCTATTTAAGGACTTGTTAATAGGTCTACCAGGACATTTGTGGAATTTATTCATTTTAATACCACAGTGTGTGCATATTCTTGCTGCACAGTCTTTAATGAGGTGTGTTCTTTGAAGGCAGAAGAAACATTGTGGTTGTACTCCTCTGAATGTCAAAACCATAGGAGAGCCTCTTGCTGTAATAATAGTGGGTATGTCAGTGGGTATAATGTTTTTCTTTAATGTAAGTGTGAAGGTAACTGTATTGGACAGGATTTGATCTTCGAAGTGAGGATTTAATAGGTGTTTAAATTTGCTAACTGAACCATAATTAATAAGGATGTCTTGTATTTCTTGTTCATTTAAGTGGGCAAGGCAGTTTTGAATTCTGCCAGATAGTGTAACTGGACGGTTCATATCTATGGAGCATAGTATATAATTTCCTAAAGATTTGTAGTTATTTTTAAAATTCATTTGGTCTGCCCACGTTTTAAACTCTACGATCACATAGCGGTCATTGGGATGATTAAGGATCATGTGAATGCCTCTGCCTAATTGCTTTTGATTGATTAGACTGTAGAGTTGTTCTACAGGGAATTTATATAAAGCACATTGATGATTTGTTATGGCTAAGATTAAAGACTTATCGCTGTAATAGTTTGCAAACGATTTATATAGAGAGTTGGGTATCGTTTTGTTGAACTCATTGTTTATTTCTAGGAACATATCATCGTTAATATTGTTTATATTAAAAGAGACATTTTCCTGCGTGTTTGATTCTTTTTCTATGTCTAATTCTGTGAGATTCAAATATAATTCGTTGAGATTATCGGCCTTAATATTTTCAGAGATGCTCTCAGAATTTTTTGACCTTACGATATTTGCGTACGTAGTGGGATTTTCCAATATTGATATTGAGGTAATTGGTTTAGCTTGCACGTTAGCTGATGTAGCAATGGATTGTTCTGAGCTAAAATCTTTGATTGTTTTAGAATGAAATTTATCAGTTTTATAATTTATTTCTTCTTTTTTATTTTTAAATTTACTGTTGACAAACGGTACTGACACAGTACTGGTTTTGTCGACCTCTGGTGGAAAATGTTTTACTTTAAAAATTTCGTCGGTATCATTTTGTTGGTAATTTTGTTTATTTCCAGATATAGTTTTAATTGAATTGTTGGGCAAAGGAAATTGCTCATTATAATCTTCTGTGGTTGAGTAAAGGCTTCGGAGAGGTAATGATTGGTTTTCGCTTGTATCAATAGTTTCGCTTGACGAGATATTTATTCTATTGTTTGTATTAGGGGTAAGTTGAATATTTTCTAAACTTTTGTTGATATTTGCAATGGAATTTTCTTTTGATTTACTCATTTGTGGGTTTTTATTTGTTGTAACGGGTGGTTTAGATGCATTTAGATTAGATCTAAGGCTATACAATTTACGGCCGATGACCGCATTGTTGGGTTGAATGCTGAGATCGGGGCTTACTTTATTTTTAGTTTTATCGGTTATATTATCACTTTCCATCATATAAAATGATTAAAAAGTTGACTTACCTTGAATAACAGACGTAAAGGTAAAGGGACAGTCGTCCCGTCTTCCTAAAACTGTAAAACACTAAGGGACGCTTTTTAAGACTAGTTACGAAGATGGCTGCCAAAAGCGGAAGTATTTTGTAGTTTTTTTACTCTTGAGAAGTCACCTTGTAGCAGTGAAACTATTAGTAGTGTTTTAGAGTTTATTTTCTTGGCTAATCTGTTTGAGTTGTGAATTTGGGGTAATTTTGATGATAGATAGATAGATAGATAGATAGATAGATAGATAGATAGATAGATAGATAGATAGATAGATAGATAGATAGATAGATAGATAGATAGATAGATAGATAGATAGATAGATAGATAGATAGATAGATAGATAGATAGATAGATAGATAGATAGATAGATAGATAGATAGATAGATAGATAGATAGATAGATAGATAGATAGATAGATAGATAGATAGATAGATAGATAGATAGATAGATAGATAGATAGATAGATAGATAGATAGATAGATAGATAGATAGATAGATAGATAGATAGATAGATAGATAGATAGATAGATAGATAGATAGATAGATAGATAGATAGATAGATAGATAGATAGATAGATAGATAGATAGATAGATAGATAGATAGATAGATAGATAGATAGATAGATAGATAGATAGATAGATAGATAGATAGATAGATAGATAGATAGATAGATAGGTGGGTGGGTGGGTGGGTGGGTGGGTGGGTGGGTGGGTGGGTGGGTGGGTGGGTAGGTAGGTAGGTGGGTGGGTAGGTAGGTAGGTAGGTAGATAGATAGATAGATAGATAGATAGATAGATAGATAGATAGATAGATAGATAGATAGATAGATAGATAGATAGATAGATAGATAGATAGATAGATAGATAGATAGATAGATAGATAGATAGATAGATAGATAGATAGATAGATAGATAGATAGATAGATAGATAGATAGATAGATAGATAGATAGATAGATAGATAGATAGATAGATAGATAGATAGATAGATAGATAGATAGATTCAATTATTGGCATATATATTTATTCAAGTTTTTGTTTATATCAGGGCATCTCTCATCTCAAGTCTATTATGTCACAGACATCAATTAGCACAATAAGTCAAACACTTCTTTTTTTTTTTTTTTTTGGAACCATTCCATTTTTCAAATGAACTAAACATAAATATGGAATAATCTAACTTCATATCTGTATACATTTAAAATTTTCATTCTAGAATACATTCCTAAAATATATGATAAAGATATCTGATAAAGACACGCCTAAACGTCCGTGTTTAAAATTTAATAAAAATTATATATAATATTTAATACTAAAGAAGGATAAGAACTTAAACAAACATATACTGTAATTAAACTTATTTTTATTATTTAAACAAAACTAAATATAATAATCTTACAAAATAAAAAATACATAGGATGGTGAAGTATTAAATTCGACGTCTAGTGTTCATAAAAAGAAGTGAACTTTTTATTAACTGAACAATGTATTAAAAACCAACTTCTATAAAGTTATCATTAAAACTTTGTTATCTGCTTAGGAGACCTCTTTGACCAACTGCTTAATTCCCTTGTCAATCTGAAAGTCTTGGAGTTGTAATAGTACATCTGAAAAAAAAGAAAAACTTGACTATACTAAAGATGATATTTGTTATATATTGCATTCTTAAATCCAATCCTCTTCTCATGATGTTTTCGTTAACGATTAATCTGATTTCAAAAAGATGTACCAGATACTTTTGCAGACAATATAAAAAGTAAAAAAAGAAAATATTTTTTTAAAAATAAAACTAAAGAAAAAAGACAAATATTTTTTTATATATAATACATTTAATAAAAATTTCATGTCGACAGTAAAAAAGGAGTAATAATCTTAAAGCGCTTGAGATTTTATAAATTGAACATTAATTAAAATATCAATTCGAATTTGCATAGATTTTATTATATTATAATAAGACAGTCATTATAATTATCTACCTCAATGATGGCTAAAAAACAAAACCGGCCAATTCATCTTTTCATCGTATACAATTTAAAAAAAAAAAACAATAAGAATTTTGAACGAATCGATTAACTCATTAATTAATGCAAATAGGAAGACCATAGTTACAATGAAAGCGTCTCTTGAAGTCACGTGCTTATTTCTCAAGACGTTAATACTCATATTTATTTTAAAGATTTTCTTTTATTAAAAATATCCTCTTCAGATGTAAACGGATAAATGCAAATTACTTAAAATGATTAATAAATATATATTATTAAAAATAAAATATAATTAAAAATTCAGTAGGTATTAACAATAATTATTTTATTTAGCATACGCACACATACTTATTTACCCCTATCAGGACTGTCATGTGGGCTAGAGGTGTCTTTGTGCAAATTAAATTTCAGAGACTTCAAATCATAAAATTTATAAATTAAAAGAAAATGAATTCTACTATTAAAAAATTATAATTATTTACACATTTATCTTTTTATTTTCATATTAACTTTCCTGGTTCTGGCAGCTACAAAATAACTTCTATAAATTTTCTCTCCACATTGTAAATAATGATAACCTGCTAGTGCGGAGAATGGCTCTTGCATACTTTTTCCAGACCAACGCCAGCAATGGATGAGTCAACATCAACAAAGTGTTTTTATTATGCATCTGTACAATTTTTATGATGTCAATAAATATATTTTTAAAATAAAACTTGGACTAGACTTGTCTTTAGGGAAATCATTATTAACTATCTGACTAATAGAATTTTTAACTAATTTTTATCTGACATATTTACTAATATCATTAGCTTCATAGCATAATCACAATCATATAACTAATATGGGATTATCTTAATCAATACATGTTTCTTTCAAGGATAATTCTAGGTAGTGGTCACATTAGATCTGAATCCTGATTTAACAATAACTCAACTTAATGTCAGAGATGTTTCTTTTGAATCTGGTCTTAAATTTAATAATAACCCTATTTAATTAACTGAGGTGGCTCTTTGGATTCATCATCAAATTTACTAGACTGAAATCATGAATAAATTCACTATATAGATATGATACATTTTAACCATACAATAGTCATCTCACAACTGCATTTATATTATAAATTCTACATACATAAAATCTAACAATAATAAAAAAAATGGATAATTTAAGTATAAATGAATTCAATCAAATTTCAAAATAAACCTTTAATTTAAAACTCTAATAATTATAATATCACTTATTATTTTAACACTTGGATACTTCACTTTAAATATTTTATATTTATGCTTAGTTCATGTATTTAAAATGAATATTACATCATTTATTTTATACACATCAAAGAAACCTTTTTAAAAAAGATAAAATGTTAACAAATCATATTGTGTGTGTGTGTGTGCTAGTTTTAATATTCTCACAGATAAATGATAAATTCATAGTATTATTTCTGGAAACTCCTGGAAATAATTCTATATACATATATAATAAAGACAAAATGAAGAATTTTTTTTTTTAATTTAATTTTTTTCAGCAGCTTTAAAACATATCTTGAGTATTTATAACTACTTAACAGCAAATACTGATTCTCTTTTTATAAAACATTTGCTTCCTTCTTTAATCAATCAATTAAATAATATATTATATAAACACTTTATACATTGTTAGAAATAAATATATGACTAAGAAGTCAGAAGATAAAACATAAATTGATTAATATATTAGGAACATATAAAGTTTTTTTAAATTTACACCGCAAAATTTTTCTAATCAGAATTCTCTACAGTTCATTGTGAAGATTTTAGTGAGCTAATATTTCTTCTACAATAGTATGCATTAATTGATTATGTTCTTTAACAATCTCCTGACTTTGAAATTTGAGATTTACACTTTTTCTTCATTTTGAATAGAGATGTCTTCTAAATAGCTTTGTCAGATTTACAAGAGGTCCAGGTTAAATTTTAGCCAATTGGAAGTTTTTCCTCTTTTATGCTCAGTCATCCTAATGATGACTCTATGCAACTTGAATAAAATAAGAATCCAGACTGATAAATTTCAACAAAAATTGACTATACATACCTTTAGCCTCTTGTTTTTAACACCTTTGATCTTATCTTTAATATCTTTGATCATCTCTTATTTTCAACATGTTTATTATCTCATTTTATTTTAATTACAAAAATTTTTAAAACATCATTCTTATTTAATTGATTGAATTTTCAAACATCATAATTACTAAATTGCTTGAATTTTTTTTGTTTTTCAATCTCATATCTCAAACAGGTTTAGTCTTTTTATTAACTCATTTTTAATATAATTATTTAAAATCTGTTTTTTAATACTTCCATACTTAATTGAGTTGTTTTTCAATACATTCCACACATTCTTTTAATCTTTGATAAGAGAACATTTAAACATATTTTATATAATTTATTAGTTTCTCTTAAATTTAAGCACTTTTAACAAATCTATTATATTATTTTAAATTATAACTGATATAAAGAACTTGTAATCACACTACTAGAAACTATGAATATGATTTATTGAATATATTAAAAGCATTCTAGGCAGTAATAAGGTTGAATATTAAAAAACTACTCTTTCTGTGAGTATAATCATTAATTACCAGATATTGTGTTGGCACAGAAAAAAAAAAAAATTAATAATCATTGAAATTAACTTTTATTAATAATTTATAACATTTGACCACTACCTATTATAATTAAATTTAATATTTTTTAAAACTATTTGTATTATTTTATATAATTTTATTTAAAACTTTCGATTGTTATATTTATTAGCTATCCTCTGAACACTGAAAACTACCTTTCTGTCATGTGGAAGATCACATAGTTGACACTGAAATATATTCAATTCATATTCTCAAACTTTGAAACATAAAAAAAAATGTTTTGTATTAAGTTTTCTTTTTTCTATCTGGCATTTTGTAAAGCTTTATAAAGCTTACAGGTCATTCACATGATTATTTTAGCCATTGTTTGAAATTAGTCCTTATCTAGAGGTCCCTTATCTGAGAGCATACTTGTTTTGATCAAATTTATCTTGGCCTGATGCTGCAACTTGGGTGGCACTAGTTCTTATATGGCAAATTGCAAAATAATTCTTTCTTTTTCCTGGTTTCTGAAAATAAGATTTATCTTTAATGTGTTATCTTTTGCTTTTCTTCTAGATACCACATAATATCTGCATAAAGATGTTTGACTAAATCTGTGCTTGTCAGGTTTGTTAAAATTTACAGTGCATGTGCTTATGCATTGATACTCATTTCAATTCTTTTCATCTGTATAAAGTACTTCCAGGTCTATGGTACCTAATAAATTTGCCACTCTTTTAATGCTCAGCCAAATGGAATACAAAATGATGCATTGAATATTCTCAGATAAGTTATGCCTTACAAAATAAATAATATAGATTTCTGACAGGGTAAAGGCAGGAAGCATTCCTAATTTTGCCAACTGCCTCAAGAAGAATTGTGATACGTTTTTCTTTCTTGAGATACTTATTGCAGCACATTATATTGTTACTCTTCATTCCAAAAGCTTTGGATCTTCATACTCATCATATGTTACAGGGTGGTAGTACTTTGAGTACTATCAATTTTTGTCTGCATCACTAAATAATTTGTGGCTATAATATTTTTTTATTATCTCATGAATGATAAAATGTGAATAGTTCAGAAAGTTTATTCAAATAGACATTTGGACATGGCAATCCTTTGAAGATCTTCATCCTCATTAACTTGGATAAAAAACTATTTTTGTTATTTATTATTTAATTATGAATTCTCTTGCTGAAATCTATTGTTTGGCTATCTAGATAGAGTTGATTTTCTTTTCCATATCAATTTTGACTAAATATGATCTCTAAATTCCTTAAATCTGAGCCATGCTCCAACTTAATATTCATCTAAGGTCATTTTATTTTATGATTTAAAGATAATACATATACTTTTCTATCTTCTCTGTTCATTCTATGATATCTTCCATAATGATTATTTTTTCAAACATTTTGTTGATAATACAAGGATATTGTGTGATGATATTTGGATTATTTTTGACTTATAGGTTTTAAGATTGCTGTAGTTTTGCTTTCTTGCAAATTTTTTTTGGAATAATATTCTATATAAATAACATTACTAAATAATTTCATCAATCACACTTTGACTTTAGATTTTATATGTTTTTTAAAAACTCTTGAGCCTTTCTCTTTTACGACAATCAAGGGCAAGCTCATGTTTATAAAATTTCTATTAATTTTATTAGATTGAGATTTGGAAAAAAGCATAAAATATTTTTTTTTGTTTCTGTCAATCTTGGATTTAAAACCTGACATTTAATATTGGCAAACTCACTGGCAGTGCCACTTTAATATCTTAGAAATACTTCTGCATTCATTAAACTTATTTAGAAGTGACCTAGAATTTCAGCAAGAATGTGAAAATGTGTATTCTACTGCGATCTGTCTTCATCATCTTTCTCAGAAGATGTATAAATTTTCCAGAAATTTTTGGATCTTTGGTACATAAATTAAAAAAACTGATTTTACTGCTATCCAAAATAAATTGTTTTTAACAATCTTTAGAGTTGGATCCTTTAGCAATTGTAATATGAGTTTGTTAAATCTGTCATAACAAAAGAAAATAGTTGCAATTTTATTACTATTTCTTTCAAAATATTCATTATAATGACTCTAATTAGAGAGCTTACCAACAGCTCAAACAAGCTCTTAATTGATAATTGGGGTAAGAGAACATATTTAAAATCTCTATCCAAAACACTACTATGCTCAATCCAATTAGTTTTAAGCTTTTGGCTCACCTCAGTGAGCAACTAGAATATTCAGACACTAGATCTAAAATATCAACTCAAAAACTGACCACTTATTTAATATGTAATATCTAAGTAGAAATGATGAAATTTTCAGAGATGAAAATGTCTTTAACTCCAGCTATCTAATTTAAATAGCTATATGAGACTGAACCAAATTCAGATCTACCATATATTAATAGACTTAGCATTGCCAAGGCCTTAAAGGTACAATTATAGTAATCAATAAAGCAAGTCTTATATAGTGTGACATTGCTTTTATGAGCTTGTATTTACAAATATGTAATATGGAGAGTGTACCAATAGCTCAAACAAGCTCTAACCTTTAAGGTTTTGGCAATGCTAAGGTTATTAATATATGTTAGATCTGAATTTGGTTCAGTCCCATATTGCAATTTAAGTTAAATAGCTGGAATTAAAGACATTTTCATGTCTGAAAATTTCAGAGTTTCTACTTAAATATTACATATTAGTATTAAATAAGTGCTGGGTTTTTGTGTTGATATTTTAGATCTAGTGTCTAAATATTCTAGCTCCTCACTGATGTGAGCCAAAAGCACACTTAGCAATCAAGAACTTGTTTGAGCTATTGGTGCACTCTCTATATTACATATTTGTAAATACAAGCTCCTAAAAACAATGTCACACTATATATGATTATCTATATGGTCTTTACAGATCAAAAGCCTCAGCTTCAAACACTCCTTTACAAAGGCATAGTGAAGAAAAAGGCATTGTACATTAGGCACTTCAAAAGTTAGATATTGGGGTTTTACCTATATTCTTTTTATTTGTCTTCTATCTAAGCATGTATAAATCGTTAATTATCTGCATATTTTTGTTTATATGATTAGCTACTGAAATAAAATTAAAAAATATATAAGTTTGCTTGGAATCTGAAAAGATTTCTGTATTTGAACTTTTTATTATCTATAAGGCAGAGAGAATGCTAATACTGCATCCTGAATTGCCATCAAATTAAAATTTAATTGTCTTTTGTGAATTATCATTTATGCACTAAAACATTTAATATTCTTAAACAAAATAAGATAATAAAAAAATTGACGCATTTGTGATATCGTGCTATAAAGAGAATGTTTTCAAATCCTTGTATGTTAGAAGACTCAACATTATAAAAAAAGCTTCCTCATCCATGTAGTCATTTCTGTGTATATGAACATTTTACAATGTGATGGATGGAACAGATTAGGCAAATCAATGATCACGATTCCCAAAAAATGTTTTATATAATTCAAAATCGTGTGGAAAATACGAATGACAGCAAAGTGTTTCATATAAGATCACTAGAAGCTTTAGAGGATTATAGATTTAGGTGACATATAAAGTGTTTCTTAGTAATCAATCTGTTCCTTAAGTGTGTATATTAATTATTAGTATCAAAATATTATAAAATTATTATTTTTTGCACACATCCCCCCCCCCCCAATGACATTCATTTTTTAAAAAAAGACAGAAAAAAGTTTTTATTATAATTCGAAATTGAATATACATAAGAATTCAAATGCATAAGTAATTACTAATAATTGCTGACAACCACCCACTTAGACCCTGAACGCGCTAATTAAAACCTACTCGTATTTATAAACATATATTCTATTTCATAAAATAATTACCCTCAATAACAATTATATAAATCACTTATTCTTTGAAAATCACGTGGTTTTGGCGCAAGTATTAGTAAGTTCAAAATAATGTAATAATTGTACAAACTCATTTATTTAACCACAAATCGCGCATATTTTCAACAGGCATTTTCTAAAAACCGGAATAAATTAGACAGCCCTTGGATCTTTATTATTACGAATTTATTAAATAATTTTCATTTCTATAGAAAATATTTATTTAATTGAATTCAAATTTTCGATTAGCGTCAAAAAATGCATCCGGATGTAAATCTCTATATAGCTAATCATTTTAGTTTCGATTTATATTTTTATGATTATTTTTGGTTATTATTAATGCAAGAATAATTTTGTTAAAAAATTAGATTTTGTATAAAATAACAAATATTTTATATTGTTTGTATTTAAATTCTGTATTCACTGAAACAGGTTTGTGACAACCGTAATGAAAAATTACTTAAATGTTCTCGGAAAAGAAAAATTGTGCTAGGACGCGATTATTATTTCATTTAAAACAATTCTTTTTTATGGTGCAGAAAATAGTTAAATTAAATTGTTTACTTAAAAATATTTAAAATATGTTTATATATATAATATTCTAAATTAACAACCTGAATAGATTTCCTAAATGTAATGTCATAAGTAGTACTTTTTCAGTAAGTTTTTTTACATTATAAAGAATAAATATACTACAAGTTATGTGTACAGCTTATTATATATATTAAATATTTATATACTCAGGTTAGGAATGAACACAAGCATACACTTGTTAAACATATGACCTGAAATTGGAATGCAAAATGGGTAAACCTTGGAATGATTTTTTTTTTTTTTTTTTTGGTAACAAGCATCTTTATTTATTTTTTTCATAACCATCCAGTATTGGTTAATAAATGGGAGTTTATCTATTATTAGGTGAAGAATCTTCTCCTAATATGATAGGTCAGTAAGTGGGTCATGCTTCTACTGATTGTGAGCTCATGGTTTCACTTTTTTACCTTCTAGAAAAATAAGATTTCTCTGAAACATTAAATTTGTATTTATTTTTGCTATAGCATACTTTTAGACTTAAGGTTGGACAAGCATAAATTTTTATTAGTTTTGTATAAACTTTATATTTCTTTTTAAATTACATAGGAGTTGAGATCTGTACATTTATAATATGCTTTGTCTTACAAAAATTAAATCAAATATTTTTGTGTGTGTATATATATATATATATAAAATACAATTTTGGGTTCATCGAAAAAACTTTTAATATCAATTTATGCGTTGACTTGGTCACACAACATCCACAGAGTTATAAAAAGGTGGCTTGTGGACAAGTCGAAACGTCAGTAAATTGATAAAAGTTTTAACACGGATGAACCCGCAAAATATGTATTTTATATATTTAACCCGTGCAAATCTTCGTTTTAACATATATATATATATATATATATATAGCTCTCCATGTGTACGGATAACACCTATATCAGCTATGACTATAATTTGTAGTTCAAATCCAAGCCAAGTGAACCTTCAAGAATCTTAAATTTTTTAAGGCAGTTGACTCACAGCCAATTCCACTATCAACTAACATTGGACAGGTAAGATAGTACTTTACTTTTCTGCAAAAATATCACTATTTGAAAATTGACAAACAATATAGAACTGGCTTTTTTTTCACTGCCTTTTTATGAGAGAACTGTTGAGGATGTTTTTATTTTTTAATAAGCTGTAAAAAGAGTTCTGTCTTTTATGTCTTCACACCTATACAAAATAATTTTCTGGGTTTAAATTCCATTTAATAACTTGGATTTGAACTAAAAGAAAATCTCCTTTTACTTCAACAATAAACCTTAACAAAAGAGCTATTATATTTAATGGAGAAAATTTATTTAGCCTCAGGGAGATAGACAATTAGTAGTAATTGATATGGTTTCCTGACAACATTAATGGCAAAGGTTATCTCTGTTTACATGGATAAAATCACCTTATTTCTGTTCTTTATTAAATAACAATCTATGGAAAATATTTAATTCAACATATATATATAATATAAACATTGAAATATAATGAGAAAATAATTTTTATGTAATAATCTAGATAAAATTTCAGTTATAATAGAAAGAACAACAAACAATTCAAACTATGCCGAAACCATACCATGAAGTAATAATAATAGGAATTATTTGATCTACATTAAATCAAAAATGGAACCAATGTGCATGTGAGACTTAATGACTTTACAGGTATAAAAAATTAAAATAAACAAGTTTTATTTTTTAATTTGCACAAGCAACCATGCCTTTTAATATTGTATTATATGTGCATATATATATATTGTAAAGGGTAGCTTACAATGCAAATATTCCTAAGATCAGCCTACTTATTGAACCCAATCCATTTAGAACTTCATTAATAATGGGAAGATTATTTGTTTATTATTATTACATATATACATGTACAACACATATGTATTTATTTAGAGTGAATTAGGGAATGCACAATAAATTACTATTTTATAATAAATTTAATACGACCAATATTTTAGAAAGTAATATTGTATATATATAAACTATTTGATTAATAAACTTTTAAAATTTAAAATTGAATATTAATTTATAGTCAAATGATTTAGGGATAGCCTCAGGTCAAGTAAGGTGGCTATGTGTGAAAATAAAACTGATTTTATTATTTTATTTTTTATCTGTAATAAATGAAATGTATTTAAACAATAGGCAATTAAAAATTTCAGCGTTTCAGGAGTTATATGCATGAACTGTATAAAAACAGAAACTTTTTACAAAGTGTTTCTTCTTGTCAGTAATATTCCAGCTATAACAATATACAGTGGTTAAATTAAAATTCCAATGCTAAAATGGAGTTTTGTTTTTTTCTTTTATTTGAATCATAGAAATTTTTCAAGTCAAATACTGTAATTTAAATTTTGCCAAATTCAGAAGAAAGAAAGAGAGAAATAAAGAAGTAAGAATAATTTATAAATTTTGAGATAAATAAATCATGTTTTGAAAGTTGTTGGAGTAATTTTTAATATTTTAAATCTTTTCAAAAAGAAAAACCAAAATTAAGGTTGCTGAGAATAGGAAGCAAAAAAAAAAAATTCATTTAATACAAATATATATATATATATATATATATATATATATGTGTGTGTGTGTGTGTAAAGTGCTTCTATATTATCCAATATAAATTTATGATTATAGATAATTATTGAATTGTACTTTAAGATGAATATGGGCTAAAGCAAAACATGCTATTGTGCATCATGTTACTTTCTAACAGTTGCATAAAACCTCTATTTTTATTCTACTTTAATGTAAAACACACAAGAGGATGCCTGCAGCCCAACATAAACAAGCATTGGAATATTTAAAGGTGAATCAGTTAAGGATCAAGGTGTTTACCATACACAACTACAGGAGACACCATTGTACCCATATATCCTTGCCTAGGAAATGATTTGATGAGTCAAACTGCTTTTGGAAAACAACATGCCTAACTATCACCTACTACTTCTATTAGGGTGATTTTTTAATGAACTTTGTTAAAAACAATTTTAATCAAGAAGTTAATATTGTAAATTTTTGTTTGATTTTTTTATTATTATTATTTATCTATGTTGTATTTTCACACTCTGATGCCACCTCATTTTTCATAATTAGCAAAGAAGAAATGGGGGAATTATTCACTTAGATATTTTTCTATTTTTATTGTAAATAAAATCTAGGTTAACCTGCCTGCTTCACATCAGATTATACATTTAAATAGTAAGGTAAGATTCTCTACATTTATTTTTATAGATTAAATTTCAACACTTGATACAGAATACATCTTATGTATTTTATTTTGTTGAGTAACCATGTATATATATGTTTCCAGTATGATTGACTAATCATCTAGTATTAATTTCTATTACTATCATACATATAAATTGGGGGGACTTAAAATTAAATAGATTGCTAAAATCAGTAAATATATAATTTAGCTAGCCAGCATCTCAATCATCTTAAATTATTAATGTTCATTTTTCTATATAATTATGATTTGTAAAGAATGAGTGACATAGATGGATTTCTACCATGGGGTATAAGGGATGGATTTGGAGAATTATTAGTTAATAAAATGGTAGAAGTTCACATGTGACACATATATATATATATATATTATACCAGTTTGAATCCCTCATTTCCGTCTCCATTGAAGAAAATGACGTCACGAGCATGACATGACGTGTACATTTAAAATGAGAGATCGATAGCAATCTTCAATAATACCCGGGTTAAATACAACGAGTATTATGTTTCTAATTATTAGGAGAAAGAAATTTGATTTCAATTAAAAGCAAAATCTTTCCCTGTTAAACCATTTATATTTCCACCCCAATATCTATTTGCTCGGTAGAGGTTTTCCCTCGCTCTTCACATACCTTTAAAAGATTGCATTAATTTAACAATCCTTAGCGCCACCCCCAACACATTAAAAGAAAGCAAAAGTTAAATAATTTTCCCCTCCCTTTCTGTTGAGAGGGTATGCAAAGAGGTTATCATACATACGTTTAATTTGGATGAAGGAAAACTGGGTGAAAATATTATAATTTAACTCCCTGATACAATATCCCAATGGCTAGCTCAATTCTAATTCTCTACCCCAGGTACTTTGAATAAGTATTGCTATAACTTTTTATAGCCATGGTCAGCAAACCTCGCAAATAGGTGATTACATTTTTATTATGATTAATCCTCTTTATTTTAGAATAGATTATATGATAACAACTAAAGTATGAGAATATAATTTATTTAAATAAAATCCCCCCTCCACCACATATATATTTTAAACATTAGAATATTGAATCTTTATGTTCAAGATCTACAAAAAAAAAAAAACAATCCATTTTCTAATTTATATCTAAGTTAATTTAATTGATAGGAACACAAATGGTTAAATATGGATGCCAATGTGTGAGTGGTCTATATTTCCCATCCTTGCACAACACAACAAATGTTTCACTTTATAAATTCCCAAAATACTAAAATAGGTTATACACAAATCTAACCCCTTGAGCTTTTCCCACTTGCACATATAAACTCTTAAAATTAGATATACCTTTACCTTTGAGTATGTAAATAATAATACTTTACGTATATGTATATTTTTTATATAAAAAAAAAATTTAAAAAAGATGTATAGGCCGGCTATATATGTCACTCCACATAAGGTGACGCCACCATGATGGACATTAATTAAGAAGTAAAGGTGAAATGGGGTAAAAGAACAAGAAATAATAATAATCTTATATTTAATGGGTTTGTAATTTGATCTGTGTATAAGCCATATTATTTTATAATATTTCATATAATAACAAAAAAAATTAATATACATTTATCATATGTTAGTAACTATTACAATTATCCGGGTTATATACACTTTAAAAAAAAAATACAGATAACAAACTATATATAAAAAAAAATTATAAACATTTTTTTTTTTACTTTACTCATCTTTATCTGCTTGCTCTCCAGGTTCAAACTTCTGGGCGGACCATCTCAACTTCAATCAGGGTATACTAAGTCTCTGACACATCCATCTTGGCGACCACATATCTGAACTGGCGGGTGTACTGCTACGGTTCTTCCTACTCCATGCTTTTTGTAGGCTATCAGATGAAACTTGTTTGTCATTTTAAACATGGCACTCCAAAATATTTCTTTTCTTTTTGATTTATTGTGGAACAGCATATGCTTATATGATTTTCCACATCATATATGGGTATTAGCTGCTTCGGTTAATATTTGTGCGATCACCAGGAAAAACCTTCTACAGAAGTTTATGTTCGTTCAGAAAATTTGGTGAGTTAGGCTCCTTCTTGAATTAACAAAAATATTCAGCAATCCCAAAAGCATATTTATTGAAAAGAATAAATATATGATATAATCTCCCATACCATACAGGTAGGTTATGTAGCTCTGTCCATTCAATAATAATATTTTAAACCACATATAGCTTCATCTTGCTTTCTCAGTTCAATATTAATCATTAATATTTTACACCATGCATGGATTTGTGTGGCTCTCTCTGTCCAACACTAATCAAACACTAAACCTTTTGTTCACCTCCTAGGTAGGTTATTGTATATCCCCATCCATCCACAAGTTTTAATTTCTTACATCCCCCTTTGAGCTATTGCATCAGATAATCTTACTTTTTGTACATTCTTTATAAAAATCTTGTTTCAAAATCTCTTTTTAGGAATTTCAAACTCCATATTGCAGTAATAGACCACCCACATTCTTTAGATAACACATTTGGAACTAATTTACAAATTAATTAATTAAAAAAAAAACTACTTGATTACATACAAAAAAGTAAAAATAGAAAAACAAAGAAAAAGTCGAATCCACCTTTTAAACGGAAGATTCTTGTCAATCACACAAAAAATATTTTTGTATATTTTTAAAATAAAAGAAAAAACATTTTAAAAATTATCAAAAAGAAAAAATATATACGGAAAACTTTATACATATACGTATTACATATACGTTTACAAAAAAAAACAAATGCGATACATTTATAGTGTGTTATACATATTAAAACATTTACAATAAATGACACATTTATAGTGGGCTATTATTTCAAAATAAATAATATATGTGTTAGTTGTGTACGCAAGGAGATGGGAATCTAGTATAGACCAACTCTCATTGTTTATTTCTTTTTACTTTATTTTAATTTATTCAATAAATTTAGCTGTGCCAAATTGTTGGCTACAGCCATCTTGTGCATGGACGTTTTACGGTCTGGCACAATATATATATATATATATATTGTACCGGGTTCACTCCATAGAAGATCTTACTTACACTGCAAATGTTTTGGCTGGTTACAAACTTCTTCATAATACATTTATAATCTTATTTAATTATAAATATTATGTTAACGAACCGGCACATTCGAGCAAAATGGGAAATATTATTGATAGCTTTAACTATCAATAATACCCACGATCAGATTGTGGCCCACCTCGGCTGCTAGATTCAAATCCCTACTATCCAAACACTTTATTTGTTTCAAAGTAAACCCCGGGCACCAGCTAGTCTAAGACTAACATGTTCGGACAATAGGCTTATAATCCAGCACTCGAAACAATCCCTAAAACTAGCTCAGCCTAATTTTAATTCAATAACAAAATATTATTTAATTAGTGGTGAAAGAATTGATAAAAGATTGGTAAAAAGAATTGGTAAAAAGAATTGACCGACAAAATAAGGCTTAAATTTAAAGACAATTTATTAACATTAATTATACTAAGTATAAATACTTTTATAGATTTTTAACTAACATAATATTGGTATTTTTAATCACGCACACACTGACATATATAATAAAGCATTAAATAATATTTTATATTTAGAACACAAATTAATAGTTCATTTTTTATGTGCTATAGAGTTCATATAATTTGGCTCTTGGAGGATTCACGAATGTGATGGCTACTTACGGAAAGAATATAAGAAAAAATGTTTACCTAGGATTTTGAATTTGCTGTTTGCTGCTTCTAATGAGATATCTCTAACCAGTTAGATTCTAAGTTTCTTGAGGAGGTTTCATTCTTATTCATCAGTATTATTCCTGGAGACAATTAGATATTGATGGAGATTCTTCAAGCTGTTACGAAGACATTATTTTCACAGACAGATCTGGACTTAGGTTAGAGACAGCCACATGTTTCTGATTGCAACTAACACTGCATTTCTAACTAAATGAACTGAACTCAACTCTATGCAACTGACTTGACTGAATGGTTTTCTGAACTCCTGTCCGATAAAATTTTGGCTATTTATGTGGCATGTGTTTTCATTTTCATGTCTGCCAGCAATATCTGTTGTCAAAATTCCTTTGATATAAGCTTATAATCCTGTTGTGGAAATTCCTTAAGTAGCTAATCCTTTTTAATCTTGTTGTTGGGTATTTTAATTAGCAGCCATCACAAACATGTTGTTTTTTTGTTTTTATTTAGTAACCATGCAAACGTGTTTTTTTAATTCTTTAACCTTCATTTATTTATAATATTTAATACACATCTATTATTTACATTCACACGCACATATATAATTTTATTCTAAAATCAAAACTAGTTTTAAGATTACTTTTTTTCTTTAATTAAATAAAGAGATTTATATTTTTAGACTTTTGAATTATATTTCAACTAATAATAATAATATGGCAAACTCTTTAAACTTAAAACTTTTCATTTGACGTTTCTGAAATAAACTCCCCCCCCCTTTAATTTAATTAATTGTAACTTTTATTTCAAACTCTGACTTTTAAATCTTATTTTTACAAAAACAAACTGCAATAAAACTCTTCAACTTTTAATTTTAAGTCTTTCTTTTACGAAAGATTTTTATTTTAATAATTTTTTTAGACAAAATTATTTTATATACATGTGCCAATTCAAGGTTGGTACATTATATATATATATATATATATATATATATATATATATATATATATATATATATATATATATATATAAAGTTTACTTCTACTTATTTTAATACTCTTATAAATAAATAACAATTAGGCAAAGATGTAATATAAATAAATTCAGCACGTTAAATCGTTATATATATATATATGTAATATTTATTATATTGTCTATACTAAACATAGTGTAATTAGAAGGACTTGAACTCAGATTTTCAAGCTTCCTACAGCTATGCACTTTATCTTATGCAACTGATACACATGTCCACATGCAGGGAAAAAGATAAATGATCTCCAATATATGTATTTCATGCTGAACCAGCACTCATTGGTTGGTGCACATCACTATCTTCAAACATATATACAATCAGTGCTATGTTTATATTAAGCTACCAAATCTTCAAACTTTAATATTGGCATCAACAAGGGCTTTGAATGTTGAATCATCATATTATCAATGATATGGATCACTGAAGAGTTGGAGAATTGAGAGGACTGAAGCTTGTCCATTATAATTTGAAGATTTTCTATCTTAATATAAACTAAGCACTGATTGTATATATGTATGAGTAGTGATGATCTGGATCAACTGATGAGTGCTGATTCAGCACAAAATATGAATATTAGAGATCATTTATCTTTTTCACGTGTATGTGGTCATGTACATCGATTGTATAAGATAGAGTGCATAGCTATAGGAACCTTGAAATTCTAAGTTCAAGTCCCTTCTAATATATATATAAATTAAATAAAAGATCCTATATTGGACATTTGTGTTTGAGATTTGACTTGAATAATATTACTTGTTAGATTTGTAATCTTTGTAATATCCAAGATAGAATATGTAAATAGTCATTTTATATTTAATGGGCATTTTAAGAAACTGGTGCATTGATATTAACAGGGTTTAAAAACTTATTTGTAATATATTTTTGGAATTTAAAAATAGAATAAATAAATTAAGAGATTGAAAATAAAAAATGTGCCTTGCTTAATGATGAAATAGAAAATGTGCAGGATAGTATTTTTTTTTTGGGGGGGGGGTGATAATTTATTGAGGTGGAAGAAAAAAAATAGAGAACATTAATGAAGTTTAGAAAATAATTTATTGAAGCATATACTGTGCTTAAGATTAAATAATTGTAGGAGATGAATAAAATATTACAACCCAGAAAAGCAATGAAGGAAAATAAGAGAGTTACATTACACAAATATGTCTGACATTCCCCATTTTATTTCTTAAATATTAAAAATGAGAATGGAATAATTAATTTAAACCACATCATCAATTGAGCATTTCTTTTCCAGTGAATTTTCAGAGATGTCAATTTTATGCTCTTATACTAATTAATTATAATTATAGATTTTACATAAATACAGATATTAGATTTTCCGTGTTGTTTGTTATTCGTTGAATTTATGAAACTAATTTTAAAAACTAATTAAAAATAATACTGGAAACTAAATATATGCAATAAGATAAAAATTAAATAATAGAAAAGTGTTTTATTTATTTGAAAAAAAACGCATTTTAAAAAATTTGTCAAATTAATTAATCATTACTTTGACTAAAATAATTATTGTTTTAAAATATTCTAATTTTTGAAGATTTGATTTTTTTTTATATGTATATATTACCCGGTGATTCATTATCACGAGAAAAAAAATTATCAAATATCTGAATAGATTTTTTTTTTTTTCATCTTACAAATTTGCCCTACTTGCAATTTTCTGTCAAAATTAATATTTATTTTCTTTTTAATTAACTTGTCCGTCAATATTGTTATAATTAATGATGATTTATTGAATATATAACGTGCTATTTTTCAAAAGTAGAATAGAACTTGTTTAGATGCCTTTATTTATTGTCTCACATTACATAGCCCACCTTTTCTTCAGAAGTATTTTCAAAAATCTTTTAATCAAGTTGTATTGTACTCTTAAAACAGTCTTTAATTATAGCATATATATTAAAATATTTATGTAGATGAAAATATATATATGGTTATAATACAAGTATTGTTATATATATATATAGAGAGAGAGAGAGATATGGGGAGAGAGAGAGAGAGAGACGACTATGGATTATTTATCCGAACAACATAAAATATAGCAATGAGATGATTGTTTGTGCTTACAAAGTTAGCACTCTGAATAATAAGAAAGATTTTCACTTTGTTAATTAAATGCATGTCAAATATAAATATAAAAAGTCAAGTATATATTCATAGTTATAATGGAGAAATAATGAAAAATGGAAATAGATAGAGAAAAAGTAAAAATCTTAGGCTAAGCAATTACTTTTTATAAGTATTTTTTATAATTACAAGCAGTACTTAGAAACAATCTACAAATTATTTTGTATAATGCAGATTTATCAAGAGTATTTTAGGAGCACTATTGTAGATAAATATAGACAACAAACAACTATAATTACCAAACTACTTTACATAAAACCATAAAGCAACAAGTACCTTGGATATAAACACATTTTATCTTTAGTTTTGATTTTTTTTTTTTAATTGTTGTCCTATTTAAGTGAGTCTTAAAGTATTTAGCAGGAAAATTTATCTTTTTACAAATTTCTTAAAAGAAAAAAAATAATCTTATTATTTGCACATCAATGCAATTTCAAGCTTCATTCATCAAAGATAAATGCAGTTGTCAGTTTATTCTTCCATGTCAACCCATATGGTTTATGACCATTATGTAGAAGAGTATTGTTTCAGGAAACTCTTAACTTATCTATTCAGTGTGTTTTGTAGCTTTTGAATAATGAAATATGAATTAAATGATGATTTCAAATAAAACTATCCAATAAACATTCATAAATTATATACTTTTGAAATAGCATAAAATTTAAAGTAAAAAGTGCCCTGCATTTAACAATTTTGTTATTATTAGTGAAAGATATTTTTATTATTTATTTTGTTTTTATGCACTCTTATTTAACTTATATCATTTTTTGACTGTCTATTTGAGAAATCTTAATCAATTTTCACTCACTTCTTGATTTCTGATCTAATTGAAACTTCACATGCATATGTATTCTTGATGATTATGCATTTTTTAGAATTTGCAAACAATTTTAGCAAAGAAATCATGACAACTTTACATTTTATTTTTATATGAGATTTAGTGCTTTTACGGTACTAGTAGTATTAAATTATATCTATGCTTTCTTCTTTTTTGAAATTATATAAAATTAAAAAATAGAAAAGAAAAAAAAACTTAAAGAAGCATTTTTATTCACATAAATGCAGTAAAAAAATAAAATAATGAACTAAAGAGTAAAAAATATTTTTTCTTCAGCTTTCCCAAATAAAAGAGTGAGGTCATCATGTTTAGAAATGATATCAATGCTAAATGAGTGCTAATTGCAAATGATCTGATGAATATTTTGGCACTGATACAATTTCTAAACATGAAAGCTAATGAAAAATTATTTTTTATTTTTTTAGTGCACTTATATGAATAAAAGTACTGCTTTAAAAAAATGTAATATTTTTTACACCAATAAATTAAATTATTATTCAAGTTTGAATGGTGGAATTAAAAGTAAAAGATAATTAAACAAAATAATTTGAAAATAGAAAGTATAATAATTACTTTATAAAATGGTAGCTGGTAAAAAATCTGAGACATTTAAAATAAATATTAGTGTAATACAGAGAAAAGTACAGCTCCAATTTAATTATTTATTTAAATTATATTTGTCTGTAAAAGACCACTTCATGATAATGCAATATAAGAGGTCAGCACAGCTGCTTTAAAAGCAGTTGTCCCGAGTTAGTGGGTTCGCTTCCCAGCCGATGCTATGACACATGAAAAAAAAAACTAATTAGAATAAAAATAACATTTCCTTGACTTTACATTTATAATAAGTTGATAATAGTGCTATAATTAAAAAAAATGATGTGCAGAACCTGATTAATATTTTGGATGTAATCTATATCAACATTTTTATTTTGGGTAGTTATCATCTTGAGAAAATAAATAAATCATATTGATAACTATCTAGGTAGAAAAATAGATTTATATATTGAGAAGCAGTATAAACTCCAAGGTGGAGATAATATTTAACTGTTTAAAAAATATGGATTTTGTCAAAATGATATAGTTATTTTAACTAAATTAACTATATATAATACTGCTATTTGTCCACTAAACATCTCATGATCACCATTCTTTATGCTCACATAAGCTAAACTCTCTATACAGTAGCACCATTCAGTACAAGTTAAAGTAATCAATAAATTCAAAAAGATTTGTGCATAAAATCCCTATCTACAGACTAGTTTCTAGTCTCTGTGTAATGAATCTTCTATTATTGTAGCATAAAAGCAATGAAAAGTGTTTCATTTAAGGATGCTTTAGAAAATTTTAAAACTATTGATAGCACAGTAAAAAATTTGTTTGTTTTTTAGTTTGCTATATGTGAGCAATTGAGTCTTCTATTATAAACGTGCATCTTGACTAGATTAGGCATGTCAAGCAAATAAATAATAACAGACTTTTTTAAAAAATATGTATAATGTAGCAAACTTGATTCATGTTTTTATTCCTGTTTTTATTATAAAAACTATCTGAAAAACAGTGTAAGATATCAATGTACATTGTTTTATGAGAAGAATATGATTGAAGATAGAATATAATGGAGCAAATCAGTAAACTAAAAGCACATTGCAGAAAAGGTTAAAAAATAGCATCATAAGACATAAAGCAGATTAAAAGACCATGTGATATATGTGGATGCTTTTTTGAATCATAGGTTGATTTGTTTAGCTTAACATTAATTTAACATTTTTATTTTTTGGTTTAGATTCTAAGGATGATGATGGTAATTTCTACCTATAATTTTTTAATACAAATTTATTCCAAATAACTTCATCATTAGCCATCCAATTCCCACCATAATCAAAATATGAAAGTCCAGATGCCTGTTGATAAATTTTTTCATACATGACTATGGTTGCTACAGTTCTGCAGGGTCAGTCCCTATCAATATGCTTATCATGCATGCTAATATTTATATAAGCTTTCTATAATTCATAGATTAATTTAAATCGTACGGATTTTTCATTTTAACACATGCCTGTAATGTTTTTTTTTATCTCAACAATCACTTGTTGAATATTGAGGAATCTCTCGAACTAAGGCACAAAATAAATAAGTTACATACTTTATAGATTAAAAACTTCAACAATTTTCTTTTTAAAAAATCCACATGTAAATGTTTGCTGTTAAAGATCTACTGAAAGTAATATTTAATAATTTCCACAACTTTTTATTATTATAAGTAATAAAATAAGTACTAATCATCATTAAAAACAGCATTTTCTGCTTTTAATCAACAGTTTAATGAAAATTATCATAGTAGTTTGTGTTCTCTATTCTAGAATAATAAGATGTATGATATTACCAGCAGATGTATTTTGCTCTGCAGGTAGGCAATTCAATCAAATTAAATCTTTTTGTTATAATTCCAAATCTTTTACACATTAAATAATCGAAAATGATATTTTACTTTTTATATTATAAAATAACAGACCTAAAATTTATTTTATATCTGTAAAGATATAGTAAAATGGAAATAAATATAATTTATTACCTTGTATTTGTATTGAATAAGACAGTATGTGTTGCGTAGGGGATATGTAGAATTGTTTTATAAAAACTGTGTCATATAAAATATAATGGTTTGATAATTCAAAAGATTTTTTACTTACAATGCCAAAAATTGAAAAACGTCTCTTAGATTACTCTTCATATTCTCAGAGGAACTGAGCAAATCAAATTTTCAACGTTGTATAGAAGTTCTTGTAAGTAAATATTTAATAGATAACTCATCAACATGCATTATCCAGGCTAGTGAGTTTACTGGTTTTTACCTGTAAATTTAAATCTAAGAAACATCACTGTAATTCTTTTTGGGTTCTTGATTTTCTTAACTAAAACAGAATAAAATATGTACATGACTGTTAATTGTTTGTTATATTAGCTGTCTTGACAGACAACAATATATTAGGGTATTTATACTAAATTTTCAACCAAGGTAGCTGTTATTGACTGAAAGAATTAGATGCTAGGAATCATTGCCAGATTATAAACTTAGGCTCTCATTTGGTGATAACCTTTTATTTAGCTACTTATAAATGTATATTACTTTTTACGGAAAGAAAATGGCATAAATAGAAACACAAAATACAATCAAAGTTTAAAAATATTTATCAAAAATACAACAACATAATTATATTACAGAAATACAAAGATAATTGACATAAGAATGCTTGTTAAGGTGATTACATTACTCCAAAATGTTTGCTGCAATTTTAAGGAAAGTATTTTGTGGATTAATATATATATAGAAAAAATAACAATAGATGATAATAATTTAAGTCAACTAGACTTTGCACAAGATGAGAATGATTTTTCAAATAATGCTAGCAAGAGAAAGCAAAATAGAATTTTTTAAAAATGTGTTTATAAGACTAAAGTCATGTTTAACATCAAAAATGAAGGATAAAAAAACTGATAGTAGTGAATTTTAAAAAAAAAGTTAATCATTCCAAATGTTTTGGTCAAGTTATTAATAGACACTAAAACATAATGAATGAAGTTAATCTTAAAATTAAACTTTAATAATGAGAGTTTTGGTAGAAATAATATAATATTGAAAGTAAATACATCTAGGTGCTTAAAAATAAAAATTTTTAATAAAATTACTCACTAGTACTTTTTACTGATTTGTAACTTGGAAACTTAATAGAAAAACAATAGAGTGATAAACCAAACAGTAAAATATGAAGCAAAGTATATTGAGAGGAATAAGAATAGTGTAAAAGAAAAATATGTAGATGAGAAATAAAGTGACTTACTTGGGTGCATAATAGAATACAGAAACTTCAGATCAAACAATGGAATATGAAGAAAAACATGGATAAAAGAACAAATAAATGTCCTTAACATTATGAAAAGATTTAAGAGAATAAAATAAAATTAACTTTCACATATTATTAGAAGAGATAACAATAGATTGTGACATAAAGTACTAAACTGGATCCAATGAAATTTCAAAAAGAGATCATATGTGAAATAAAAATAAGATATTGATTTCTTTTAATGTGATGTGGCAAGAAAAAGTTATGGATTTAAAAACAGAATTACATTCCAAAAGATTTTCATATTGCAAAGGTTGGATCATAGTTGAACAGAATCATTAATAGTGAACTCTGCTAATTTTAATTTTAAAAATAATAAATCATAAGTAAGAGACATCATTGACATCATGTTTTCAAATTTTTATAAATGTTAAAAAAATACTTTAGACATTATTTACTAAAAGAAATCCTTTATTTAGATTTGCTTTGTACATACATTGTTCAAAATGTGACTTCACTAGAATTGCATTTGTTCTGCAGACTCCTTCCATATTTTCATAGTGATGTGCACATATGTAAAGTAAATATTATTTTAAAAGTTGAACGCATTAATTTTATTAATTTTTATTATCTACTTCTAAGATAAGTTTAAATTTACTAACAAAATTGAAAATTGCATATATTCCTCTTCAAAATGAAAAATATACTTTTTACTTTCATATTATTTTTTTGGTAATTAAAAAGTATGAAGCAAGTGTATTATATATTACATTTTTAATATATATTTTTTAAAAGAAATAATTATGATTTAAGCACTAGAAATAAGGTTTGTTTGTAATTCATGCTAGGTCTCCCCCCCCTCCCCATTTGTATAAAACATGGCAACACTACTAGTAAAACCAAAAAATTAACCTAAAATCTTCTTTGAGAATTGTTCTATGTGTGGAAAAAACATTAAATTGGTTTGTTATTTCTTAATGAAAAGATGAAAGGATTCTCTATTTTGTATATGTAGAAAAATACCATATAGATTCTTTTAAAAAATAATGTGAGTTAAATATATTCAATATCCATATACTAGCAAACTATTCATACAGTAGTACAACCCATAGCAAGCCTTAATAATCATTGAATGCAAGAAGATTGGTGCATAAAATCCCTATCTAGCATCTACTTATCCAATATCCCTTGACTAGTTTCTAGCTTGTGGCTTTTTTCATTGTTTTCAGATCCAAGGCTCCTCACTGATGGAAGCCACAAGCTAGAAACTAATCTGGGAATACTAGATGAATAGTCACTAGATAGGAATTGTGTGTACAAATCTTCTTGCATCCATTGATTACTAAGACTTGCATTTTCTTTATTAAAAAAATCTCATTTTTCAAAGTTGTGAACAATGTAGTTATCGATTTCAAAAAATAAAAATAAAAACCATAAGTTAATTTTAATTCTCAAGTTGTAAATGAACCTATTAATTTATTCCAAAATGAATAAATTCATATTACCTAAAATAGAAGGAAAGCGTTAATATAATTTAAGAATAATTGGTCTTAGTATGCAAATTAATAAATATGGCCATGCACTCTGTTAACATATCAATTTTAGCCCTAGGGGACTCTTGATAAAATCAAAAACTTAAAACGCTAAAACTTTTTCTGAAATGTGTGTTGTTTCTGAGTTATAAAAAAATAGGCAGATATATCTTCATTTTATTTTACACATACATAGTAGATAGATATATTAGCTGTGTTTCAGCAGAGAGATTTAATTATCTAAGTCATAGTTACTACTAACAAACGATAAACCTTTATCAACGATGAAGGTAGTTTACAACTACTTATTTTCTTTACTAAAACGTATAAATTTGATTTAAATTATAAATTCTAAAATTCTGATACTTGTTAATGCATAGTCAGTTAAAGGAGAGTGCCAACACTAATATTATACAACAATTATATTTAATTAGCCAAATTAAGAGTATTTTTATTCTTTTGCCCCGGCCCCACTTTTCAAAGTTGAAAATCGATGCTGAAATCTTTTGCTTGTTAAGCGGCAACTCTTACAGCTGAAGTAAACTACTCTAATATTTAGAGATAAATTATCAGATTCTTTTCTTCTTTAAGATATTTTATATAATTTGAAATAAGTCATTGCTATGACAACACTAGTTAATCAAAATATAATTTTTAGAATCAATTATATTACTAAAGCAATTGTTATTTTTATATAATAGTTTACATTCATAAAAGTTTAATTTCTTTTTCTGATAATAATATGATTACTAAACAAACGTTACTGTAATTTGGTTTTTTTTTTTGAATGACATTTTATTCAAATAATCTTGCTCCATTATTATAAGCAAGGACTTAAAAGGATACTATCCAGACTAAAATATTTGAAACGAATTTCAAAATTAAAAATTAAAAATTTCTTGAATTGCAAGTTGACAACGGGATATTAGCGCTTTGTGGAAAAACCAGTTCCCGTTCTTTTATCTCCAAGTACGACAACATTTCCTAGTTTGCAGGTCAACGGATGAGACTGACCTTTAAAAGATTCCAGTCTAGTTTCCGGTGTCATCCAAAACTTCCGATAATAAATTATTACTCCGTTGTTGTTGTTTTTTGTTTTTTTTAAATAAAAATCGGATTTTTTTTCCAGTCAAAAAAAAAAATTATATATATAGGTAATGCAGAATTATTATAATAAACAATTGTATAATTATTTGCTCAAAAGGTTATGTAGCGTCTGAGTACCAACAATGATGTGCGTGTGAATTTTTAGCTCTTGAGTCCATCATTGTTGAAAGTCGATATTACGTTATTTATATATATAATAAATATGAGTTGTTGACTCACTGAAGTGTCCATTTTATAGAGACAACTATATTTTTTTCCATGATTTAAAAATAGAAGTTTGAAAACTGTTTCATCATCATCAACCATTATCAATCCACTGCAGGATGAAGGTCTCTCCAAGTTCACACCATCTTCTCCGATCTTTAGCTTCTCTTCTCCACATCACCCACGCACACTTTTTTATTTCATCCATCCATCTCACAAGTGGTCTATTTCTAAATACTTTACAATCTCTTGGAATCCAGTTTAAGATTTCAAGTGTTCATCTGTTTATAGGTAAATAAATTTTTTCAAAACAAACTCAGAATCTTTCCAGGTATTATGTTCTGCTAATCATCTAATTGTCACTACACAGGTATTTATCTATTGTTAGCAGAAGAATAAAAGTTTCCAAAATAATCTGGATTATTAAGATTAATGTCAAAGTATTATTTTAAAAAGTGATTGTATAAGAATGAAATTTTATTTAATGATTAGAGAGATGTCATATACCTATGAATGCTGAGTTTTTATTTTATCTTTATTTTCAGTACGCTCAAAGTCTAAAAATTTAGTTAATAGTTTCTGATTCAAATCTCAAATGAAAAAAATACTTTAATATTTTATTATCATTATCATAAATTGGTAAAGAAAATGCTTTGGCATTTTACATGATTCTGTCCTCTGCTATTCTTTTCGTATTTGCACATTCTATTTCACTGATCACATTTGGTCTACCTCAAATCTTCTTCCCAAAACTTTGTTCTTCAAATATATATATATCTCAAAAAGTATCAAAAGAATTGTATTTGCTTCAAATTTATCACATTGAACAGTTAATCTTTCCATATCAATTTATTTCAATACTTGTTTATTAAATTTAATTTCATGTCAATAGTCAACCTTCTTCAAAACCCCTTTTTTATATCTTCTCATATTATTTTTTTCTGCTCTCCCAAAAAATAATATTCACTATACTCTAAATAAAGTTTTTTAGCAGTTTTTATTTTAATATCGTTACTTTATTTAATAATAAAATCTTTTAATTTTGAAAGCAAGCTTAGCGAGCTCTTTTTTTTTTTTAATCTCAACGACCCAACTGAAGCATTTTTCATCATTACAATCACATAATCCAAATGACAAAAATTCTTGCTCCAGAATTGTATTCTTTATCTATACATCCAATTCACCTCTTTGCTTTATTTATTTGTTGTTTATTAAACATCATAATCTTAGTTTTATAAATATTTATTCTCATTTTAAAAAAGCATATGTAATGATTTAAGCATTTTATTTCTTCCTTTTTCCAAATCCAATCAAAACCATAACAAATATAATGAATAGCTTACCATTAAATTTTAATTTCTTTATTGTTCCTTTTCATAATTATTATTACATTTAAATAAATAAGCTGAACAAATGTTATTTGATACAATAATACAAAAATCGTGTCATCTCTGATTTGTAATAATAAGTCTTCCTAAAATAACAAATTTCAGAAGCATTAATAGGCGCCCTAGAGAGAGAAAAAAACTCATCATCATCATCATAATAATAATAATAACAACAACAGCAGCAACAACAATAACAATAATAATAATAACAACAACAACAACAGCAACAACAACAACAATAATAATAATAATAATAATAATAATAATAATAATAATAATAATAATAATAATAATAATAATAATAATAATAATAATAATAATAATAATAATAATAATAATAATAATAATAATAATAATAATAATAATAATAATAATAATAATAATAATAGCAGCTTTATTTTTAGTCAATATAATTGACACCAATGCAACTAATGCACATAATTTCTAAAATGCTCTTTCTGTTATGATGTAGAAAAGAAATCAAAGAATTACCACCTTGCTAAGCCCAGAAAAAAAATACTAACCATTAGGTGAAATTAAATTTTATAATATAATTATAAATATTATCAAATATACTCTACTATTGGTGATATAACAGTTGCAAACTTTACAATTAACTCACACCACAAAACTTGAGCTGAAAGCTATACATACCCATAAAACTACACATTGTTTATAACATATAAAGTAAGTAGTATATTGATATCATTTTTCAAACTGAAATTCTTTTCATTATCTGTGCACTTTTTAATATATTGTTCTTTAAAATGATGCAAGCTGCTAATTGTCCTCCATAATACAGCTTTTATTTTTAAAAATGATTTCTTTTTTTCACTTTTGCATACTATTTCTCTTGTTCATAATTAAAATTAATATTTGTGAGTAGATCAAAAGTTATTAAAAAACAAAATCTCATAAAGTTGAACAAAGTGCTGAAGAAAAACTAAATGTAAATATGCTCACAAAACACATAATAACATCTGATACATTATTCAAAGCTGAAACACTGTGAAATATCATGCACACATGGTTGCTATTTTAATCTATAGCACTTATAATATTTTTTATTTCATCTAAAAGTGTTTATCAATTATCAATTTTGTTTAGTATTTAGATTTCTCTAATTTTATTAAATTTTTGTATTGAAATTGTTTTTAACATTATGATCATGAGATTTCAATTATAGCACATATATGTATCTCAGAAAATACTTTTAGGAAAAAATATATACAACATTTTTGCCATTAGAAATATAAAAAAGAGTAACCAAATTAATAATTAAGCTTTAGATTTTAATAATTTGACAAGGATTTTTATTTGAAATCTTTTATTTCAATATTAATCAGCTTTCAAATTTTTTTATGGCTAAAATTATTACAGTATATATACCTAGGAAAATATCTTTACACAAAAATATATACATTTTTGTTGCTTGTTTTTTTTTCTTTTTTACATCAATATTAATAATCAGCTGTCATATTCTGGTTTTCTGTCTCATAAATTATTATAGTATGTGCAATTACGAAAATACTTTTACCAAAAATATATACAATATAATATTTTTATCACTAGAAACAGGAAAAATAAGTGAACTAAATTAATAATTAAGTTTTAAGCAAAAAAAAATATATGTCATCATAGTATTTAATGTATGTCTTTGCATTTGTTATATAAATTACAATTTAGTAAGAAAAACTATTTATTCTTTTATTCATTTGCTCTAGACGCCTTCCTTTCAGCAGATACTGTAATTTATTTTAATATTCTTTATTTTTTTAATTTGTGGTTTATTCTTTTTTGCTAATTTAGTGTCAATATCATTGTTGATTTGTGATAATTTTATACTACAGAATATCTAATTGAGATATGATCCATTGATTGTGTTATGTCTTCCATATGCCAAGTTAAAGCTAAACTTTTAGTTATTATTTTTTATTGGAATACTTAAATGTTTAAGCTTTACTTTTAGTTTTTAGCTTTACTAACTTTACTTATAAGTCATTCTTTGTAAGTCATTATCTTTGATCCAAATCTTTAGTTTGGGTATATACATTATTAATTTAATTTGAAGATTCTCTTTATTAAAATTTTCTCTATTTAGGATATTCATTAATTTTATCTGGCTTTTCAAACCGTGCCTACCAAATAAATTTGATCTTGTGACAATAATAGATATATCTCATTTATATTAAGTATTTTTTTTTAACTTTTAGTAATTGTTTTACACTTTTGATAATTGTTTTCTATTGTTTGGTATTTTTGCAGCAGATATGCCTTGATTTATACTTATATTAGTTTAAGCATTCATCTGGAAAATATGCTTCATCTACATTTATAAGATTTTATGATTTTGCTCAAATTTTTATCTGTCATTATATAAATATTACAACCAATGAATCTTATTAAAATAGGTTTATAGCTTGTATAATTGTATGGATTATATTTTAACGTTTTTATCTTCTCATAATTACTCCTGCTGTTTATAAATGCTGTAAACTAACCTTTTTTAAAAAGCACAGTAATTCAGTTCACATAAAAATATCTGAAATGTCATATCTTTTGGGATAAATGCATAAAAGGTGCAGGTTTCTACTTCATAATCAGTAAAACTATCCATGATAATGTTTGGATTCTAATAACAGCATTCTCTATTAAAAAATCATATGAGTGTTTGATACAACATTGTTGATATGTATATCTCAGAGCAATATGGCAATATTTAATAATTTCCAAACTGGATTCAAAAAGACAATTAAAAAAATGAAACTAACCAACAATTAATTTACTAATGAAATGTAAATAATAATTAAATATTTAACTGACTTAATTATTTTAAAACCCAGTAAAGGTCACTTGGCAGCTTGCTTGAACATAAAAGAAAAATGCAGATCCTGAGATCATTGATGACAATTTTATAAATTCTAAAATCATTGTTCTTTTTTAATTGTTCAATCCTTTTAGATCAGGTACCATGGTACTTATAAATATCTATACAAAGACTAAAATTTTTATAGTATAATTAAAAAAATTTCATGATCATTCTAGCTTACTCAATGCTTTACTGGGAGTGCCTTCATAGTTTCAGATTATTGTTTATCCAGACTTATAATAAATAATCAGAAGTAGATAAAGAGACTTCATGAATAATATTTCTCAAATGTAATTTTCACTACAACAATCTTATGCAAGATAAGGTCTGGATTGTATCTGCTTTTAACATCTTGTGAAGGGGAGTAATTATAAACATATGAGCAAAATGTGAAAAAATTTATGATCTCCAACATATACATTTTATACTGAACCAGCACTCTTAAGCTTGTTCTGAACACAATCTTTTAAATATACCGTTATCAATGTTCACTATATATAGGTATTCATTCCAATTTAATTGATAAGTGTCAAACTTACTGCTCTCACAACTTTGACACAAACCACTTGATGGAAGTATATTAATAATTTTTATTAGTCATTCATTAGACTAGAGATTGTCCATTTAATGAATAATATTTCTGTAGTATAATTTTTACTATATCACTCATGAAAGGTATGGATTTGTTTTTATCAACTTTTAACACCTTGTGGAGGGATGTAATCATAAGCATATGACTGAAGACATGTGAAAAAATTGTATAATCCCCAAGATGCACATTTCATGCTGAACCAGCCCTTATCAATTGACTCAGACCATAATCTCTCCCATATATTTTATCATTGTTCAGTATATATAGATAGCTAATTATTACAGTTTAATTGATGTGACAAACTTACTGCCCTCACAACTTTGACACACTACAGGAATATTATTTATTAAGTGGATAATTTCTAGTCTAATGAATGACTAATGAGGGCAATAAGTTTGATGTTTATCAATTAAACTGTAGTAATTGGATATCTATATATACTGAACAATGATATATATATATATATATATATATGTGTGTGTGTGTGTGTGTGTGTGTGTAAAAGATTTAATCTGGGCAACTGATGAGTGCTGATTCTACATGAAATATGCATCTTGGGGATTATACATTTCTATCTCATGTCTTTGGTCACATTTTATGACTACACCTCTCCACAAGTTTTTAAAAATGGATAAAAAAACACTCCCTATCTTGCATGAGACTAGTTTAACCTGAAGGAAGATTCTAAATAAATGTATTTTGCCAATATTTACTAATATGAGATATGTATTTTTAAAAGAAGAGCAATACAGAGACAATGAAGTATGGATAGATGTATGTTATGAATAACAAGAAGAAAAAATAAAATATCTGGGTGTGAAAACAAATAGGTGTTATTGTCATTATTGAAAGAATTAAAAGGCTGAATTGTAGTTGGGCTGGACATTTTGCTAGAATAGATGGCAGCAGATAGACAGTTCAAATTTTAAATTTCCAAGAGATTGTAAAAGAGCTAGAAAGACACCACATGTGAGATAGCTGAATAAAATAAAGAAGTCTGCTGGGTTGATAAAGAAAAGAGAGGCTGTGGAACATGGACAAAGGATTAAACCTATCACTGAACTATATGAGACATGCAAGCGTGGTCATCTATATCAACAAGATACTATTCCGGACTCGTTCCTTGCTGATATGCTTCATATTAGTCCTTTTGGCTAGTGTCAAACAAGATATCAATATTGATCTTTCATACCCCTGATTATCATGTAATATATCCTATGTTTAACTATTATCATATATTGTAACCAAATTTCTGAATAAAATTCTATATTTTATAATAAAAAAAAAGAAGAAAGAAAGAAAAGAAAAGAGAGGCTAAAGATCAGAAAACCGGAATTAAATTTGGAAATAATATTCTGCACTGGATCGACATTAGTTGAAAATAATAATGATTGATGATGATAAGAAATTTAATTGTTTCATTTTTTTTTTTTTTGAAATTTCATTCAGCAATTAAGGATTTGTGTGGAAGAAATTAATATACAGAAGATTAATTATGCAATTGTATTTATAATAAATTAGAAAAGATGGTCATACTGTGTATAAAAACGAGATTTATGTACTTGTAAGGGAAATATATAAATGTATGTGTGCATTTTAGAATGGGTTTATATATATACATACAGACAGATCTTTGTTTTAAAATATAACTCTTGTTAAATGTTATTATTTATTATTTTTAGAACATTTTGAATATAAATAATAATAACGTGCCCCCTCTAGGCTGGAGGCATTTTTGCTCAATATCAACTTAAGAGGCTTTCGCCTCTGGCCATTGACTCATTTTATAACAGTGTTGTAATTATCTTATACAAAAAAATAAAATAATACTGAACAATCACGCGGTAAATTATATCTAAAAACAATGAAAGATTGTGATAGTTTAGATGTAAGTAAAAGAATAAAAACAAAGCTATACTCGTATATTGCCTTTCCATTTTATTTAAAAAGTTTTATCAGTTAATAATAATTAATTTAGTACATATAATTTTTTTTTATCAGTGTTAGTGGGATGTTTTTTTATCGAAATGCCTTAGGTATGGGCGCTTTGAAAATAATTTTTGTGGGTAAAATTTGTCAGTAATTTTGGGTAATTATTTTTTTCGCCAGAAGCTGACCAACTGTCATGGCGACTAATGAGATAAATTACTGGGTAGTTAAAGAAGCTTTAGCAAATAATGAATGCGAACAAAAAACAGTATAAGATATGGCTGAAATATTTTTAAAAAGACTTATTATGTTTGAGCTTATTATTTCTTATCAAGCTTTCAAAGTAAAGAAAATAAGAAAAGAAGCTTTATTAAGAAGATAATAGAGCCCAGTAATACCTTTACTCTCTTTGCCGTAGTTTTCTAGGTAATAGCATCTACTTATAAAAGAAGATGGCTTGCATTTTAATTAAGAAGACTACGTGCCTAACATAATAAACAAATTTATAAAATATTGATTTATAAACGCTCTAGATTATAGATTTATTTAGTATTTTAAGCGTTCACAAACTTTTCGCAAGTGAAATTTAATAAAGTTGAAATATAATAAATTCGCTTTAAAAAAAATAAATTAATATTTAATATTAAAAAATTAAAAAATTATATTATTTTCTTTACCAACAACAATATGAGGTTCTATGTTTCTTTTTGTTATTACTTTCTTACTGTTTTATTTTAAGATAAAATTGTTATAACTAAGGTTCAAAACAAATTATACATACATATATATAATCAAAATGCTTGTAATGTATATATATATAATACAGTAGCTAAAAATTGAAAAATTTTGAAAGTGTGACAATGAAATTCTTTTTACTGAATATTATGTAATAATATTAATATAGGGGATTTGAATTCAGACTTTCAAGCACCCACCAATTATTCACACTATCTCATACAACTGAAACACATGGCATCCACATGTAGAAAAGATAATCACCAATATTCGTATTTCATGCTAAACCAGCATTCATCAGTTGGTCCAGATTATCATCTCCCACATACATATATAATCAGTGTTCAGTTTATATTAAGATAGAAAACCTTCACACTTTATTGGACAGGCTTCAATCTACTCCAACCTCTCACATGACAATGGCAAAAAATCCCATAAGCCAACCCAGTGTGACTATACATAATATATGGAAACCATTAATCAACTTTGCTCTTAGGAAAAAGTGGAGAAATCAGGGGGAACCTCATAGATAAGTATATGAAATTACTACAGACTGTTACCTTTGTTAGGATGGCTCAGTTAGTTAGAGCGTTACCTTAAAATTCAAAACTCAAGAATCTTAGGACCCAGGTTTGAATCCCATGCCAGTACTGTCACTGATCAGGCCAGCAACATCTGAAAAAGAGGGGAGACTAATACCTCTTGAAACATTGTGCATATATGCACCTGTTTGATGTGCTATTATTAACAGTTGAATGTATTTGGAATAATAAATAAAAATTTTCTAAAAACATTCAATACATATGTTAATTATATGATGGAAATAGTCCAACATAAAAATATAACTTGTTCAGGCACTTTTATTTTTTATTGCGAGATGAGAGATGACGTGGTGCACACTTTTATTGTATAAAAAGTATTTTTAAATGCTTTTAGAAAATTAGTGAAGTAGTCTTACCAAATCTATTTTAAGAAAAGTTGATTGCTGAGATCCTTTTCACATCATTTGACAATAATCTTTCTGTTATTACAAATTATAAGAAGAATTCTTTATATTTCATTTTAATCTCTTTTGATTAAAAGTCATCTCAATTCAGTGTTGTCAATAATGCATCAACATAATTTTCACTTACCTCCTTTCTTATAAAATAGATCAAATATATTCAGAAATGTATTACATATGGGCTTGAATACGCATTTAAAATAATATATAATTTATTAATCACTTATAATCATCTTTTCAAGAGCCAAAATTATTTCATATAATTTAAGTAAGTATATAGGACATTTTCTGTATCTAATTTTGTTAAATTTTTTCAGCATTAGATAGGGTTATAAAATCATAAACTATTGCCAATTTCATATATATATATTATAACGAGATGATCCTTTTCAGGACTCGAGGAAGTTGCATCTAACTATATTCGGACTTTGAGTCTTCTTATAGAATTCCATGGATGATATGATTTAAAATATAATCCAATCCACTCCTTTATTAATAACCTCGTTACTCTCGGAATTCGAGCTCAGAGTAGAAATCGCAATTGACTCTCTTCAGGCATTTCTACAAATATCCCATAGTAATGATAAATTTAGTATAAGCTATATATAACTTTTTTATAAATATTAAATCACTAAGTTGATTCAATATATATATATATGCATATATATATATATATATATGCATGAGATGTATATTTATAATTATTGGTTTTATAAAATGACTAAATAAAATAAACAAACGAGACCTGTTTAATTTTAAAATCAAGTTTAACACATTTTAATCCGTAATAGAAACAAAAATATTATCTCATAAATAATGAAAATATTAAAATTTAGAATCATAATCTGTGCTTATATTTAAATACAATAATAAACTATTTAACATTAAAAAAAAACATAAAGTAATCATTTACATATATATAATTTAAAATCATGTGTATAATAAATAATACACATGGTGCATTATAAATCTACATATTGTGTCATTAAAATGATTCAGTGTGTGTTATATGCCTATATAAGTTAACATCCATTCACACTAGATTAATAATAGAATGTATTCTGATATTAGTTATTTATGTTTAAAAAGAAATTATGTTAATAATTGTCAGGTAAGATTCAATTTGGAATATAATAAAACTTACTTCCAAATTGAAATAATTTAAAAACTTTTATCTTAGTCAGCCATCATTTTCATCAGAGCATATATCAAAATATCAACATCTAAATTTTATTAAATAAATAAAAATAAAATGTTCGTCTTATCAGTTCTCTTATTCTGTTAAAATCAATTTAATATATGAAATAATTTCTTCGCGTAAAATATAGTTATCTACAAAGGAAATAAAATTTAAGAGTTATTAAAATACACAATGAAATAATCCAAGATGAAAAAGAATAACGGTTTTATATCCCTCCTTAGCAATGACGATGAATGTTGAAACATAAAGTTCATTGATCATTCTTCAAAGAGGCAATCCAGATATTCATTCTTTTAAATATTTGTGTAGTAAAATATTTAACATCTTCTTCAATATAATACTCCAATCTTAAGGCAGCTTTTTAAATGAGAATTACGATGATTATATTTTAGGCATTGAGTAGGAATAAATATACATGTTCAGATTTAAAACATCAGCAGAAATCCTTGGCATAAATTGTCTAGCCAAAGAACATCTTTATAAATTTTTGTCTTCTTAAATATATATTTTGAAAGCTCATTTCGAAAACGTTGATAACTCTTATAACCGTGTCAATTTCAACGATTATTTTTTTATAGTTCTTTATAATATTAAGAGTAAGTAAATTAATTACTTGAAGACAGTTTTAAAAATAGTGAATCTTCTTTTTTTCTTAAATGTGTTCTAAATTCGAACACATTTAAATTTACAGACGTAGTTCTTGCCTTGATAACTAAATAGAAGATTATTATTATAACAATATTAGTTTATTTTTATACTGGATTAATTTCTGCAAGCATATCACATAATCATGCTCATGCTCTATTGTTTAAAATATACAATTTGTAATGAACCCCAAATGTTTATTTCCTTTGTTTCAACTGATAAAAATGCAACATTGACTTAAAGCTTTGTCAAATGTCAAGTTTTGGTTAATAAAAAATACTATTAATTGGAAACATTTGTTTATGTGAGTGTATAAACAAATTAGAATTTTTCATTTTTAGAATTATTTTTTTAATACTAACTAGTTTATGTATATAACTGATATATGAAAAGCTTAAGATAGGTGTAAGTTATTTATATCTGTTGATTCGATATAGGCACAGTTAAATTCTCAAAGAAACACAAATTGTTTTAGGTGAGGCTCATATGGTACTCTCACAATATATATATATATATATATATATATATATATATATATTAATATATATATATATATATATATATATATATATATATATATATATATATATATATATATATATATCAAAACTAACTCTATATGTTTTAAGACTTGGTACTAAAAATACTTCTAATTTATTATTATAATAACAATTTTCATATTGGAGTCAAACATCTATTTGAATTTTTCCAGATTATCTCCACTATCACTTTTGGGATGCCTACATGATTTTTTTTTATTAACTACTAAAACAGATAGTTATTTTACATTTACTGATGTGATAACATTTTCAACTACCTAATCTGTTCTGCAGATATTTTTTCTTTTCAAATTTTAAAACATTTTGGCTCAGAACGCATAATTTTTCAGAATTTCTCTCTTTTCTTCATAGCGTAAGCATGTGTTTTAAAGACCTACAGAGGTCCCTAGTGACGATTTTTTCAGACGCTCATTGCTAAGGTTTACAGCCTTGTTAAAACTATTATAAATCAATAGTTTTGCATAAGTGAATATTTCCATTTGGTTGGAGTGATCTACTGTCAGTGTAGCACACTGATTTTTCACTATTTTTCACTCTTTCATAAAGAGTAACTGCAACTTTTTCTATTTGTGCAATAAATAGCTCTGTATGTAAAGATTAAAATCCATCTCAACTTTATTTTGATTATTAATGGTAACAAAATAATATTTCATCCTTTCTCAAATATCTTTGGAAACCTGACATATAGTTCCTTATTTATTATATTTCTTTTGATAAATCTTAGAACAATAATTAATAATTGAAATTACTCTCAGCATGATGTGAAAGGATTAGAATATATTATGTTATAATATAGTATGTCAACTGAAGATATCATATTATTAGTATCTTCATTAATCTCTCAATCAGAATTACATTTCTACTTATATCTTGGGTCCTCAGAATGGGTGTTTGTTTTCTATTTTGGAAAAAACTATCTTTTTACATTAAACTGTTCTGTGCTTTTTTAGGCACCAGAAAGACTTTAAATCCAATATCCACCTTTATTGTTATATCTTTGCTAAATATGAGATATTTAAAATTTTGATCAATCATTGTGATCATTTTTGCCTTTCTAATAAATTTTGATTCTGTTCTTTTCTATTTATTTTTTTATCTTTTGGGTAAATTAGATTTTTCATTATTATTTTTAAAATAATAATTATATTTCTAAAGCTCATACTCGTTGCTTAAAGTAATATATAATAAGGCTACAACCTTAAAACTATGCGCCTGAAAAAATGACAGTAGGGACTTCTGCAAATTTTTAACACAAGATTTATTTAAAAGACAAGAGCGGCCAATATTATCTAAACCCACTCTTCTAAATAAGTAGGAGAATCTAAACCATTTTGATTTGAGAGCGAAAGGCTATTCAATACCTCACTAATTAAGTCCACAAATTCTATAATACATTAATACTCACGAAATCTTTCGATTTACAACTGGACAGTGTTGAGATCTTATGCTTAGAAATCCATTAATATTATATAAAGTTGTAATAATTATATTTATAAATTACATACTTGTTACTTAAAATAATATATATTAAGGCTACAACCTTAAAACTATGCACAAGATTTCAACACTGTCTCGTTGTAAATCGAAAGATTTCGTGAGTGTTAATGTGTTATAGAATTTGTGGACTTAATTAGTGAGGTATTGAATAGCCTTACACTATCAAATCAAAATGCTTTAGATTCTCCTACTTATTTAGAAAAGTAGGTTTAGATAAAAGTGGCCACTCTTGTCTTTTAAATAAATCTTGTGTTAAAGATTTGCAGAGGTCCCTACTATCGTTTTTTCAGGCGTATAGTTTTAAGGTTGTAGCCTTAATATATATTATTTTTAAAATAATAATTTTAGATTATATCATCTTTTTATTTTCAGATTGTAAGATTTTGACCTCAACAAAACATATTCTCTTGATTATATTTTCATATATATTTATTACTGACAGCGAGAGAAATTCTTTTTTGAAGAAAGACCTCTAGAGGAATAAGGAATTGTTTGTGAATATTTTCTCAAATTCCAGTCGATTTTAAAGTTGTTTCATAAATTAAGTCTTTTCTACTTGCATTTTTTTAAATAGAGTCAAGATCAGCTAATAATATCTGAAATAATCAATCATTGAAAATATCTATCAGAAATTCTTTGAAAAATTGTTTCTCAAAGATATCACCATTAACGTCTTAGGTAACAATGTGATAAATCTTTATTTGTGATTCTCTCTCCACTAATCTGCTTTTTTGAGATAGGTGACATTGTATGATGGGACAAAAAATTTTAAAATCGCTGATTTTTTTAACTATTGTCATAAAAGTTTCAAAACTTGGCATGCACAGGCAATTAATTATTTTAGCTTTATAAAATATGACAGTGATTCTATTGAAGTTTGGCCATTCACTTTTCCACTGACCATAAAGAACCTATCAGCATGATTCTTATAATATCCCTATTCACTGAGAATGTTACTATCAAAAATTATTCTATATTTGCCAGTTGATTAATGTCATTTTATGACAATAATAAAATATATGTAAATAAAATAAAATGCCCATTATACATTATTACTGTAATAAAATTAATTGTAATAAAAATAAATTTAAACTTGAATTTAAATGGCTTTTGTTTGAAGAAAGTTAAGAAATTAATTGAAACTTTTTATAGTCATTTACAAAATATATTATCATTGTTATAATTCATTCTTTTTATTACAATTTTATAACATTATATGTGTCTATATACATATTCAAATTTTCATATGTTTGTTTGTCTGCATAACAAAATTGTTTCTTTCTTTCTTATAATCAAACACTCATCATAAGAGATCTATGATTATTGTACACTTCACTAAAAGTGTATACAACTTTAGATTATAAAAAAAGAAACCACTTCATTTCTCAGATGAACAAATGTATGCAAATTTGAAATGCAAATACAAATAAAGAGAAAAATCAATATATATATATATCAATAGATGGCATTTTACCAAAAACACCGAACAAGTGTAAATTTGTTTCCATAAACAACAAAAGAGTCAGCATTCACTATCTCTTTCGTTTGCCTCCCCCCTCAGATCAGCTGATTTCAAGCTAATTTGCTATCATATGGGCATAGGCACAAAACTCTGGAAAGACATACAGAACTAAGCCATATGGTGTTGGTGCATATTGTAGATTCATTAAATAATCATTAAACCTTTGTGCAAATACTGTTTCCTAATAATTGATTCTCTCCAATCCCTATACCATATGTTCAATCCAATTAATTTACCTTGATAAATAATTATTTTATGCACAATATAATGTATACCATGAGACTTCATACATGTATAAGATAATATAACAATAGAAATCAAAATAAAATACATACTCGTTTAAATAACTACATTAAATTAAAATACATAATATTTCAAGGATACTGAAATATTCATCAATAAAATCAATAACACATTTTCTCATAATTTAATGTACAACATACAAATCAAATAGTTTTTCAATTACAACATGTAAAATTTTATGAATTTGATTGTATTCCTTTTCATTTTTACCCATAATGAATATTGCATAATTAATTGATTCATACATAGGCTCGCTGAATATGTGAAATATTTAAAAATAGGATGTGTCACACTGTCTTGGGTGAAAGTATATCAACTTCATCTAAATAATCTTTATATGAATGTTTAAGACTGATCATTCTCTGTTTAATACACTGTCACACAAATATAGAGTATCTCTCCACACTAACCAATTTCATTATTTATAATTAGAGTATGTCTCAAAAGTTAATAAACCTCCTTACTTCTATTTAGTCATTGCTCCAAAGTTAAAATATTTCATTACTTTTAATTTATTTAGTCAGTATCAAAAACTAGAAATGATCATCCAAGTAGATAATTGTCCCATAATTACTATGACAATGATAAAAAAACTGTTTGGTTAGTTGTTATTTTTTTTCAACAACTATATTATTTTTAACAATAAGATGGTAACTCACATAACATAAATATTATCTCTAACATAAGTTCAAAGTGGAATATAACTAAATCTTCACTGTTTCAACATTGGCACACAAAACAAAAAAATGTTTTTATAACATTCCGCTCTGCACATATGTGGTAGAACTATATAATTTTAAATCATAAAATAGAACATTATATCCAAGGTTAATATAGCCTGCAAACAATAAAGAATGTTTCCAGATTGATTGACTTTAAAGACTTATTCCCATTGTCGCAGTAAATAATACCAGGATACTTCAATTGTAGATGCTTTAGAACATAATCAGCTGTCAGATTCTAGGTTAGCAGACTCAAACAGACTTGTTTACATTTAGCTACTCATATTGCTATTAGCCCATAGTAACATCTCAAATGTAAATTATATAAGAAAATTTTAATTTAATTTCTTTCTTTGTCCTTAATTTTAAAGAATAGCTTTCATATTCATTACATGTTTAACAGCAGTAATTTTTACATACATATCATCTCTATCCCAATAAAAAAAAAAAATCTCTGAACATAATCTTTCCCTTCTATCCAATTACATTTCTCCTCATTTACATTTTTCTGTTAAAAACAAAAGAAATTTATTGTATTCTATCGACTAATTCAAGACAATTAAATAAATTATCTTAATTAAACTAAAGTTAACCTTTAGGATTAGTTAAAATGAAACAAATAATGACTACTACTACTACTACTACTACTACTATTATTATTATTATTATTATTATTATTATTATTATTATTATTATTATTATTATTATTATTATTATTATTATTATTATTATTATTATTATTATTATTATTATTATTATTATCTTTCAAAAAGGCATTTTATTGATTCTATAAAAGGTTACATTAAAAGTGGTTTACATAATTTTGGTATATACATTGATTTATTCTGTTACATAAAAAATGAATATTTGAATGATATAATTCAATTTATGGCTTCTTGAGTTGTTTGAACTTTTGTGACTTGAATGAGTCCTTAAAAAAATCATAATAGTTGATGTATAAGTTGCTTTTTTGATCTTTTTGCTGTTTATAGCTTGTATGCATATAATTAAAAATCTGAGAAGCTATTGAAAAAGTTTTTCTCTAGTATTTTTTGTCAGATACTTAGTGTTGTGTTATAGCATTGATTGTTCTTTTAGTAGTGACCATGTTGCAGCATATAAGTGGGGGTTTGTTATGATTTTATCTCGATTCCTTATTTGTGTTAATTTGTTGCGAAAGGTAGCTGGATGCCACCTGGTGTTATTTCCTATTATAAAAGTGCACCTTGTACACCAAAAAGCATATAGAATAAAAGTAGCTGCTCTAATGTTTGGTATTGATTTTGTTTTGTATGCAGCAATTATATTTTCAATTGATGTGTTAGGTTTTCTGTAGGTGTCAAAAATTATTTTTCTTATGTGTTCGAGTGCTGTACATTGGTATAGCATGTGTTGTAAGGTTTCTTCTGATCGATGGCACAGTCTGCAAAAAGGATCTATTTTGAAGTACATTCTCTTGTGATGCAGAAAATAGGTTGTGGGCATGGCAACAAGATTTAATTTCAAAATAAAGTCAAAAAATTTTGGTTCCAGAGCACATTTTTTAAATTCTTTTAGTAATCTTTTGTTGTTTATCCCTAACATTGGTGCTACATCATTAATGTTATTTATTTCATTTGTGAGATCATAGATATTCCAATATGAATATTTTTGTGTATATTGTTCAGGTATGTTTTTAAATTCATAAATAATTGTTGATATTTATGATTGAGTTGGAGGTGGACAATCAGTTGGGATGATTTGCACAAGGTGTTTTAGTTTTGTGAATTGCTGTAAAGTGGTAATTATGAGATTCCTTTGTTTTTGGATGTGAAATATGTTAATATTGTGTAAACCTAGTCCATTTTTAATGAGTGTTTGATTGAGCCTTCTTGTTGAAATTGCTACTGTTTTTTGGACCATAGTAGTTGATTGCAGATGGTTTTTATTTTTGATTTAAAAACTTTTGAGAAAGATATAATTGGTAAATAATAAACTATTTTTGTTATGATGAGCTGGTTTATCAGCTGTACTTTGGAATATATGGATAAATATGTTTTTGATAATGAGTTTACTATTTGTTTGGCCTCCTCCTTTAGTTTATTTTGTATGTGGCATCTCATTCCTGTAAGTCCCATATGGAAAGGAAAACCAAGAAAAGAAGTTGGTTTTGATTGGTATGTGTTTGTGCACAGCTTTCCTGTAAATAGTGACCATGCTGATGTTTTTGTGGGATTGAATTTCAATTTATATTGCTTAGTATAGTCTTCAAGAATATTTTGTAGCTGGGCAAGTTGTTTTTTTGATGATAGGAAAACAGTAACATCATCCATATATGCTAAGCATGGTATATGTTCTGTAGTGCCTGGTATCTGTATTCCAGTAAAAGATTGTTCTATTTTTTGAATGAGAGGGTTAATGTATAGTATGAATAGTAATGAGCTGAGAGGTGATCCTTGAGATATTGATTGTGTAGGAGTAAATGATGGGGAGTTTCTTCCATTGATGGTTATATGGATTTCACGATTTAGAAGTAAGTTTGCTATTAGATATAGATGAGTTTTGGGTATATCAGTGTTATTGAGCATTTCTAGAAGTATAGGTATATCTATTGAATCAAATGCTGCCTCAATATCTAATTGTACAGCTATGGGGCCATATTTTTTTTGTTTTCTTATTGATGCTAGGATTGTTTTAAAGAATAGAGCTGCTTGTATTGTTGATGAATTTTTTTTTGCAAATTGGTATTTTGAAATAAGCATTGTTATGTGTGGCTCAATTTCTTGCTTTATGATTTTTTCTATGATTTTAATCGGTAATGGCCCCATGGATATAGGTCGTATATTAGTTAGTGAGGGAGTAATGTGTTTTGTTTTGTTGAAAGGAACAATTGCAATTGGGTACACTCCTTCCATGTACTGTATTTTTTGTGTTAGATGGTTTGCTAAATTGCATAAATATTTTGCAGTGAATTGACTCATGTGTTTTAAGACAAAAGCTGGAATTCCAGGGCTACCTGGGTGGCATGCATTTGGGATACTGTCTATTTTTTCTATAAAGACATTTGTGGTAAAAGGTGTTTTTGTTTCTGTTGGGCCAAATAAATCTGGTTTAAATGTTTGAAGTTGTCTTGTTTGAAGTTTTTGCTTGAAATATTGGTATATGGGCAAAATCATATTGTGACCTGCAAATGTTCCTTGATTTGTGTGTATTGCCATTGGCACCTTGATAGTTTGTGGCCTTCCAAGTGCCCATCTAATGTATTCCCTTGTCCAAGTGTGTGGTTTTGTAAGACATAGTTTGCTTTTTTTAATTTTGAGGTAGCTTTTAAGGGTGTCACATGCATTATTGTATGCATGTGTAAGTTTGAATATGTATTTTTGTGTTTGCTTTGAAGGGTTAATCATGGTTAATCGTTTGTGAATTTCATCTGCTAGTGCCAGTACTTTTGATGGTGGTGGTTGCTTCATTACTATATGATTGATATTAAATGAAATAATGTTTATAAATGCTATATATTGTTGTATAGGATTGAGTTTTATATTTTTAAACTTGTTTATCATGATGTAGGTTTCAGAAAAAATAAATTCAGGTGTGTTTACTGGTAATAGAACTCTAATTGTTCTTGTGAATGGAAGGGTTGATGGTTGGATATCATTGAAGTTAATTGTTATTGTCTGTGCTGAGTGATCTGAGAAAGCTGATGGTGTAAGTTTTATTGTTACTAGATGGTGAAGCATTGGTGAGTAGAAACATAAATCAATTAGTGAAGAGAATCGGCCATTGTGAAAGGAAATTGCATTTTCTGGTAGGAATCCTTGTGCATTCATGAGTGGTATGGATATTTTATGAATCCATCGTTCTGTGAATTCTTTGTATGTTGTGTTAAAATCACCTATTAGTATTGTTGGATTTGCTGTGTTTGCTAGCATGGAATTGATGTTTGCTAGTATGGTATTGATTCTGTTGTGTTGTATTGGCATGTAGATAAATATTATATTAATAATTATAATTTTATGTTGAAAAGTTGTAATAAGCATATTAGAATCAATATATATTATTTTAAATGTAGTGAAAAAACATTTTGGGGTAATTAGGATAGCAGTACCTGCTGAGGGAGATGATGAATCTCTTGAGCAGGCACAAAATCCTTCTTTACTTAGATATTTAGCTGGTTCTGTTTTTGATCCAGTGTAGATTTTTGTTTCCAGTAATCCAAGTATGTGTGGTTGTGTATTTCTGATCCATTGTTTAAGTTTATGAATTTTTGTAGTTGAGTTCAGGCCTCTTACATTAATTGCTGCAATTTTTAATTTCATTATGTTTAAGTATTGTTCGTGGTTGTGTGTTAGTTATTTGGGTAGCTATTTGTGGTTGATCTTGGGCATCTTGATAATTTAGTTCTAAATCCTCATCTGATGTGCTGCTTGTGTCATCTAGCTGTGAGTAACTAGAATTGTCATATTGTTCTGTTTTGACTTTTTTGACCCTTTTGTTTTTTTTTGGTGGTCTTCCAGGTGGTCTTCTTTTCTGCTCTTGATTAGTTGGTGTACTTAGTGATGAATTTGTGCTGAGATCTTCCATTATTTCTTGAGATGTATTATTTCTGATTGCAAGTTTTGTTAGGGCTATTTTTTCATTATTTATACACGTATTATTTGTTGTCACTTGTTTATCTGGTATTTGATTTTTGCTTTTATTTTTTTTTTAATTGATATGCTCTAAAAGCATATCGGTGCTATTATAATTTTCATTAGTATCATTTTTATTAGTTATTTCAAATTTATTTGTAGTTTTATCTAGTTGGTTTGATGTTTTTGTTTCTTCAAGTTGAATTTTATTATTATTATTTTTGTTGGCCTGTTTTGCATTACAGTTGATTGCTAAGTGTCCTCAATCCTTGCATGCAAAACATTGTGGTCTTAGTCCCCTTATATAAAGAGTTAATACTGCATCTTGATCTATTATTTGAGTGGGTATGTTTTCTGGGTCAATATTATCGTTTAATTTTACTTTAAAATTAAAGCTATTGCTACCAATCGGTATAGGTGTATCATTTAGAAAAATTTGCTTTATATATATTGCTTTGCCATAAGGTTGAATTAGATTATTAAAGTCTTGTATGCTGTACCCGAAATACGTGTTTTTGATAATACCTGTGATATAATTTTGTAAACTTGGATCTACTATTATTAGGGCGTAGTTTTGAAGTGTTTTAACCAGAGTTTGAAATCTTGTTTTTTGGTGTTCATCATAAAATTCTATAGCTATGTATCTATTGTTGGGATGTTCTCCAATATTTGCGATACTATCCCACAAATTTTTTTTTGTTAACTCATCATATAATAATTCTCTCGGAAATTTATAGAGCGTTAGGTTTTTGTCTGTAACCGCTAGAACTATTGATTTTATTGAAAAGAATTTTTTGAATGTATTAAAAAGTTTTTTAGGAATAGTGTTGTTAAAGTTAGTATTAATTAACTGTAATTCTTCTTCGTTCCATAGGTTGGTAGGGGGGGGGGGTTCTGTAATATCGCTATTTACTAGATTTAAATCATCAATATCTGTTGAGTTTACTTTTCTAAAGCGGCTAGTCTGTTTTTTTCTATAACGTGCTGTTTATTGTTTAATTTCGCAGCGTTGGCATAGGTTAATTTAATATTGTTGGATTTGCTTTTTTTTTCACTGTCTGATTCAATATTTTTTTCTAAAGACGCCATGGCGTTCTATTTTCTGTAAAAGTTATATTTCTATTAAAAATATAATTTTACTTACTTTTTTTGGCATGAAAAAAACTCAGCTGTTTGGAAATGCTATTCTTTTTTATTTAAATGTTTTTAAAATAAAAAAAATCGCTTTGTAGGTTAAAAACTTTTAAACTTAATTGAGAGCTTTAGTTATTATTATTATTATTATTATTATTATTATTATTATTATTATTATTATTATTATTATTATTATTATTATTATTATTATTATTATTATTATTATTATTATTATTATTATTATTATTATTATTATTATTATTATTATTATTATTATTATTATTATTATTATTATTATTATTATTATTATTATTATTATTATTATTATTATTATTATTATTATTATTATTATTATTATTATTATTATTATTATTATTATTATTATTATTATTATTATTATTATTATTATTATTATTATTATTATTATTATTTCTATCTTATTAAATTTGATATAATCTGCTGTTGGTTTTTCAGGTTAAACACAGCTTGTCAAACTCAGTGATTGAAAAAAAGAAAAACCAATAAAAAAAGGAAATTACATAATCTCATCATTGAGGCAACTTGAATACAAGTTTCAAGTATACATAAAGTGCTAACTATGGTAATTAAGTAACTTAGAAGAAGATGGAGAAATTTTCAATCAGTTCCACCAAGCTATATATTTTGTACCAAAATATAAGGTTACAATATATATTGTAAGAGTACAGTCCTAATCTATTAAAAACAAAGAGGGCTTGCTTTGAAGAAAAACATACTTAATTAAAGGTATAATTAATCTATTAACACTCTTTCTTATGTAAAAACAAATTATAATGTTAACATCATTTTTTGTTTTTATTTTTTGTTGTTGTTGTTATATTAAAATCTAACATCAAACCTCCACTCTATTACACTTTTAGCAAAATATATTTATTACTTTGATAACAGTTTCAACTGTTCCCAGCAATCTTCATCAGATCTACAAATTTAAGCATTACATAAATACAACCATATTTTATAAATTTATACATATAATTTTACAATTTAACTATTTTTGCATTATATTATATTCAATAATTTATTCCTTTAAACCTTAATATTATTTTATTTTACCATTATTTTTACTTTTTATTATTTATTATTATTACTAGTACATTTATTTTTATACCCTTTCTATTATATTGTATTATATTAATAAATAAATTTTATTATATTTTATTATATTAATTATATTTTATTATATTAATAAATTTATAAAATATGATTGTATTTATGTAATGTTTAAATTTGTAGATCTGATGAAGACTGCTGGGAACAGTCGAAACGGTTATCAAATTAATAAATATATTTTGCTAAAAGTGTAAAAGAGTGGAGGTTTGATGTTGTATACTGTATAAAGAAAGCAAAACTAAGGAAGAAGAACAGGAGGAAAAGTTTAGAGGATTATATATAATATATTAAATCTACTGACTATAACAAAAGAATACTTGATACTCAAATGACCAAATTCCCAAATTTAATATAAAAGAATAATGTTATTTAAAAAAAAAAAAAAAATATTATAAAGACTAAAAATTAAAACACTTAAACAATGGGAATACAGCAATGATATATATATATATATATATATAACATGCTGGTGGCACAGACCGAAATGCAAGAAAAGAAATGAATTGTTTAATGAAGAAAGAAATAGATAATAATTGTTTTTTAAGCCATCAACGTGAATGTTCAATTTATAATTTGATGATCTAATAAAAGTACAAATTATCTCCAAAAGCTATTGAAAATGATTATAAAAGTTTATAAAGGTCAAAAGAGTAATATGTTTCTGTAGAAAAAACTTACATTAATAATTTCAGGAGATCTTGCATTGGTGGTCGAGAGGTCAGTGTGACTGCCTTGCACTTGCAGGCAGTTGCCTGGGTTGTGGGTTCACATCCCGGCCGATGCTATGACATTTAAAAAATAATAATAATACTTCCAGGAGAATTAATTCATGAAAAATTTTATTACTCATTGACACAAAGCTCATAAGAAGAATTCTTAGCTTGCTGAAGAAACCAAAAAAACCTACACCCCTTCTAATCTATAGCAGATAATATTAATTCTAATGAATATTAAGCAGTACAAAAGGATGTAGGGGTAGAAAACTTATAAAACATTGCAGATGGGAGATTGTCAGTTATGTGCTATCATTAATTTGACTTTATAAGCTAATAATATCAGTAAAGTCTTCACCATCACCAGAAGGCAGTATTCACTAGGATCATGGAGAAAGCAGCAGTAAACAAAGGAACATTACCTGTCTACTGGCAGGACATCATCTGATTATCTAGAGGATGACCAGACAACATCAACTGGATTATCAACTCCCAAGATCAAGGAATTTTCCTAATCTATAAGGAACCAGCCATCTTATCATCTGTGTACCCATTGTTATGAAGAATAGCTAACTATATGGACTAACAATTTGAATTATTCAAATTATATGTGTATCATATAGAACCCATTTTTCTTTGCTGTATAAATCTTTGTTATTTTTTATTTTAAAAAATTGATGATCCAGCCCTATAACCATCAATCATAATTATGTAAGGCAAGGTCGAAAGGTCAATCACTATAATTTTTGATTGTAATAAAATCTAGATGCTGATCCCTATACCTATCAACTAGAGGTCTGGATGACTGGCTGATGTTGAGGTGAAATTTTATCAATAAAATATTAAATGCTCACACTAGTTACTACAACACAATTTTATATGTTTATTATTATTGTTAAATTAACTTATTTTTTATGACTGACTAATCCTCTCATATAAATAGGTATTGCTATCATAAACACCAATAATGTCAATGAGGTACTTCATACCCAAAGGTGATAGTCAGTAAATCATGACAAATTGCCATAGATTAAGGGAGACAAATTACAGCCAGGGAATAGAAGGATGGTCAACAGGATAATCATGTCAAATTAATCATAAATTATGTTGTTAGACTAAGTGAATGATTAGAGTGGGTAGTCAATGATGATCCACATGGGGTCAAATGTTGGGGGGGGGTATTGTTATATGAATCAAATAAAAGGATGATTTGACATACCCAAACATCAAATTTATTTGTTTCAAAAGATTGTAAATCATCCATAATGGAATAAAGTTGTTAATGATTTATTTTATTTAATTACAATTTGTGCATGTTCCTCATTTATCCAACTTTCCATTGCCCATACCATATCATTTATCTGATTTACCATTGACCATGCCATGTCATTTATCTAACTTTTCATTAGCCATGCCATATCATTATCCAACTTTCCATTACCCATGCCATATCATTTGTCTAACTTTCCATTAACCATACCATATCATAATCTAACTTTCCATCATCCATGCCATATTGCACACATAACTCAGATGTAAATGTTTTTTTTTCATATCAAACTTATGGTATCATTACCCTGGCTTATTAGAATCATGCATATAACATGGAGTTTGAATACTGAGGAATAACAAAAATATGAGAACTCACAATGTCAAGAACATAAAGTACTACCATATGATAATGATAGGTATCAGAGTTGAACTAAGTATACTGTCTAATGTGAAATATTTATAACTGGTAAATTTTAGGAACTCAAACTCATACCATTGCCTCAAAGTACAAACAAAATAAGTAGTGCAAATAGCCATTTTGTTCTGTTCCATTCCAATTAGCAACCAATTATTGAGACTAGACCCTGTCCAGTCACATCATTTCATTCCATTACAAGTGATGCAGCCAATTGTTGGGCTTGAAATACATCTAAATAGTATGAGGTCAGATCATTCCATTACAAATGACATAGCCAATTGTTGGGAAAGAAGCACATTTATTAAGATTCCAATTTGTTAATTGTATTACAAATGGCATCCAATATGTTGGATATGAACTCTGATGCTTGACATATCATACATTGTAAAATCTATATAATGATCACTTTCAAAACCATAAGTATCATACCACTATCAATGGCACCACTATATAATAACCTTGATCAGGGTATTATTTTATCAAAAGTTGAACCTAGATGTAGCACTTTTACATCACTCAAAAGAATTAAAATTATGATTATTTAATGAAGACCAAATTCAAAAAAATTAAAGTAGTTAAAATAGCATGGTAGGTAAATTAACTTAATGTGTGGCATGTGGAAATCAGGTAAATGAGAAAGTAAAAATAATATTAATAACAAATAACTGGTAGTGAGACAATTATTTGAAGACCTAAACAAAGTGCATGATAACAGAGTAGGAAAAAAAACATTGGCTTATAATAGGTGTGTAAAGGCAAGTAAACCTCTGCAATGTTGAACAAATATTATTATTAAAAAAAAGTAGTTCATTATAAAATGAGAAAATGGCATAAAACAGTAATAGAAAAAGTTCAAGATACTCATAAATGATAACAAGAAGGAAATACAGATTAATTGATACAGAAAGTGATGAAGAGATTAGAGAGGAGTTAGAAGATAAGGATTGTCAAAACCCTGTAACAAAAAAATAGAAGCATCCATTTCAGAGGATATAATGGAACAGGATAATCCTAGGGAATTGGAGCTGACATGAACCAGCCTCAAAAGAAAATAATGATGGCAATAGAAATTCCAAGATAAGATGAAAATCCCATGCACCAGTTGATACAGAAAGTGATGAAGAGATTAGAGAGGAGTTAGAAGATAAGGATTGTCAAAACCCTGTAACAAAAAATAGAAGCATCCATTTCAGAGGATATAATGGAACAGGATAATCCTAGGTAATTGGAGCTGACATGAACCAGCCTCAAAAGAAAATAATGATGGCAATAGAAATGCCAAGATAAGATGAAAATCCCATGCACCAGATTATGGTGGTGATGCAACAAATATTTGACAAACAAAACAGTAAATTGGACCAAATGAAGGTAGATCTTGCTGGATTGAAATCTGAGATAGGATCAGTGAAGTCAGATATGACCAAACTGACAAGCAATTTAGAAAATTAAATGGATAAACAGAATAATGAAATGAAAACAGAATTCATAAGTCTTAGTAGCAAAACCTTGGAATTGAGGGATAAAGTTAAGGCAATGGATGGAGAAATTGAAAGAATGGACTTCAAATGTCAAAATATAATGGTAGAATTGGAAAGATGGCTAGAATGTCAATTTAACAATGAAATTGTAGAAATTATGTGAACATGTGAAAGCCTAAGCCTCAATATGAAGAAAAGGCAAGAACAATAGGAATCATAAGAGAAGGGGTACTAGAGAAAGTATATTCAAAAATAATAGACATGGAAATTATACAAAAATAATAGACTGACCAATATAGAAGGGAAGATGAAGTTAATGGAGCTGATTAATCAGAGACTAATGCAAGTACAAGTTATGATCAAGAATGAAATCTTGCGAAATAATGAGGGCCTCAAGAAGATTACTGAGAATCAAAATAACTTACAGGACCAACTAAAAGGGTCAATTGAGAAGCATATTGGGATCCTAGAGGATGGGTTAATCAAAAGAACCAGAGGGATAGCAGGAGAAATAACCCAGAGGAACTCACAGGAGCAAGGGTTACAAGAAGAAAGGAGGTCATTCATGGAAAAACTAGATACTCTCATTAAAAAGATCTTCAGCCAAGAAAGGGTCATAATGAGTACATCCCACAAGATAAATTGAAGAAGAGAGAAGAATGACACCCTTACAACAAGTAAGTATGAATAAAGATTCTAGAAAAAAGAAAGAAGACCCAGGAAGTTGGAAAACCAAACCTATAGAAAATATGACTCAAAAGTCAGTCTTATATAAGGAAGATACAGTGAACTTAGACAACCAATTTTATTAAATTGAAGGTTTTCATAGGCTTATCCACTGAAACCCCTACTGAACATCTTAGGAACATGGATTTGTGCCTCTCATTAAACTAAAACCTATTAGAAGGGAAGAAGATCATAATCACTTACAACCATTTGCAGGACAATGAATTGGCTTGATGGAAGTCACTGTTTCAGATCCCATTAACTTATAAGGATTACAAATCCCTAGTAATAAAGAGTTTCAGGAACAAAAATAGACAGGAATCATTACTATATCAAATAATTCAAAAGAAGTACTGCAACACCCTAGGAGAGATGTTGGTGAAATTCTTTAGGAGACAAGTCACAGGTTAAAATCCCTGGATAATTACCCATTAAGTGAGAGGCAAATCCTTTGCCTAGTTTGGCATAACTTTCCCCTAAAGATTGAGTAATCATTAATATGCACCAATGTTAGTAGCATTGAGCAACTGGTAGAATTATTTAATACGATTGACATCAATAACCAAAACATGAATAGTAAATTTGGCAAAAAGAGAAAGGAAGAAATCCCCATTAATGCCATTAACTACAAAAAAACAACAGCCGATACCAAAAATTAAAAGAGAATAATGAAAAACTTAACAAATAGTAGAAATGATGAGATCAATGGCCAATAATCAGGAGTCTGAAACATATGTTTAAGATTCTCAATACCATGCCAAAGCTATCAACCTCAGGGTTAAATAAAACACCAATCAAAACCAATAGCTCAACAAACTAAATGGGTACTTGAGAAATTGTTCCTCATCTCAAGCAACTGTATCAAATAAAGGAAATGAAATAAAACCTTTAATGAGGAAAATCACCAATATGACATATTCATGAAAAGATAGATTCTCTAGCTATGATCTGCAAAGATTCCCTGTGATAGAAATATTGTTTGAGGATTTTTCTACCAGAGTTCTAATTGACTCTGGAAGACAGATATCCGTGGTATTGAGGGACCTTTACCACAAAATTACATGTAAAAATCCTAACATTAAAGTCCTACCACTGAGATCAGTCCAAAGGACCTTACTGGACCAAAAGCAAATCTAGATATAGATAAATGTTGGCCAAATAATATTCTATCATGTGTTTCTTATCTTAAATGGCCTCATAGTCATACTAGGGGCAGACTTTCTACACATAAACAATTGTCTAGTTGATTTCCTTGGTAAAGTAGTCAGATAGATGATGAGGTCTTAGAAATATCACTGCTTCCAAAATATATGACTTACCTAAAATTATTTGCATAGCATCAAATGTCCCTAAAGCATACATACAAACAAAGATCACTGATTCCAATTTGATTGATATTGATAAATACATTTGAATATTTTCCAAAATTTTCCAAAGTGCCAACACCACAAAAAATCATTTGATGATCAGCCATTTCAATCCAAACCATACCCCATATTCTATCAATATTGTGAGGAAATAACCAAGCAAATCAACATGATGTTTGAGTAGGGGATTATTTCCAAATGCTCTTCACCATACTGCAATCTGGTAGTGACAGTGATGAATAAAGATGGGTCAATGAAATTTTGTCTAGATGCTAGACAACTAAAAAATAACCATTCCTGACAGGAATATACCATTGCCCATCCATAAACTGTTCATGCAATTTGAGAGAATAAGAAAGTATTCTCTACTTTTGACTTAACATCCAGATATTGGCAGATAGAACTCTATCCAGAGGATTGTCATAGGAAGGCATCACATATCAGTTTAATTAAAAGCCATTTGGATTGATAAATAGTAGTGTCATTCTAACCAGATGCCTGGATTAAATTCTCTCTACTTAGATCAAGAAAATGTCCACTATTTACATAGATGATGTTATAATTGCCTCAGAATGCCATGATAAAGGAAGCAAAGTCAATTTTAAGAAAAATACACTAATGAGTAATGAAGTGACTTTTTAGGACATGTTGTTGGTTGCAATGGGATGAGACCTCATCTTGATAATACTAGTGTCATACAGAACTTTCCAAAGCCTACAAACAAGAAACAAATCTGATCATTTTTGGGACTTTGTAATTTTTACAATCATGTTTACAAAAAATTCTCTGATGTCATGGAATCATTGTTGAAACTCATCAGAAAAGATGAAAAATGGAATTAGACCAAAGAACATGCAAGACATTTGGGAAAATTAAAACAGGATTTCTAGAGCAACAGTGCTAGCTTTTTCTGATTTTAATAAACTCTTCATCATATAAACTGATAGGAGTGGTTATGAATTAGGAGTTATATTATCTCTAGTCTAGGAGGATGGCCAATCAGATGTCCTCTATTTTATTAGCCACCTGCTGAAGGGCCCAGAATTAAATTGTATGGTTATAGAGAAGAGACTTTAGCAATAGTGTGGGCTCTCCAAAATTTTAACAGATGTTTCTCAGATCCAAGGCAATAGTGATCACAAACCACAAGACCCTCAAATTCTTGAACCACATCTACCTTATTAACAGCTGATTGATTATATAGAACTTATTGTTTCAAGAATTCAACTATACAGTACAATACTGTTAAGGATCTGACAACATAACAACCAATGTGTTAAGTTGAAGCCCATGCATGTCAGAACAATGACACCTATCCATAGACAATGCCTACATTACCAACATTGATGCAATATTCAGTAAGGATATAAAGAATGATTTGGTAGATATTCATGACCTATATCCCCAAGATGAAAAACTAAACTCAATTAGAAAGTTTTATATACAGTCAGTGATCTTCAACGACATAAGTTAAAAAATAAGGTCTTATTATACAAAATGAACAATGAAATGGATGAGTGGAGAATAGTGATACTTGACAGGCTAAAAAACCTATTCATACAATACTTGCATTGTTTATATGAGCACTATGGAACCCATAAAACAGGACAGAGATCTTAAAGGTACCAGAAATGTCAAGTGAGCATGGGGGCAAATACACTACACCAAAGATATGTCAGTTTAATTAAATCTATAAGACCAACAAAACTCAATGAGATCTTAGCTATAGACTTCTACAGACCTTCACTAACAGCTAATAAACAAAGATATCTGTTAGTAGCTTATGATCTCTTTTCAAAATTCATGTCAGCTTACCCAAAAACCCAAGCTAATACTAGATATACAAGCAAGGTATTTGGCACCTTCCACTTCAAAGAAACAGGAAAACTAGAAATGATCCTATCAGATCATCATACCCTTTCATATCCAAAAAATGGAAGAAATGAGTAGAAAAACTACAAATAAAACCTGTGTTAACCTCCATAAGAAATCTGCAATCAAACTTATATGAACACATCATGGAGGAACTTGGACATTTGTTTAGGACTTATTTAGAGTCAAGACATAATGGATGGGTAAATCATGCAAAGCATGTAACTGAGTATATTAATCGGAGTGTGAATAAATCCAGGAGGTTCACATTCATCGGGTTATACTTAAAACAAAATGTCCCAAGTTTGTTTAAAACCTACAAAGTCATATCCACAAAAACCCCAATAGATCCTGGAAAGGATCGGAGAAAAGCACACAACTGAATCAAGTACATGCCAAATAAGCACAACAAAAAATCAAGTGAGTCAAATCATCAATTCCAGATAGAAGACTTGGTTTTTGTCAAAACATCTCATATCAGCAAGCAGCAGGAATTCATTTTCCATAAATTCTGAAATGCATATGAGGGGCCATATAAGAAGGTCCCAATGAATACTGGTTGTGCTGCAGAGATGAAATATATAGCACTAATAATTCAAAAATATTAAAACCATACCATGTAAAAAGTCTAAAAAAATTAATCTTAAAAAGAAGAAGAGAGAATTTATGAAACCATGGATGGACAGATGTCTGCAAACACCCACAATTGAACCCATTACCAAATCAGATTCCATAAGCTAATCCCTATTATATTTTATATAAACATGATGTATCATACCAAGAGTCCAATCACCTGAATATTTGATGACATGATGATAATGAAATATTTATAGTTCACTTTGGTCAATTTCTCATAGTGGAAACTGACTTTCCATAATCTCAAATTTCAAGGTGGAAAGAAGTAAATCAAGCTGTCTTAAGTTGCAGTGTTATAAAAGAAAACTGTTTGTTATAAAATATCATAAAAAAGGGTTAATAAAGGGTTTAAACAATAAAATCATAACTTATAGTAATTAAAGATTGAAAACCTTACAGTCCATTTCAATCCTTTAAGAAGAGGCGAAATGTAAGAATATAGTCCTAATCTATTAGAAACAAAGAGGGTGTGAAGCAAAACATACTTAATTAAAAATATAATTAGTCTATTAACATTCTTCGTTATGTAAAAACAAATTATAACATATTATAAGTAGACTGTGACAACATCTTTTGTCTTTTTTTTTGTTATGTTAAATTACTGACTACAATATTAGAGTAATTGATACTCAAGAGACCAAATTCTTATATTTAATATAAGAGAGGAACAAAGAAAAGTGGGATTTAAACTTAAATTATTGTATTATTATTTATTTTAAAAAAATTATTAAAGAAACAAAAATTAAACATTTAAACAATGGGAATACAGCATGATATATATATAACATTTTTGTCACATAGACTGATATGCACTGATATACAAGACAAGAAGCTGAATTGTTTAATCAAGAAAGACAAATAGATAATAATTGTCTTTTAAGTGATCAACATGCATTAAAATAATACTTAAAAATTAACTAAGGTTTGATTTATAATTTGATTATTTAATAAAAAAACAAATTATCTCCAAAATCTATTGAAAATGATTATTGAAGTTTATAAAGGTCAAAGGAGTAATATATTTCCACAGAAAAAACTTACATTAATAATTCCAGGAAAATTAATTCATGCAAAATTTTATTACTCATGGATACAAAGCTCATAAGAAGAATTCTTAGCTGGCCAAATAAACCAAAAAGAACCACACACATTCTAATCTATACCAAATAATATTAATTATAATGAATATTAAGCAATACAAAAGGATATGGGGATAAAAAACTTATCAAACATCACAGATGGGAGACTGCCAGTCATATACCTATTAATAATTTGATTTTATAATCTAACAAAATCAGTAATGTCTTTACCATCACCAGAAGGAGACAATATTCACTAGGATCGTGGAGAAACCACTGGCAGGTATTCAACCAATTATCTAGAGTATGACTGGACAACATCAACTGAATTAACAACTCCCAAGATCCAGGAATTTTTCTAATCTAGAAGGAACCAGCCATCTTATCATCTGTGTACATCCAGGTGCTGAAGAATAGCTAACTATATGGGCTAGCAATTTGAATTATTCAAATTTATATGTGTATCATGTATAACCCATTTTTCTTTGCTGTATAACTCTTTGTTCTTATTTTTTATTGAAAAAATTGATGATCCAGCCCTATAATCATAATTATGTAAGGGTGATTTATAGGCCAATCACTATAATTTTTGCTTGTAATAAAATCTAGATGCATACAAACTAAAGGACTGGATTACTAACTGGTGTTGAGGTGAGATTTTATTTATAAAATATTAAATGCTTATACTAGTACAGAACAATTTTATATATTCATAATTATTGGTAAATTAACTTGGATTATTATTATTTGTTATTCTGTATGACTGACTAAATCTCTTGTATGAATGGCTATTGCTATCATAAACAATGGTAATGTCAAGGGGTTAGTTCATACCCAAAGATGATAGTCAGTAAATTATGATGCATTGCCATAGATTAAGGTAGTCAAGCTAAAGTCAGGGAATAGGATTGGTCAGCAGGATAATCATGTCAAATTAATCATGAATTATATTGTTAGACTAAGTGAATAGTTAGAGTGAGTAGTGAATGACTATTCAACATGGGACCAAAGGTTATGGGGGATAATTATAATATTATATGAATCAAGTGAAGTGTAATCTGACCTACCCAAACATCAAATTGGTTTGTTCTAAAAGATTGTAAATCACCCATAATGAAATAAAGTTGTTAATAAATTTATTTTATTTAATTAGAATTTGTGCATGTTTCCTCATTTATTCAACTTTCCATTGCCCATGCCTTATCATTTATCCAATTTTTCATTAGCAATGCTATATCATTTATCTGACTTTTCATTGCCCATGCCATATGATTTATCTAACTTTCCATTAGATATGCTATATCATTAATCTAGCTTTCAATCATCTATGCCATACTACACATATAACTCAGATGTAAATATTTTTGTTTCATATCAAACTTATGGTAATCATCACCCTAGCTTATTAGAATTATACATCTAACCATGGAGTTTGAATACTGAGGAGTAATGGGAATATGAGGAGAACCCACAATGTTGAGGATCTAACATGCCCCACATGATACTGTCTAATTCAAAATATTTATAACTGGTAAATTTTAGGGATTCAAATTCATACGATTACCTCAAGATACAAATAAAATGAGTGGCACAAACAGCCATTTTGTTATGTTCCATTCCTATTAATGACCAATTATTGGAACTAGACACTCTCAAATTGCATTATTATGAATCTGGTTATATTCACAATTCATTCATTCCATTACAAATGGCACAGGCAATCATTGGGATTGAAACATATTTAAATAGTATGAGACCAGACCATTTCATTACAAATGACATAGCCAATCATTGGATGTGAAGAATATACATTAAGATTCCAATTTGTCATTTGTTTCATTACAAATGCTGCCCAATGTGTTGTTGGCACAAACTAGGTGTTTGTCTGACAATTCTATTATAATATATATATATATATATGTGTGTGTGTGTGTGTGTGTGTAAAATAAATAAAATGTCCATTAATTAAAAACAAAATTGTAATTATAATTGAAATAATAAAATTAACGGTTTACAAACTATTACACACAATCCACTTCTGCGGATTTAAGGATTGTTTGTAATAGTTTGTAAACGTTAAATTTATTATTTCAATTTTAATATATATATATATTGAAATGCTTTATCAGGCATATATATATATATATCAGTTGGTTCAATAAAATTTTAATTTTTTATTTTTTATTAAACTTGTGATATAACGAGTGTGATAATATATATTGTGCACTTGTGACTATGTAAAACAGTTTCTTTACTAGCTAATATAATATACTATTTTTTATAATAAAAAAATGAACTCTTATCTCTCATACAAACTATTTTAAATATTCTAAAACAATGCTTAATATGCAAAATGTTGGTTTCATCTTTTGTGATAAAGAATCTAAAATTAATCATTGTCTAGGTAGAAATCTTATAATTACAGCAAATGTCTAAGAATTTACTAATTAAAGAAAAAAAATGCTGGTTTATCTGAAAATATTTGATATTATTTTAGTTGAGAAGATTCTAAGAAATTTATTTGGGTAGCTAACAATGAATAGTGAGTGAGAGTGGGTGGGTCTGGATGAAATTGATTTTGGTGCCCCTGTCAGGGATGACACTCTTTTCAGATGCTAATCTCTCAGTGATGGCGCTCCTTCTGCCAGGCCGCATGCTAGCATGGTTGTGCCCACTCCGCCTGGTGAGTCGTATAAAACCTCCCAAATTTTTATTTGAATCATTCTATTCTTCTATCTACTCTACTAGCTGCACTTGTCACCCATTGCCAGTTAACCTTTTGCCATCAAGAGACTTCATTAGTATTCTGCAATTTTTTGTTACACACAACTACTTGTGTGTGCCCCTTTCTGCATCAATATATTCAGTTGCAGTCTTTGATAGAATGTGTGAATAGGCATTTCCAAAAGATGAACTTCTCATTCTAAGCTTGACTTCATTCTCCAGTATGATCTAAATTCCTAGGAAAGCTGACCATCTGAAATTGTCAACCTTAACACTGAAACATCTCTCCACTAATCTCTGTCCCTCCTCCAGAAACAAGACCACAGAAAGAAATGGACATAAGTGTGGATACTCCTCCAAATAATCCATAGAAAGCAAAAGTTTTACATCACCCACAGACACATGGGCTTATGGTAATATGAATTCAATTATATATTTCAATAAGCTACGAGTGATTTTATTTAATTTATTTATTTATATGACTGTCAGTATATATATATATATATTTGTATACCTGTTATTTAATTGTATTTGATAAAGAATTTTGTATGACTATAATTACTTCATTCTTAGATGGATGTGTTAATTTTATTGTTTATTAAGTTTCATGAGTATTTATTGAATTTTGATATTTATTATGTTTTACAAGTACTTATTAAATACACTCTGTTTTGTTTTCTTTTTTTATTAAGCTTTTGATGGTTCATAATAAAACTCTAGTTTAAATGATTAAATTGCTAGATTCTCTCTTCTCCCTTTTTGCAAATATTAGAAATCTAAATGTTTTTTTAGCAAATGAAATAGGTCTTAAGTAGTAAAATCAAATATAGATTAACATCTCTTTTAAATAACGTTTTTTAATGATGTTTTAAAATTAATCTTCGTCTAAATAGTGTTTAAAAACTATATAAACAGTTATATATATATATATGTGTGTGTGTGCTGTAAAAAGTATTTATGATAAAAGCAGAAGTTAATTTTACTGGCTAACAACAATTTCTTTTATAAATGACAGTGAATATTTTTTTGTGAAATTTTAATAAAGGTAAGCATAATTTTTAATTTTAAAAAATATTTTCATTTTTTTATATCCCACTAAAATTTATTTCTATTTTAAAAATCAAACTCAAGTAAAATATTTGGTTGTACAATTTTTATGAATAGACTGGATTGCAATCCAATAACTAAAAGCACCTTTATAAGCATTCAGCTTAATACTTAGTTTTTCTATTTTGCAAAGTTCAAATATTAACTTTTAAAATGTCATTTGTAAGCTTATATTTGTAATAAATAATTAAATATTATCAATATAATAATAATAATAATAATAATAATAATAATAATAATAATAATAATAATAATAATAATAATAATAATAATAATAATAATAATAATAATAATAATAATAATAATAATAATAATAATAATAATAATAATAATAATAATAATAAACTGCCAAATGAGAGTTAAAAAAATAATTTAAAAATGAATTTTTAGACTTAAATAATTGTGAACTAGAGTAGAGAGAGAGAGTAGTGTAGTGAGTAGTAGAGAAAAAAACAACAATAATAATAATAACAACAACAAAACAACAAATATATATAATATAATATATATATATATATATATATAAATATATATAAAAAAAAAAATAATAATAATAATAATAATAATAATAATAATAATAATAATAATAATAATAATAATAATAATAATAATAATAATAATAATAATAATAATAATAATAATAATAATAATAATAATAATAATTCAATTCAATTTATTTTATAAAATAAAACAAAGTACATTACAAATATTTAAAATCTCCAAACAAGAAAAATCTTGTGTGTGGAATTTACATGTAAAAATAAATTAAATAAAAATAAAAATACAATCAAAAACTCAAAAGAACAGTTTAGGAAATAAATAAAATTAATTAAATAAATAAAATAAATGCCAAAATTAATACATACTACACAACCATTGACACAAATATTTTTTGAGTGATATATAAGAAATATTATTCAGATCAATTGAACATTCATATACAAATTTATTAAACAACTTTGACCCAGAATAAACATATTGTCTTCTACTAGATTCCTTAAAAAATTTTGGTAAAGGTAATTAAAATTTATTAGAAAGAGTTGTATTTAGAACATAAACTCTAGAATTCAGAAAAGGTTTAGCACAAAAAATATCAAAAATAACTCTATATTGATATAAGTGATTTACATCAAATAAACCAAATGCAATATAAATATCTTGAACAGAAGAGGAACGAGATCTACCAAAAATAATGTGCAAAGTATAATTTTGCAAAACACGCAAAGAAGATAAAATATGTGGAGAGGCATTACCCCAAATAATGATATTGTAAGATAAAATACTTTGATAACAGGCAATGTAAATAAAAATGAGAGCAGATCTAGGAAGAAATTTAACTAAATAAAACATATAGTTTAAATTACGTAACCATTGACAAAGATAGGTAATGTGATTTGTCCAGGACAATCTGGAGTCAATATATATTCCCAAATAACAATAATTATCTACCAAAGGAATATTTTCACAAGTACATATACTATTATAATGCAAAATATACTTACAGCAAATTTTAATCTTAAGAGAAAAAATAATAATAATAATAATAGTAATAATAATAATAATAATAATAATAATAATAATAATAATAATAATAATAATAATAATAATAATAATAATAATAACAACAACAACACAATAATAATAATAATAATAATAATAATAATAATAATAATAATAATAATAATAATAATAATAATAGCAATAGTAATACTAAAGATCTCAAAATCATCCAGCAGTAAATTTTTTTAGCATTTTTCTGTATTTTGACAGATTTCTTTATTCTTTCTTGCTATAAGCTTTTAACCTTTATTTTAATATCAAACCACTATTATTTATCAGATTATAATAAATTTGACCTCATTGAAAAAAGATTTTTAAAAATTAAATAAATTTTTAAAAATTACATTTGATTTTCGGAGTTATTGTTTCATCATCAAATTTCAGGTGGAGCAGATTCAATTTGCGAAATGACCAAAATCTTCTTTGTTTGATGTTTGATTTTAAAATCTCAATGAATAAATTATTAATATCTAGTAAATCTATCAACATATGGTTTAAAGATTTAAATTTTTTTAGTAATTTTTATGATATTGCTATATTTTCTATCAGATTGTTAATGACAACATTTTCTAAAAAGATTGTATTTCCCACAATCACCATTTTCATGGTAACTTACTCAGAAAAATATTATCTTTTATATTTAAAAATAAAATATTTCTGGAGAATATAAATATGTAATATTATTTATTTTTAATTTCTAATAACTATCACACAATTACTATGCAAAAATAATCATAAACTTTTCAAAAAAGCAAGTTTTCAATCTTTCATAATAGTTTTTCAAAGTAATATTGCAAAGTTATTGTAAAGTTCAAGACTGCCAAGAATACAATTAGCATTCATCATTATGGAGCTTATCATACTTTGAAATTCAGTCACTTAATAATTTATTGTACACATTATTATGGTACTAAAGTGTCAAATCACTTTAAAATACAATATAGTTTTACATTTTTATTTACAGTGCCAATACTAAAAAGTTAAATATAGAGATAAAAAAAAAATTTATATTAAATACTTTCATGTGTGCTAAACAGCAAAAAAAAAAGCCAATTGCTTCTTCAACCACAATTGAGGTTATTAGATTTAACATAAAATTTTAGTATGGGGAGTGGAAGTCCAGAAATTAATTAAGTCAATACCTATTTTTCATAACAAAGAACTGACAATTAATTTCTGGACTCCCCATGATATTATTTCAAGTTAAATCTAAAAGCTACAATTATCGTTGATAAAAAAAATATGTTTTTGATTTTAATATATGATAAATAAAAGCATTTAATCTATAAAAAAAATTTATCTGTATTTATTTTTTGTTTAATATTGTTGAGTCCTAATGTACATCCTATGCTGTCTGTAGATTCTTTTTTATATAAGGCATAAAAGCAAATGTCTATTTTCCCCAGAAAAGGATGACAGAATTAGATTAATGATACAATCAAATTGTATTTAGTAGAAATAGATTTATTATTCTTTAATTAAATTTAAAGTTTATATTTAAGCTTAAATTGATATAATGGCAATAAATAATTAATATAAATTATTAATATATTTGTCTAAAGAGGATGTTATTAAATAAGTAAATGTAAAAATTGACATTTGTACATATTAATAAATATTGAACAAGGATAAGAAATGCATGTCAAAGATTATAATCTCAGTTAACCAAAGAATGCTGATTCAACCAAAAATTCATTGTAATGTCTACTATCTATTTCATATGTCTTTATTTGTGTTTAAATTATTAAGAAAAAAAGATTTTTAAATAATATCTAAGATATTACACATAAAATAATATAGATAACAGAATTAAATTAATGATACTATCCAGCTGCATTTAGTAAAATAACTACATTAATCTTGAAATGATATACTAAACAAACATACATGGTGAGTTAAAATGTGCAGTCAAAGTGATGTGTATTACTAGTAGTTTTACAAATATCAACTGTTGTCATACATGTGTATATAAATTTAAGTAATGGTATATAGATTTATTTGTTGATTGTTATTGATATTGGGATTGTCTAAGTGTTGACTGATTTTAATGATATGTATATATATTTTCTTTGCAAAAGGCTATAGAAGTACAATTCTAAAGGGAAAAAATCGTGGAATAAAATGTTAATCTAAGTTTATAAAATGAGAGTTTAGAATGTTGTTCACATCAGATATTTATTCATTAATTTACCTATTTTATTATGATTTATTTATTTTATTTTTAATTAAATTTGTAGTATATTTTATTCATGTATATTTTGTAGTAAAATTATCTTGTTGTTATTTACATGGTGGTCCTTATTTTTATTCAATTATATTAATGTGGATTTGATGAATATCTGTGAGCACCAAATCTTTTGTGGACTTTCACATCTAATGTATTGGATTGATAATGGTTGAAAACGATGATGATGATTCTCTTTTACTATTACCAATATAGTAATCAAAATTTGTCCTATGGTCTAAATATAATTCCAATATGATCTTATAGAAATATAGCTGACAATAAATAAAAAAATGTCATTGCAATATAATACTCTCATCTGCTCTTTTTTTTTATCTTGAGATCGTTATTTTCCAACTAAGAATAGCTAGTTACCCATTTGCCAAGCAATACTGGATGGCTAGTAAGTTGGTTAGGTATTGGACACCTAAAAAAAAATTCTGAGATTGTTTAGAAACTTTTTTTTTTTTTTAGAATCTCTAGGTAAATGGTATGACAGGCAACTGCACTCAACTCTGAGGTTCAGGTCTTTGTTACGTAAATGCAATAGTAAATAAGTTATTTCGTGCGAGAATTGAACTGATGTTATTAAGAAATGTGGCTACCATCAGCTTTTTAACATTCTTCTGGATTAGTTGTAGGAATCTTTCATAATGATTCCTGATCAGATTTTGCCTTTCTTCCATTTATAAGTATGATATTTTTAATAGTGCTGTGTAAGAGAGTACACACACATGTAACTTATTTTCTATATAAGTCTATTATTTACATATATATGCGTGGGTGACATATATATATGCGTGTGTGAGAATAATTATATAATGCTATAAATTACCCATTATCTACGTAAACTATAGAATCAATTTTGATCTTCATTGTATTATTTTTTTAAATATTTTCAGAATCATTCTACCGTAGTTAAACAAAATAACTCTATTGAATTTGTGTATCTACCTACATTCCCGAAGACGCTGGTGTTAGTTTAATTATTCATAACTCGTGGCTTGACGCTGTCGTAATATCGGCCAGCTATTGTTTGTTATATTAAGATAACGCATTTTAGTCATTGATGCGTTGTATATGATTGCAAATGACTGTATGACAGGTATTTTGTTTTTGTCCAAAAATATTTTTAGCCAAAATCAAGGTATTGATCGATTAATTAAATCACATACTTAACAATTTATAGGAATTATAATTAAAGTTAATGCTACGCTAACTTGGCTTAACAATAGCATTTTTTAAACCTCCAAAAAATTTTAATTAGGTTTAAAACTAAAAGTATATGGATATAATTAAGCTATACTTATGACCTTTAAAATAATAATAATAATAAAGCCTCACCATATAAAAATACCCTACGGATTAAATTCTACATTTCTGAGATTTATTTATATAAAATAAAAAAGTCACTAAAAAAAAAAAGTCTTATATTTATTTTACATTTTTTAAAATCAAAGACAAAAATATAATAAAGTCAATTTAATTTTTTTAAAAAACTTTATTATTGCGTAAATTGTAAAAGTAATAGAAAAATAACGGTAATGTGTAAAACAATCTTAATCAGCATCTTTACAACTTAAAAAGTTACTTATATATTTCAATTAATTGGCTTTCTCAATCTAATAACCACACAATACGTTGACACAAAAAAAAAAGCAATGAAAGACAAAAGAACACTTCGACAAATCAACAGTCGCTTGATGACTTTCTTCTTTTATCTAAAAATAGTTTACATCCCCATTTACCAATCAATAATTGGATGATCAGTTGGATTTTTTATAAGCAAACTGTATGGAAATAGTAATAAACTTAATTGAAATTCGAAACTCCTTTTGAAAAAAAATGCAAAGTTTTAATTAGGTTTGTGAAATATGCTAATCACTATACATACTATCAAGCTATTTTTATAGCAGTCATCATTCCTACTTTTAATTATTGAATGTATCTTTAATCTTAATCCAGTTCATCTATTCATGGTTTCTTATCTTCTTCTTAGGAAAGCAAACTTTCTTAACCAGGTCATCCATCTTACATGGAATTTGTCCAGACCATCCATCTAACATATAGTATTTTTATGAGCCTTTTATAATCTTTTGAAATCTTTTTAGTATTTCTGTTGTCCATTTATTATCATTTTCTTGTGACATAACCAGCACAACTCCATTTCACTTTCTTAATTTTATCAATGACATCGGTAATACATATTGATTTATTCATCCATGTATTGCACTTTCACCATATTTTCAGCATACTTTAGTGTAAAGTTTAAAATCTTAATGTTGCTCTTTTGCTAAATATTCAAACCTTACATTTATACTTAACTAGGTTGTAAAACACACTGGATATCTTTTTCCAGCACATGAGCAGATTTCTTTTTAATATCCTACTTTATCTATGAAAAAAGAAAAAAAAATAAGCTCTTTTTTAATTTTAATTTTATGATTAATTCTGTCCATTATGTTTAATAAAATATTAATAATCTGGCTAATGTATATATGGTTTTTAATCTATTTTTGAAAAGCCTTTAAATGTTGCTATGCTGGACAATTTCCATTATCTGAGTGCCTGGTTTAGCACGAAATGCATCTTGGGGGTTATTTGTCTTTTATTGTATCTTTATTTATATGAAATTACTTATGAAATAAAAAAGAATGGAAAAATATGGAAGTTGTCTATCTATTTGAAATGTTAGATGATTTTTTAAAAAATTCAATCTTTAAATTATACTTTTTCAAATACTTCAATTATTGATGTTTTGACATTAATCCTTACTGAGATATATTTGAAAAAGGATAAATAAAATTTGAATTTTTCTAAAAGCAGTGTTTAATAATTTAACAAAATGATGGAAATAGCCCATTATATAATTATATTTAAACATCATTAAATTTTCGGACCATTTACCCCAAATTTTTTGCTTTCATCTTATAACTCTTAAAATATTTTCTGAAGCTAAAATATTACTTAATTTTTTAATTTCCCATTTTAATTCACAAATTACTTACTTAATCTTCACTCTTCATATACCTGGAGCCCAATTGTAAATATAGAGGATTTGAACTCAGACTTTCAAGCACCTTTCAACTATCCACAGTATCTCATATTGCAGAAACATATGATCACACACATGTATAAAAGTCAATAATCACCAATATATGTATTTCATTCCATCATCAGATTTTCAGTGGTATGGATGACTGAAGAGTTGGAGTAGATTGAAACCTATTCATTAAAGTATGAAGATTTTCTATCTTAATATAAACTGAGCACTAATTATATATATGCATGACAGAGATGATAATAATCTGGATCAACTGATGAGTGCTGATTCAGCACAAAATATATTGTTTGTGATTGATTTTTTCTACATGTGTGTGATCATGTGTATCAGTGATATGAGATAGTGTGAATAGCTGAAAGATGCTTAAATGACTGAGTTCAAATCCCTTATATTTACCTTATCATCCTAATTTATAATCTTAACAATGTTACGTAAAAGTGTTCTGAAATTTTGGAAAGATAGAATTAGTCTTACTCATATTCTTAACACTGTTAATCTTAATATCATCATTAAGTGTAATCACTGCTAATCTTTTTTGATGATGATGATTATAATTGTTTAAATAATAATTTTGTTGAAACATAATTATTATTATTATTATTATTATTATTATTATTATTAAACATCACATGATCACCATCTCTATACTAGCACATAATTGTTGTAAATGAAGGCAAAACTCTCCAAACAGTAGTGTCACCCTGTGCCAAACTGAGTAATCAATAGATGCCAGAAGGCTTATGCATAAAATCCCTATCTAGTGCCTACTCATCCAATATCCCCAGACTAGTTTCTGGCTTGTGGCCATCATCAGTGAGGAGCCTTGGATCTGAGAGCACTGCACCTAGATCTTAGGATCTAATGCATTAGATCCTAAGATCTAGGTGCAGTGCCTTTGTTTATTATTATTATTATTATTATTATTATTATTATTATTATTATTATTATTATTATTATTATTATTATTATTATTATTATTATTATTATAATTTAGAATTTGATAATATCCTGAATTTATAGTTTGATATCTTGAAACTTCAATTACTTTTTAAATGCTTATAGAATTGCATACGTTTTGTTCATTTTTTTCTATAACATCTTTTAAATAAAGTTTGAATTTTTCTAAAAATATTTAGCAATTAATATTAGATGATAGAAATAGCAAACATAACAATTAATGCATTCAACTATTGTTAGTAATAGGAACATTACGTTATATACTCGTGTGCTTTATTATTAACAGTTGAGTGTATTTGAAAAGTTTAAATAAAGGTTTGAATTTTTCTAAAAACATTTAAGTTATTTTTTCCAAAAACATGTTTTTTAAGTTTAGTGCTATGATTAATTTTATTAATTATCCACTTCTCTTAATATTTAGATCAAGGTATTTATAGTTATTAACTTCTAATTCATGATTATCAAACTTTCTTTTCTTTTGAGAATATCCATTAATATTATTTTACTTTTTCATATTTATCCTTCTTAATTCATTTAATAATTATTACAATATTTTTGAAGCTCTGAAACATATTTGCAAAAACCATATCACCTTCAAAATCTAGATGACTTAAATAATCATTATATATTTTTATTCCCTTGGCTTTCCATTTTAACCAAGAAAATACTTGTTATAAAGTTTTAGAGACATTGATTGCTCTACAATACATACATTCTTAATGCCCCATCTAATCTCATCATTGCCACTGCATTTTTTATAAAAATCCTTCAGAATATGACAATATTCTGATTGTATATCTTGATAAACCAAAACGTTAATTCTAGTAAACATGTTTATAGAATCAAATGGCTTTTTATATTCTTCAAATACAAACACAATGACAACTCAATTTCATTGATTTTTTTTTCCTACAAACTCTCTCATTACTTGAATGTGATCCACTGTGTTAAAATGACGTTTATGCCAATATTGTTCTTTTGGTTGATTATAACTCAAAGTTCACCATAGAAGAGAGTTTTGTTTAAGACTGATAGAAGATTGACCAATTTATAAATTCTATTACTTTTTTAACATTTTATTTTAATTATTAAGATTACTGCTTTATTTTTCAAATCATTTGAATCATTTAGATATTGGGTATATAATATGGCAAACAATTTTTTTCACCTCTTTTTTTAAAAATATCTATAATAATTTTATTACTTCTTGAAGCTCTTCATAGACTTAATTGTATGTCTTGCTAATTCATTTTAAACGCTTGGCAATTCATAATATATAATAATTGTATTTTTTTTCCTTTCATTACTATATAATTTTTATATATATGAATTCAAATATAATTTATATACTTATTGAAGAGGTGGTCTATACATTTTCATAACATTGTCCATCTTTTTAGTAATAGTTCCATTTTCCCATCATTTTCCTGAAATAATTTTTTTTAAATAGCAAAAAGTTATTTTATATTTTTGAAAATTTTAATTCTCTTATATAAATTTCTTTATCAATTCATAATTATATTTTTTATATCATTTAAAATTGTTTTTATATAATTTTACACAACTCCAACAATTTAAGTCTTAATGGATCATTTAAACATTTTTTATATTCCTTACTTTCTTCATACATTTTTTTTATCTCAGTTGAAAAATTACTAGTGAATTGCTGCTTTTTGGATCAGCTATTTTTGTTATAATTTTTAGTTGAATATGATTTATCTCCTTATTAATTTCAGAATAGTTTGAACTATTTTTAGAGTGTGTCAATATTTTCAAATTCATTTAAATTCATTGGAGTGTTTCTATAGACTAGGATTATCAAATAGTAACACTATTTTTTAGGAGTTTTCTTTCCTTTAGTTTTATATTAATATTTAATTTAAACCATACGAATCATTATTTTTTCCTATATTGAATCAACTAAAAATATTACAATCTTGAAATTTATATTTTTTTATTCAAATAGAATTCAATTCAGCTTTATCTTCATTAAGATGTTTTCATGTCCAAAGAAAGAATTTATATTATTTTTTATTTTCATCAAATTCCATAGATTTCATTTTTATAACCATAGCTAAGTTTATCCATAGTGCTTTTATTTTACAATGTTTTTTTTTAATTTTAGAATTAAAATCTCCCATGATATTTTGAAAATGTTATTTAGTATGATTAAAAGTCTAAATAAACTTTCTCTACATCTTCATCACAATGAACGGTTATTGGGCATCAATCTAAAATATCAGTATTCAATATCTTCCATTAAGTTGAATAAGTAATCTTGCTATTCCTGCTTGTGTGTGATATACCAACATTCTGCACAATGTTTTGCTTTTTATTTATAATAAATCCAACATATTTGTTCATCCAAGATTTATAATTTTGTAGTAAAATGCATGTTCAATTTTCATGTTTTTTTTTAATTTACCAAGATCTAAAATATCCCACTTAATATTGGTCAGTTCTTCTAATTCATATAATCTATTTTTGCTTGAAAGTGATAAATAATTAAATAAAAATATATCACTATATGATAACATGGATGTAGTCAAGAGATAAATGGAATTCTCTGCATTCAGGTGTCAACTGCTATCTTAACTTATAAATTGCAGTTTTTGGAAATAAGGTACTTGATTAAAGCTGTCTTACATAGATTATAAATTCACACTGTTTTCAAGAAAACTCTGTTAATGTTTTGGTTGAGAACTATTAGGCAACTGGGATAAAAATCCATAATAGTTCTTGACTGAACTTGAGAAACAAAGAGCCATTAAAGTCACAATATTGACTAATATGTGTTGGTGGATAGCTAAACCAATCAAATAATTATAATAGCTGCAAAAACAAGAATGTGTAAAGTGGATATTAGAAATTTGTCATGTTTCTGTTAAAACTTTATAGAGGAAAAAAGAGTAATCTTTCAGATAATGGAAATAGTTCAACATATAATAATAACTAAAATTGAGCAAAAATAAATCTCACATTTTTAATATATTTGTTTAGATTTTTTTCCAATCGTTTGTCAAAATTTTATCTTTTAGACATTTGATATATAATTTTTTTAACAATTTCTCTGTTTGTTCATTTGATTTTTTAAAAAATCATCTACAATAATGCCATCATTTTCAGAAGTTTTTTATTCTTTACATGGTTCACTTCTTTATTTACAATACTTGAAATTTCAAAAGATGGTGTCCTCTTTGTACTCTTACTAGTTTTAGGGAAAGTTATATATTTGAAATGGGAAACATTGAAGTAACTAATTGAATTTTATTTTCAATTTATTCAATTCTAATTGCAGCAGATGTAAATTAAAAATTTAATTGACACTCTAATTCACTTTAACTAACTGGAACTAAAAAAGAATAAACTTGTATTGTTTTTCTTTTTTTATATACCCACTGTTTTTCTACATGACAATTTGTGTGGGCCTGAAATCAAAAAACAAGCTATTTATTGTTTGAAAATTATATTGCTTTGTTTATCAAATGACATGTTTATTTTTTCATTCAATTTTTGATAAATGATTCATTTAATTAATGAAGTTCTTTGGCTGTTTTTATATATATTAATTTTTTGTAGAACCCTTTCCTGAACTTTTTAATGGTATCCTTCCTTTTAATAATAGAGCTTTTTTTATTGCAAAATCAACTTTTTTCTAGTACAAAGTTCCTGGTTTATAGTTTTAAGTCAGTGTCAATATTTGCAGACTCACAGCCTTGATGATGATTTGCATGATGTCTAAAACCCAGATTCCTTGACTTCATCATTAAAATTAATCTTAATGTACTTCCAATGAATTGGTTTCTTTATCACTGAAGAGATCTTTCCAGCATCGATCCAATATATGGTCTGTGCTCCCATGATGATGAAACCATAGAGCATATCATACACCGATGCCCAAGACTAAAAATGCTGAAAGATATGATCATCATCAATTCCAACATAAGAACTGACAGGATTCTCTCACTTAAAAATGCCATTTGTAACAGAACATTTTCAATAATAAGACTTTCCACCTTTGTCTTTTATGCCATATGGATTGTAAGATGCAAAACACTCATGGAATTACCACCACCACAAGTCATACCATTGTTTTGTCAAACACTTCAAAAATTAAAAATGTGATCAACTCCTTGCCTCTGGTAAAGCCTTTGATGACTTTCTTCCAGTTTCTCAACTCCAACCAACTCAGCCTTTTAAAGTAGGCAAATCTAAAAGATAGTAATTATCTTATATAAAACACTCTATCCAAGTAAAACAAGTTTTGAGTATCTCACACACTATACAATCTTTCTTCACTATACCCAACCACATAAGTGGTATAACAATTGTGTTCATATAATACATTCTAGTCAGACATCAAACAGAACACTAATATAATCATGTAATTGTACAATTTTTTTTTATTTTCATCAGGATGTAATCATTATATATTGTTAATAAATTATTATTGAAATGAAAATCATAGTATAATTATAATTTATATTTCAGATTTGATTTCTATCATCACCATATCATCTAGTATAATATCACATTATTTATTCTTTAGGAATTATTTAAGTATGAACTATAAATAAATAGTTTGAATTATAATTTGATGAAACTCTTCTATTTCAACCATTCTTATTCAATACATATTTATAGATTACAATAATCAATAAGTAATAAGTATGGATAAAATAAGGTTAAAATAAATTTGTTTATTAACCTGCTATGTTAACTTTTGACACAAAGGATCTGTTTCAAAGCATCACTAGACAATTTCACTGCATTAACTATTCAATGGTGGTTAAGCCTGTCAGTGTTAGAGGCTACTTCCATCCACAATCAAAAATCTTATTTCAAAATAAAATAGCCAGTTTAAAAGCTTTCTTATTTAGAAACTTTAAACTACGCAAAAGAGTGGTCTACTTCAGGCAGGCTACTTTTCCCTATGCTCAACAACCAAATTAGGGCATTCTACAATAGACACAAATATTGCCAGACCACCTAATCCAAAACTCTGAATCAAATTTCCAATTATTGCCAACATCCACTCAAACTTAAAGCCCATTTTTTTAAAAAACTTCAATACTGGCTTTAGATGACCTCAATGCTCAACACACTCATCAATAATTTAAAGAATAAAGTTATCAGTTATGATAAGGCACAATTAGTATATGTCATAGACTGCTCATCCTGAAATAGCAAATACTATGGGGAGATTCATGCCAACTTGAACCCAAGAGTTTCCCAACATGCTTATTTGTAAAATAGAGCAAAAATGAATTCATTATACTGCTCAGTGTTCATGGAGCACAAGAGAGTAGCTGGCCATCCTGTTAAACCCGCATCTATCAGAATTGTTTATTTTGAGAGTAACCACAAAAAATGCAAAATAAAAGAGATTTGGCACATAATTAATTCCACACATGCAACAAATATATGAGGTAATAGTTTTCCTCTCAGTAGACATTGGTTATTCAATCTGACAACATAAGTTGTGCTTTGCAGTTTCCTATTATACATGCAATTATGCAAATCTCTCTAACACCGTCAAGTATAATCTTTTATAATCGGAATTACTATCACACTCTGCTAATTATCTACCGCTTATGTTTTGAAAGAGACACACTGTGTCAAAAGTTAACTCAGCATAAGCGAATTTATTTTAATCTTACTTTGGACATAAATTTCTGCATTACAATAATCTTATGAACAACATAAATTTTTCTCTTCAAACCATTTACAAGATGTAAAGACTAAAGACTTAGCAGTATAAATTTATCTTTATTATCTGCTGTTCTTAATTAATAAATAACTTTAATAACAAGTAAACAAATTATAAATTCTTTAATTTCAGAGTTTCGTCAACAAATTTGTTAATCTCAACAACATGCGATAATATTTGCGATACAATAAATAAGAAAGGTAATTTTGTTTATAATCATAGGTGACATTAATTTTTCTTATAATTAAAATTAAAATAATACAATTAAAATAATCTTAAATGTTGATGCAATTCCGACACCATGCTGCATGAACTTTAATTATGAGACTTTTATATATTGTGTACTCTTATAACTTAATAATATTATACTTTTGTGATTTTGAATTTTCTGAATATGCAGATGATAATAATGAAGACAAAGTCATAAATTAATAATCAGATAACGATTTTATTAATAATATAAAATACATAAATACTTTATATGTTAATGTAATCAAAACAAAATAATTATAACAATATTTTAATAAAAAAAAAATATTTATCACTTACGAATAAATAAAGTTCTTTTTTTTTTTACTTAATATTAGTATAAGAACCTTTCATCAGTTTACTTAATAAATAATATTGCCAATGACAGAACAACACTAAGTTTGGGGAGGATGTACAGTTCTCTCAACCTATACAACATACTATTTTTTTTCTCCTTAAAAACTTTAATTTTTAAAACTTAAAATAGTATTGCACTTTTGGACAAAACGTAGATTGACTTTTCAAAACTTTATTTGAAAAAAACATGACAATAAAAAATGTGGATATCCATGCATAAAATAGTTTTATCTTAAAAACTGTTTTATAGTTACAATGACATTGTAGAGCTGTTAGAAATGCATAAGTTCAGACTGCTGTGAAAAATCATCTTTTAATACATAGTACATTTTAGGGTAAAATGAATAGAACATAAAGACATACGTTTTATTTCTATAGGATTATTTGGAAATTTGATGTTTATTCTTCATAAGCAATTAATGCAAAATCTTAATCAGCTGTTAAGCACTAAAATTGGCACTAGAAATTTTTGAATTTGGTTATGTTACTAAAGTTAAACTTTTCTTAAGAAGAGTGTTATGAATATAAATAAACCTTCTATTGCGTTTCATAAAAAAAAAACATTGTTATTATATTTTAATAATAGTTATAATATTAATGACTTTCATACAGGTGCACGCTCGCGCGCGCGCACACACACACACATATATATATAAAATTGACAAAAGACATTAAAATTGATTGATTGATTAAAATTTCAAAATGAATATAGTATTTGCTAATGATGATTACCTTAAATATTTTTTGTGTTAACAATATCATGTGGAACTTTAAAACTACATCATAATCCTATTTTATCAAAGAATTGTATTTTTTTTTTTTTTACGATATGATATTTTTCTATTATCTTATATATTTAAAAAAAATGGAGGCAATATTTTGTAATCTTTTAAATGATGATCCAATTATTAATGGTATTGTTAGTTTAATGGATGATCATGTAACGTTTTAACATCCATGTGGTAGTTAAACAATATGATTTCATTTAATTAACTAAAATATGTTTAGTTTTGTTTTTTACTTTACTCATCTGAAAATTCATCCGGAAACCTTTATCATATAAGTAACTATTTTTTTATGATTACACAAGCTGTTTAAATAGTAGCAAAATATTTTCTCCCATAATAGGGCCATCTAGTGTAAGTTCTAGTAATCATTAGATACTAGAAGGTTGTTTTTCAGTAACCAAAATTATCCCTATTCTTGGTCTACGATTGGAATTAAACCAGGCAAAACATAACATGATCACTACTTTTTTATGCTTTTGTGGGCTGTCAAAACAATAGCAGAAGTTTTTTTCCACACAATAGTGCCACCACATGTAAGTTCTAGTATGAACGTTAAAAGATTGTTGTTGTTTTTTTAATAACTACAGACAATCCTATTCTCTGAGTAGAATTGTTTTAGTTGTTTAATACCAATTTTAGCAAAATGGTAGATATGATTTTAGTTATTAAAAAACCAGACATCAATATATATAGTTACTGAGCTGGATTCAAACCTATAATATTTATATAAGTAGATTAGCTTGTATTGAAAATATTAATGTGTTATGATTTTTGTGTGATAGCTTTATAGTTAACCAAAAAGTAAAAGGTGGTTGCTGGATGAGTGCATTAGATCCAGGTGCACTGTTCTTCTCTGATGAAAGATATAAGCTAGAAATTAATCTGAGAATATTGGATGATAAGGTACTGGATAAATATTGTGATCTACAACCTTCTAGCATTTATTAATTAGTAGAGCTTAAACTAGATAGCACTGTTGTGTGGAGAAAAAAGGTTTCTATTGTTTTAAAACTTCAGCTACTGAATCCGCATTTCATTTTCTAAACCAAACTGCATAAAGCAATTTAGAAATTTGATGATTGCCTTTAATGCTACACAGATTCCCTCATCTTATTCAGCTTAACAATAAAAAAATCTAGTGATCTTGATAAAATTTTTGGAAGATTTTAAAAAGTATGGTGATATGCTAGCTTCAAAATATTATAATTTTTTTTAGAAAGCATATATACTCATGAAGCTGTGTGATCTGATTTTAAAAACATTTCTAGAAGAAAAAACGGTATTAAGTTATATGGAATATTATAAGTATCACTCTAGTAAAACTACCTGCAAAGATTTTATTGAACAGATTGTTTCTAAACGGCAGGCAAATGCAAAATAATAATAATAATAATAATAACTTCATAAGTGAAGAAGTTACTTACATATTATCTTTATCGATTTAATCAAAACATTTTACTCAGTTAATTAAATTTTGTAATGATGTTTGTACATATCTGATTGTCCATAGACATTTATTCGTATTATACAACTTATAGTAAAGAAACCGCTATTATTGATATGATAAACAAAGAAATGTGTGATTCTTTAACTTTTGTTTTATATTTTGGTGATAATGTTCTTCGGAAAAATTGATGCCGGATTTCGTTGAAGTGAATATCAAGATGGGGAATTAATTTGAACACATTAAAAGCAAAAACAAGAACTTCATTTTCATGGCTCGTGGTCTAACATGCAAATATTATTCAAAAAGTGCTCTACAGAATTTTATTGATGTTTATAACGCAATTTATAAAGAATTAGTTTTAGTAATTAAATAATTACTATATGAACTAATGATTCTTTAGAAAACAATGATAAAAAAAAAAAACTTTTTGTCTCAATAGTTATAAACTTAAGAAGAGATAATTTTTATTTAAATATGTTAATATTTTTTAAATGGAAAGACAGGTTCTGAGGAAATACTTTTAATAAACTAAAAAATGAATATTTTATAAAAGATTTACAACTTCTTTAATTTTATTCTGACAAATTTAATTGTACAAAAGAGAAGTACAGATTTCTTATTAAATATAAAAAGAACCTGAGAAAATATCGTTTAACAATATTTTGTAACATTTTAGAAATATTATGTTAATATTGCAAGACCTATTTATGTTTTTCAGCTTGCTGTTTTGATGATGAAATGGAATACATACGATGACTAATAGACAATTTTGTTGTGATACTCAACAAGTTTTCATAAGAGGAGTAGATTCCAATTATAATACAAAGATTACATGAAACATTATTTTATAAAAAAGTGCAATATTGATTGTCTTTATTGGAAAGATATAGTTGAGGATAGAATGCAATGAATAACTACAGTTACAAGTTTAAAATTTCTAGGAAATAAGTTTACTGGAGAAGATGTTAAAATACATCACAATAATCTAATATATAAAAATCAGCTTGTGTTATATGTCATGTGACAACTCATCTTTGTTTATTTTTGATTTTTTTTTTTTTTTGCCATAATTTATTTATAAATATCTATGAATATATGTGAATGTATTGTGATGTACATACATGTCTCCATTTACAGTTCCCCTTATAGTTTATAAGTAATTAAATAAAGAAAACAAACATATTCTAAAATATAAGAACTTTATTTGAAAGACATGATACAAAAAAAAAGAATATAAAAATAATAAATTTTCATTACATTTTATATTTTGTGTCTGTGTGTGAAAGAAACACTGGGTATTAATTAAAGGACATATTTTCTAATTGCAATCTGGCAGAGATAGATTAGAAATATACATGTTATATTACAGTCATCAAATTAAAAAATATTATTTGTCTTAACCATCTAAATTAGTTAACATTTATTTTAATAAATTTATATTTTATTATTAAATCTAGGTATCTGTTGATTGATACAAATTTATTTTATTAAATAACTTATTTTTTATTAAGATAATTAACTGTATATCCCATGCTATATCTTATTAGCAAGTAAATCATCTTATTGAATTCTAATTTTCTTTTGCTAAGCAAAGATACACTTATGAATTCATTGGTGGCTTACAACTTCTATGAATTCATTATAGTTGTAAATCTAAATCATCATAAAGCCATTTTTGAATCAACTTATTTATTTATTAGTTATATATTTTGACTGATTAAGTGTCACACTTATCCATTATATTTTTGGATTGCCCAATTATGTAGGACATAACTCGAGAAAGTTACTTGGTTTATAATACTTTCTATTACATTTATGGTTACTCATATTTGTAGGGCATTTATTGAATAGTCAGATCCACTAATCATTAATGATGTGTTACCTATATTTATGGAAGATATTATTGGTAATCAGCTTATGCTTACTATAATATTTATTATCATTGACGATCAAAAATATATATCCCTTACATTTGACTTTTTAGCCAATCATTTTCCATTACATTTGCCACCCAAAGCTGTGAGGCATTTGTAGATCAGGCAGCTTTTCAACCATTATTATATGCTTCCATTACAATATACTCATATGTTATTATTCTTCTCTCTTCTTCAGGTGTTGCTGGCCTGATAAATGACAGTATTAGCATGGAAATTGAACCTGGACCTTTAGATTCTTGGATATTGAATTTTAAGATAATGCTCTAGGTGAGCAGCTTCATCAACTTTCCAATTTGATTACAGTAATATGCAAAAATTAGAAATACAATTTTTATATATTGATCGTTTCGAAGATTGATTGATATAAGATGATATAAATTAATAGTGTAATACTATATTTTATTATTGCATATTTATATCTATGGGATTACTAAAATTTTAGATATTTGTAGATTTATTTATTGTAAAGTGAAATTTTAGCTAAAAATGATTTTTTTTTTCCTATTAGATGTAATTTGAATTTTTTTTTATTCTTTATATTAGAAGGATTATATATTCAGCTCAAATGATAAGTTGGGCAAAAATTTGAATTCAAAATTAAGCTAAATACATATATTTTATTTCCTTATCTATCAAGCTTGATTTACAAGCAGTTATCATGTAGATCTAATATCGAGATGCTTAAGAGAGTGGCAAGAAATGGCAAATTACTACTGATATGTTTAACTGTCATTACTTGCACATAATATTCTATTGTGTCTAATTACTAAACTTATATTTAGGAATTAATTTAAATGTATCTGCTTATTTGTTGTGAAGTGGACTTTAAAGTTAAATAAAATTAATAATTCTGCTCTACGTCATAGAAATTGGTACAATGTATTATATGATTTAACCTACTTTTTGATTTAGCAAAATTCTTAACAATTTAAAGTGTTATAAAACATTATGAACATTTTATATTTATAAGTGATTAGTGTGATTTTATTAGTCTGTGCGTTGTTGAATAAATTGTTAAATGAAAATGTGAATCCAATATTAAAGCAGGCTGTTATTTTTATCTATCTGGCTCTCAAGCTTCAATGTTAGCTATTATCACTACTGAATTAATTGTACTATATCAATTTATTATTACATATTCAACATATTTTTATATTCATATAAATATTTTAATACACTTATTTAAAATCTAACGAGTTGTAAGGTGTATAAATGTGTTTAATAGTGCTGCCCTTTGGATTTTGAGGCCCTGGTCATAAATATGAGGTGGGGCCCCTAAAATTTTTAATTTTTAATACAAAAAAGGACCATATACAATATTTATTGGAAATTTGGTGGCTTCATTTCAAATATAAGCTTTAGCTTTATATATAAGAACTTACATCAAATGTTAGTCTCTCAGTCTATTTTGTTAATGCATAAGATATATATTGTGTTATTTATTAAAATAAGTTAGCTTGATGCAGGGCCCCACTATCCTCCAGGACCCAGGCATACATCCAGTTGGAAACTAGACAGATAAAAATAACAGCCTATTCTAATATCAGATTAATATTTTCATTTAAGTGTCCAAGTTTTAGATCCATAATAAAAACTGGTAAACACATTTATTAAAAACTGACTTTTTCAAACACATTATTTGTACCAAAACAACTTCAATCAAGAGTAATTCTATGGTTAATTCTAACCATTATGCTCCAATATGTAATAATAATCTGACTGAGATTTTGGAATTGCTAACTTCTTCTAATTTATCATTATCAATCTTTATTTTCTTTTTTTGAAAAAACACATTGAACATTACTTTAGGTTTTTTTTTTTAATATTTACTTTTAATCATACTTTCTTACTTTCATGTGTTAACTTTTACATTTCCTGAAACTCTAAAGCTTTATATGTAAAAAGTTATATCATCTGCAAAATCTAGACGACTTAAGTAATCTTCACTTACTTTTTATTGCCTTACCTTCCCATTTTAATTCACAAAATACTTCTTGTAAAAATGCTATAAAACATTTTGGTGGTATAAAGTCACCCTCATTATGTAATGTAATTGTTGTTGTTGCACTTTTATAAATAATCTTCAGAATATGGCAATATTCTAGATCTATATTTTGATTATCCAATGCTTTAATCACTAAAAAAATGCTTATAGAATCATATATATATATATATATATATATATATATATATATATATATATCTATAACCATATATATATATATATATATATATATATATATATATATTGTAACGGATTGAAAAATATACTATCAACAGTCCTTTAAGAATAAGCTATATATTTAGGTTATATACTCATCCATTCCTCTAAAGATCTGACAGATACTGACAGCCAAAAGAATGATTAGCATATCACAATTTTGAGATAGATAAAAGAACCTACTCACTGCTCTTAAAGTATACAATGTTTCATGATCACTCAGATGATCATCACATTTCAGTCACTCTAAGCTACTACAACCCATTATAGTTTTCTGCAAACACTATTGCACTGCCCTGCTTACATCCAAGTCTTAGGGGCTATTATTTATAAAATATTGCCTTGCTCATCTTTGGGAGTCTTAAAGGCAAATATTATACATATATAAAAAAAACTATACCTTACTCTCTCTGGAGTCTTAGAGGTAAAATCATGGCAGGACTACTGTTAACTGCTTCATGATAAATAGTAACTAACATTACAATTTGGGTTGGAGCAGTGAATGAGATCAATCAGTCACAAGTGACATGAATACATCACATCTTCAAGGCAATGACGAAAATTCCCCCATCCAACATCAATACTTGCAACAAAACTACCCAAACTTCAACAATCAAATATCCAATCCAACCTTTAAAATTATGGATTTTCTACAACACAAATTTTCCAAATATGGATAAAATTATGAAACGGACTGCATATCATATATGATCTCAAATGAAAATAAACATATGTAACAGACTGAATTATATTTGATGCCTGGAAATCATTGATTCAATACCACACAATTGGGCTCACCAAAATGTAACGGACCGACGAATAGATAAACATATAGCCGACCGCATTGTGACATCAAAATGCAATGGGATATAAATAAATGCTGAAAAATTATAATGGAAAATTCCTGATCCATCATCAACACTTGCAGTAGAACCAACCATTTACCTAAATCCATCCCATTACATTTACTGAAACAACAATCCAGCCATCCATGGAAAAACTGGAAAGATCCAATAACACTACAACCAAGAGGAATCTTTACTATCATTCAACCCCCATTCATTTGGCAATATGCTCCGGATCCACCCAATTTCATGTCAATCCATTAGATTCCCTAGAATTCAAACTCAGTCGTAATTTAAGTACTTACTCTGTTCAGGTATACACTATAAGAATATATCTAGCCAATGTGGGCAATAACTTGATGTTGTAGCTTATATAATACACTTATTGGATACATATTATATATATATTTAATATCAAGAGATACGTGAATTCAATGATGTATTCTCAACAAATCATAGATAATCCTTGATATAAAATCAATTAAAATCAACAAATTTATTTTATGTTAACATAGCATATGTAAATATATAAATACGATTGTTACACTTCCACTTAATCTCATTAAAATAATAACACACAAAAAAAAAAAATACATAAAATAATAATATCATTAACTATAGGTCATTCTTGGTATACATGCCATCATATTAAAAAAAAAAAAATTTATGATCTTTCATACCAATCTAAACAAGTGACATTGTTTATTTTATTTATTTTTTTAAAAAAATAAGGTATCATCATATCAATATACCATTTTTTTATTTTATAAATATAATTAAATCAATGGGTTCGTATGTGAATATTATAAATCATGAGAACTGGAATTGCCATCAATTGATTTTATAAGTAATTGTTAGTATGTGTCTTGTTAATAAAGGATAATATAGGTTTTATTAGTAATTAATTTTGTTACTAATGTTATGTTGTTAGTGAGTCAAAAATAAGTCTTACCTTTATTTATATTCATCTCATCAGAGTCTAGTCCTTCTCTTTTTTTTTAACAGAACCATTTATATATATATATTTATTTTATTTCAAAAAATACATTTTATATTACGAAATGAATACATCTAAATTCTTTAGTACTTCCAGCTCAAAAAATCCAATGTGGAAGTAATAAAAAAATAAAATAAATACATAAATGAAGAAGAGAAAACCTTAAAAAAATTATAGCATCAGTATGTTAACCATAACGAACAAACAGTTACATATCACCATAAAATTCTGAACGATTTAATAAACCTCTTGATCAAACATGAGCATCTTCTTTAAATGGAAATTCATGGTAGATTGAGAATTTTCAGCATCTTTTATTCACTTCATTATCCAAAAGTAGTGTCTTCCACGATCTATCCAATTACCACAAGTTGACCCAGTAGTTTGGATAATCTTTGATTTAGCCACTTTCACCACTGATTCATAGAATTTCACATATTTGGTTGCCATCTTATATATATGTGATGGTGAGAATTCACACCTATGGATTGTGTTCATCATCTTCTTCAAAACCTATCTGAGTTGCCTTGACCTTCACAATGATTTTTTTTAGCACACCTGCATCATTTTTATTTTATATATATCCATAAAATTCTTTTCTTATATCAGCATTAGAAATGTTATAGCTATATACCAAAATATGAAACACGATTAAAGTCAGTTTTTTTTTCTTTTGATGATAAACGTTATTAAATTTACAACTTCCAACAATTCTAGACTTATTAAACGCTTGATTATGTAACTGAATATTTTATCATATTTTTTATAGCAAATAGTTCAATAGAATTATCAATAACAAAAAGAAAAAATATCTTGGTTCCTTTTATGCTTTAATCAACCGGGTATAATTTGTTTATTTTTAAATTTTCATAGTTTATAAAGTTCAATTAACAATGGATATATAGTGATATTCTTTCGTTTCAGTTTTTTTTTTTTTTACACATATATATCAAATTAAAACTTACAGTTTTGCCTCTTTACTGTCCAATAATTCTTTCTTTCCAAATGCTGAAAACGTTTTGCCAAAATACAATTTTAAATTAACTGTCTTGCCATCCTTAACGAATAAATAAACGAAAATCTCACGTATAATCTTCTCGATACATATTTTTAAACTTTCCAGCCATTAAAAGAACAACAACCAAAAAAAAATAGCAGTTTGTTATTGTTGTTATGGTTACATTGTAATCATCAGGTTTCCTCTCCCCCTTTCTATTTTACAACACTAGGTTATAAAATAAGTTTTATTTTTTTATAAAACTTTCTCAATTGTTCTGTCAAATTTGTTATTTTAAAATATTAATAAAATTAAATTTAATAATAAATTTACGATTTTGTTTTAAGCATTTCCAGTTCATTAATAATATAATTTTGATTCATACTGTTATATATTATTGAATTCTTGAATTCAATAGATGTATTACTCTTATAAATTAACACATCCATGTATATATTTATGTTTAATGCTTATTTTGATAAGGATAGGTATAAGAATTATAGCGATCCTTACAATATATATATATTCTCAACATGTCATTTTAGTGGTGGTAGTTATGTACTTGCATTTGTTTTTATCTTTAAGTTTTCCCCCTGATGAATACATATCTAATGTGAACTCTTATCTCATCCACATTTCAGCAATAAGATTCATTATTTTTATATTTATTTATTTTTTATTTATTAAGACATCCATATTATTCATTCATTAAAATAATCAAATGATTACTGCACAGATGATCATCATCAACATCAACCATTACCAATCCACTGCAGGATAAAGATCTCTCCAAGTTTAATCCATCTTCTTTGATCTTTAGCTTCTCTTCTCCACAACACCCCTGCACATTTTCTTATTTCATCCATCCATCTCACATGTGGTCTCTTTCTGGGTCTTTTACAATCTCTTGGAATCCAGTTTAAAATTTCAATTGTCCATCTATTATCATCTCTTCTAGCAATATGTCCAGCCCAACTCCATTTCAATCTTTTAATTTTTTCAATAAGGTCAGTAACACCTGTTTGTTGTCTTACCCATACATTGCGTTTTCGATCTCTTCTTGTTACTCCCAACATACATCTCTCCATACTCCTTTGAGTGGTCTGAAGTCTCTGTATTGCTCTTCTATTAAGTGTCCAAGTCTCAGATCCATATGTAAGAACTGGTAAAACACATTTGTTAAAAACCATCCTTTTCAAACACATAGGCATATTTCCTTTTAGTATCAAGTTATTTCTACCAAAAGCACTCCAACCAAGTTTAATTCTATGATTAATTTCCTCCAGTATGTTTCCATCTGTATTAATAATCTGACCAAGGTATTTGTAACTGTTAATTTCTTCTAATTCTTCATAATCAATCTTTATTTTCATATTTTGAGCAAATCGATTAAACATTACTTTAGTCTTTTTAACATTTATCTTTAGTCCTACTTTTCTACTTTCATCTGCTAACTCCTGCAACATTTCCTGCAGCTCTGAAGCATTATTTGCAAAAACAACTACATCATCTGTGAAATCTAAATGACTTAAATACTCTCCATTTACTTTCACTCCTTTAGTTTCCCATTTTAATCCACAAAATACTTCTTGCAGCACTGCTGTAAAAAGTTTTGGAGATATGGAGTCACCTTGTCTTACACCTTTCTCAATGTTGATTTTTCCAGTATCATTATGTAATCTAATTGTTGCTGTTGCATTTTTATAAATATTCTTTAAAATATGACAATATCCTGGATCTATACCTTGATGATCCAATGCTTTAATCACTGAAGAAATGTGTATAGAATCGAATGCTTTTTCATAATCTACAAATCCAAAACATAATGACAACTCATATTCATTTGTCCTTTCTATGACTTCTCTCAATACCTGGATATGATCTATTGTACTAAAACCACTTTTAAATCCAGCTTGTTCTCTTGGTTGGTGGAAATCCAAAGTTCTCTGTAGACGAGTTGTAATTATCTTGGTAAAAATTTTATATAAAACTGATAAAAGGCTGATAGGTCTGTAATTTCTAATATCTTCTTTATCACCTTTTTTAAATATTAATATTATTACTGCATTCTTCCAATCTTCCGGTACATCTTTATCATTTAGACATTTGGTATATAACTTTGCTAAAATTGTTTCTATTTCTTCACCTGCTTCTTTTAATATATCAATTATAATTCCATCATTTCCTGGAGCCTTTCCTTTCTTCATACATTTAATTGCATGTCTCACTTCTTCATTTAAAATTCTGGGCAATTCGGAAGATGTAATAGATATAGGAGGTACTTGTTCTTTATTACTATATAATTCTTGATAAAAATCTTCTACCAATTTCATGATGTCATCTCTCTTTTTAGTAATAATTCCATCTTTTTTTTCTAATTGCAGATATAAATTTCCTACCAATACCAAAATGTTGTTTAACATTCTTGAGACTTTTATTTTCTTCTACAGCTTTCCTTGCTATTTCACAGTTATACTTTCTTATATCATTTTCAACTCTTTTCCATACCATTTTACAAAATTCGAGATATTCAATTCTTTTTAATACATCATTTTTATATATCTTCATATTCCTTCTTTTCTTCATAAATTCTCTAGTCTCAGTAGAAATTTTATTAGTCAATTGCTGCTTTTTTCTACCAGCTATCTTTGTTGCAGTTTTTAAAAGTGTATCAGTTATTTTCATATTAATTTCATTCAAATCTGAATCATGTTCAAAATCTCCTAACACTTGAAACCTATTGGTAAGTTCTAATTTAAATTCATTAGAATATTTCTGAAGATTAGGAATATCAACTGTAAATATTGTTTTTCTTAATAATTTTTGTCTCTCTAGTTTTACATTAACACGTAACTTACACCTTACTAATCGATGATCACTTCCTGTGTTAAATTTATTAAGAACATTACAATCTTGAAATATGTATTTCCTGTTAGTCAAAATATAATCCAATTCTGCTGTACCTTCATTTGGATGCTTCCATGTCCATTTCCTTTTAATATTTTTCTCAAAAAAAGAATTCATAATATAAAGTTTTTCTTTTTCTGCAAACTCCACAAGTCTATGTCCTCTCTCATTTCTATTACCATAACCAAAATTACCTACAGCAATTTCATCTTTTATTTGTCTACCAATTCTAGCATTAAAGTCTCCCATAACAATTTTAAAATGTTGTTTACTCTGATCAAAAGCCTTTTGTACATCCATATAAAAATCTTCTACTACTTCATCACTATGAGAACTTGTTGGGGCATAAACCTGAATTATCTGCATTTGGTATCTGCTATTAAGTTGTATAACTAATCTTGCCACTCTGTCCGATACACCATCAATCTCCACAATATTGTTCTTCCACTTTTTATTTATAATGAATCCTACTCCACTTGTATTTCCAATATGTGTGCCTTTATAATAGAGTATATGTCCACTTTTTAAATCAATTGTTTCTTCACCTTTTCTTCTAACTTCACAAAGTCCAATAATGTCCCATTTAATATAAGACAGTTCTTCTTCTAATTCTTGCAATCTTCCTTCACTTGAAAGTGATCTGCAGTTGTAAGTACCTAAATAAAAAGTCGTCATCAAATGGCAGCCTGGGTCCACAATCAGGGGATTCTTAGCACCCTCCGCCTTCGGCCACCAACCGCTGCCTTGGTTGGTGACTTTACAGCCTCCTGGGAATAAGGGCCATGCTTTATTTTTGTCTGTCATAATTGTATATATGTATTGGAAAAATATTTATCATTTACACAAACATTCATTCTGCCTTATCAGACACTGAGAAGAAAGACCATGGTGTTTCTTGATCTTAAACTCAGAGGTAAAAAGCCAATAAACTCACCACGCTGGCTAATGCATGTTGGTGAGCAGCCCATCCATGTTCATATACTATATGAATAATCACATAGTAATAACAGCTGCAACGACAAGAACGTATGGAGTGGACATTAGGAATTTGCACTGCTCGGTTCCTTTAAGGCCTCCAAGAGGAATCAAAGGGTCTCCTCTCAGTTAATAGCAAACTCCTGTCTGCAGCCACAGATGATCATATGATGTCTGATTATAGAGTGAGAAGAGGAATTTTTAATCCAGATAACCTTTATTTCTCAAACTTATCATGCCATAAACTGCTGTGCTAAATTGTCAAATACTAATAGTGATATATTATACCAGTATCAATTTTCAAATACCTGAATTACATATTTTTTAAATTGATAGATAACCCTTTCAGTATCTTTCTAATTATATATCTATTTTGCAAAAATCAAATTAATTTGAATTTTGCTCGCAGAATTTAAATAATACATCTCCCTTTTGTAAAAGAGAAGCATCACTTCTTTTGCTACTTTTTAAAATAAATATTATAGATCTTGTTGTAATTAATGGCGCCAATAATAAAAAGCAAATTTATTTATTATAAAAATAAAAAATAAAAAAAAAGCTTGTTTAGAGCTCATTAGCATGCTTTTAATTTTACATATTTGTAAATGCAAGCTATATATAAGTCATGTGACATCTGATTTTTTATTATTACTATTATTATTTTGATGTTGGAGCTTTGGATAAATTAAATGGCTAAGCCTACTAATATATGGAGTATCTGAATTAAGTTCAGGCCCATATGATTTTTTCAGTTGGAGAGCTGACTTTAAAGACATTTAGATGTCTAAAAGTTTCAGATCTTGACAATTAACTTTTAGATAAATGCTTAGCTTGAGTTGGTTTTTTAAATCTAATGTTCCAACTCCTCACTGAAGAAACCCATAGGTCAAAACCGGTCTGGGGATGGGAACAATCCAAGATAAAAATGATTTGAATGCCTTCTTTTGTAGAAGCATTTATCATAAAAAAATAATAATAAAGCTTGTTTAGAGCTAGCTCATTAGCATGCTTTTAATTTTACATATTTATTATAATAACTGATTTTAAGAGAGCAATCAATTAAATCCAGTTAATTAATTTTATTTCTTCATTTTTGCAATTTTATGGCTATATTTTTAAAAAAGTTTTATATAAACATTTTAATGTTCATTGTAGATAGTGCTTATAAAAAAAATAAAATTTGAAATATTTATATAAAACAAATACTCTTCTTAGGAAAGGTATGAGATACCCTTTGTAGCATTTGCATGAGTAAAATGTGTTGTAGCTGTTGCAGTTAATATAAACAAACTGCTCAAAACAATCATTAATGAATTATATATCTGAAAGCTATCTAATTATTTAGACTTTATTGTTAAAATAATTTTGCTATATTTATTGTGATCATTGAATGCTATTTCAATCATGATGCAATTTTTTTTTGTCAAACATTGAATTTTTTTTAATAAAACCTGATCTATTCACCAAACTCACTATTACATCATATATAGATAGATAGATATACAAAAAAAGAATAAAATAACCATTAACTGGGCTTTTGCAGACTCAAGATTTCTCCACCACCCCTTAGTGCAAAAAACTCATTAAGGATAGCAACTTTTCAGTTGGGAGAGTTTGAACATTTTCCATTTTTGCTTTAACTTCTAAACACCTATTTACTGGCCTAGACCCACATCTGGGATAAATACTTCTAATTATGGCCAATGCATCTATCCAATATTGATTAATAAATCAATATCTAGTTTTTTTTAATTAAAGAATAAAATAAAAGATGACTCAAACATTCAACCATACTCTCTCCTTTAGAAAATGGCAGCTTAATGAGTATTGTCTTTACCTTTTTTATTTAGTTTCCCTGAGTAAACAATATAAAGGCTGTATTATTTATATTATGTGTTGATTGGATTGGCTATGAGCTACTTTTGTAAAAGAAACATGTTTTCTGGTTCTAATCAGGCTTAGAATTTTAAAGTTTAGCCATGTCCAGCTCAAACACTATGATCATAGAGAAATGTGCCATTGCCAACACTACTACATGGGTAAGAGGTATCTTTGTGCAAATTAAATTCTAGTACTCCAGTCCCATGAAATAACATTTGTAAATTAAAACAAAATGAATTCTATAAAATTTTGCTTAATAAAAGTCACAGAAATAGTATAACATTAAAAATTGATAATTATTTGTACTTTTACCTTTTTATTTACATTTTAACTTTTAATTTTGCTGACTACAAAATAACTTCTAGAAATTTTTCATGTAAATAATAATTAGCATTAATTAGAGTGACTCTAACCAGTATATTAATTTGTTTATTAAGAATCTCTCGTTTTTTCAAAACAGTTTACTTTTAGTTTAATTTAAAATCTCTCAGGAATAATTTATTTAACAAAGTTAATATATTATTATATACACACTATCTAGTCCAATATTTAGAGGTTAGGATAAAAAAAATTTAATTTTCATATTTACATTGCTTATTTAATAAATTTTTAGAAGCCACGAACTATGCCTTTTTTTATTTAGTAATATGTATGTTATGTTAATAACTAAGAAAAAAATCAAGTGATTGATTTGTTCCACTAGAATAAATGAATTTTTTAAGCATTTTCCCAATAACGTTACCATTTAAAAAAGTTTCAAGTATTGTTGTTGTAATCATGATAGTGGTATTAAACAATTAAGTACCATGGCAGACAATAATATCTTTTAAAAAAAGTATGTATTTTTTACTCATTCTTGTCCTTAAATTTGGATTGTCATATTATAGATCAATTATGATTTTTTTAGCTACATAACAAGCCCCATGACAGTCTAAATCAAAGGAAAAGCAGTTTAGTAAAAAAATATCAATATTTAAAAGACGATAATACCACTATTAAAAATAAAAAATATTCAAGACACCACCGAAATCGATCCCATATTTTAAAGTCTAACACTCAACCAATGTGGTAGATGAAACATTCTGTCGTAGTATAAAATATGGCTGATAAATGTAATTATCTATTATATAACTGTTGTCCAGCATATTGCAGAATTACCATAATTATTTTGAGCAATGGTTTTTAAATAAATTTATTTTTAAATAAATTATTGATAGTAATGTGTCATTTTTTATATAAGTTAAGAAATTTAAATAAAAGTGATTTGGAAATCTAAACATCACTTAATTATAAATTTTATTAATTATCATGACATGGCATTGGTTTATTCGGTTTAGCACAATGGTAAAGTATATATAATGTCGTAAGACTAAGTAAAGAAGTAATCTCATATTTAAATAAAAATATTTACAATCAGAATATTTTTCTAATAAATAAGTGATTCAAAAATCTAAATATTTTCATTTGCATGTAAATTTTATTAATTATCATGAAATATGTCACACACATTCCTTGATGGAGTGCTTTTAGGTGAGGCATAACCTGCACACCAGCATGCAGGATTCCTGACTACTGCTTCATAGTTATATCCTTTTGTATTCCCACACATATATATCTTTAAAATTTTATTTTAATTATTTTATATATATAATAGATGAATGTAAATATATATATTTTATACATAAAACGTTTTCTTGATAAATAGTTCACGTAATATGCTAATCTATTGTCTTATTATTTCAATTATATAACAATGCAGGAATGTTTCAATTTATTTTTGTCTTAAACTTGTACACGTGATTAAAGTGATCCCTATATAGAAATATTTTTCTGAATGGATTTTCAGTAGTCATAAATAATAAAATATAGTGTTTGCTATAATTGCAAAATTGTGCTCTAATTATGTTCTAACAAAAGAATTCTTATTCACAACGAATCTGACAGCTTCAAGTTTAACAAAAAATAAAATGTCATTATATCTGTGTTGGATAAATTGTTTTATAAATACTTGTGGTACGCTATATATATAGTATTATTATCATTCAAAATGTCAACAGATTTATATTTTAAAAAAGATTTAAATAAGTAACTTCTAATCATTAAAATTATATTAAAGAAATATTTTGCAATTATTATTGCTTTGAATTTAAAATCAGACGACTTCCACATATACATCAATATGTATACATAAATGGATTTCAAAGAGCAAAAAATGTCTAAAAAGTGTTCAAATTAGAAGGCCAATAAAGTCTGATTTAATGTAAAGAATTCAGCCATTATCAAATTTTATATATGAATAAAAAAGCATCCAATATCAAATTTTTTAAAGAGGCTCTTGCTTTTCAATATATAAAATAATAAATTATATATATTGAGCCAGGTCCCCCAAATAAATTTTATTCTTGCAAGGTTTAAATACTTTTAACATAACTATATCTTTTGGAATCTAAACTTGAATAAGTTTTAATATTTACCTTAATATCACTAAGCTTATTACCACACTTAATACATAACTTCTTGGTAATTATTATTTTATATCTTTAACCTTTTAACCGCTAATTATATTATTGGTTGTATGAGGTAAAAATCAAATCTTTTAATTGGCCAACTCACAAACTGAAGACAAAGCCTATTGTTAAAACATATTCGCCTATAATATTAAATTCAACTCAGATACGTTTATAAAAAGTATATTACTAATTTTTCAGGTTATGAAGAGAACAAAAGTTCTTTCAAAAATAAATTGCTATTTATTTATTCTAAAATATTCAATTTCGGCAACATAAAAGCTATAATATAAACAAAAAGGTCGACTTTTACGTTATAGAAAAGTAAATATTTCTTTTAAATATTTCTTTAATATTTTTACTAAAATCTTCAATATTTTTCGAAAATAATTTTGTTTTTTTAGTATATTTTTTAAAAAACTAGTTTAATTTCTGAAATTATATTTTTTTAATACTTAAAATTGCATTCGAAATGAAAATCTCAGCGTTTTTCTTTATTTTCTTTGATCAGGCGGTTTCTTTGTTCTTTCCAGCCAATCAGAATGTCTTTTTCGGCTGAGAGCATGCTAAGAACCAATCACAAGTAATGTTCTTTCTTTGTTTAGGTTTAAATGCGTTTTTTTTTATTTTTTACTTGTAAAATAATTCGGAAGAGGGCACTATCTTACAGAACTTTTAAAAACCTATTCAAAACCTATCAAACGAATTTTTTAGCATAAGAACTGGCAGAGTTACAGTGACATCAGATGTCGACGAGGAGCTTTGTAGGAGGCGGGAAAAGGGTTAATACTATGGGAATGGACTAACCCTTCAAGCAGAAGAGTAGAATACCATTGATAGATTAGCCTTTTCAGTGTAAAAACTCTATTTGGATGAGTGAGTTAAAACTCTAAACTTTTGATTGGTCAATTACAGAATCAGCAATAAAAATATATTCATCTTTTAATAATATATTCATTTTAGTTTTGTTTATAAAAAGTATATTAATAATTAATCAGAGTATGAAAGTGAATGAAAGTTTTTTCAAAAATAAATTTCTATTTATAATTATTAAAATATTCGATAGTGGAAGATCTAAAAAAAAAGTTTATAACAAATTAAAAAGTGCTGGGGACATCATCGATTTTTTTCTCAATTTTACATTGTGTAAAAGTAAATAATTTTTACGAAAATCTTAACTATTTTTCTAAAATAATTTTATTTTCAGCATATTTTATCTAAATAATTTATAATATGTCAAAAAAAATACTTTAAAATGCTCTAAAACATTCATTTTCATTTTCAAAATCAAAACAAAGAAGTTGGAGCAGTGAAAATTATTGGGAAACGGTCTCTTTTGTTCAATATGAGCAATAACCAATCAGTGCCTAGGAAAAACTGCCTTCTTCCATTGTTAAAACTTAAATTTGAATATTATTGACTTTTTATTTATAAAATAATTCTAGAGAGGGCATCATCTTATGATAATTTTTTAAAGCTTTAAAATGCCTGTAAATTCACTATAGTAATGTAAAAAGTGATGGTTTTCAAGCAACTTGAAGCCATGTCTGTCTACAACTGGAGACTTCTATCAAAGGGTTAACCATCAGCAGTATCTATGGACAAATTGAGGCTATACAAAGCACAGCCTATGATCATTTTTTCTGGTCCATAGCATTCCTCAACTGCTAGATCAACAACCTAGATCCAGAGTACTTTATTTGTTTTGAGTATACAACTCAGGCACTATCCAACCATATAAGTTATATATAGCAGCATATTCAAATGACAGGTTACAAATCTAGTGCTTGAAATATCTCAAGCTAGCTCATACTCTGTATCAGGGGTCCAGAACATTTATTTAATAAAAATAATCATAATCTTAAATTAATAATGATGCATGGACAAGAGAGAGTAATTAAGCATCATCTATTTATTTATGCACACACATATATCTAACAGAATATCACATAATAAATGTAACATAAGAAAATATAAATGATTACTTTCAAGCTAAAATTATGATAGTCCTTCATTAAAGTTCATTTCATTTAAAATAAACTGTCTAGATTATTTAAAAGTATATTTACCCAGGTTTTCATTTGTGTGTATTTTCCATTGGTTTTGGTTCCAACCAGTTGACTTTCTGGTTCTCCATCAATGGCATCATGGCTTTCCTTCCAGGTTTCTGTCAAACAATGGGAGAGAGTATGCAGCAATGTGTATTTACCATCTAGGCATTTGTTCTAGGCATTGGTTCCAGGTGAGGACAGTTGAATTTTTTGCTGACTAGGGTCATGAAGCCCAGTTGAAAATTCTATGGCTGCCTAGCAATGCATGTTGCTAACTCAGCAGCTTCTGCAGTCTTTAGAAAGATTCCAAATGGATCTGATTGTATAACAAGAATCCAAACTGAATCTGAACTGAATAATAATAGCAGTTGTGACTTTTTATACTTTTCCACTCTCATTGTTTTAATTTCTTATCATTATTTTTAATTTTTCTAGTAACTTAAGTTTGTTTTAATAACCTTTTACATTGCATATTATCTCATCTTTCTTATATTAATCTACTATTGCTTTTATGAGATAGTTTACATCAGTTTTACCTTTTTTTGCAGCCAGTAATCTTTTAAACTAATTACATTTTTGAAAGTTTTCTTTTACAAACTATTTTTTATTCTGATTTTTCATATTTACTTATTTTTATACATTGTATTCTTTTAATTTCTTTTTAATTTATAAAAAGGAGAGGATGAGTTTTAATTTTTTTTATTTTAGATTTTTCCCCCACCAACTCTCAATACTAAATTTTTTTTTTATTTTAGAAGAAAAAATATGATGCAATCTTTTGCTTTTGCAAAATTATGTTTTTTAAAATAAACAAAAAACCATACTCTAAAACATATTACTTTTTTTTACTTTCATTTCTATTAATAATTTAATCATTTATTTTTAAATTATAAATATGTGACACTAGTATATAAATTTGTTTTATAACATATATCTTGCTAGTGTTACATCACACACACCTTAGTTTGAGACATATCAATTTGACACATTTTAGCTTTGATATTTTAATTTTATCTTTACTGTTTAATTTTTCATTTTCATTTATTTATTTATTTATTATTTTTCTAAAAATAAGTTTCAAATTGCAAGAGATTGACAAACTACAGGGGTGATTTTTTTATGCTGCCCTCTCTCATAAGCCATAATTTACATTGACTTGCAATGATTATGTCATGTGAAGACCATCAGGGCCAAAATTCATCTTTATGATGTGTATGAGAAAGTTGAGTGCCACAAATGGCAAAACACATCTGCTTATGTCCAATTTACACAATAATAAAAAAATTATTTAACTTAACTTTATCAGCATGCTGGGAATTACTCTTCCAGTGGATTGAGCCCAGGACTTTCTCCATTGGGATTGCATCCTACAAAATATGGGATCACTGTGAATGGTGATATTCATCCACTGATCATTTGACTTATCCTAAAAACAAGACATTATGACATATTGGAAATTTTTTTTCCAATGAACTGATTGGCAGCTTATGCTGGAATTATATTTTCCAGTGCACATATTTTTACATAAGAGACTGGGACTATTTTTCCCAAGCATGTTCGATGGACACCCAGAACTTTCTCTACTGGATTTTCATCCTATAAATAAGGGACTCTATCAACCCACTCCCATTTCATGCTCATTACAGGTTTTTACATTCATACAGTGACAGTCTAAACTTAACACACCTTCCTTGACTTTTATTTGCACCCCACCCATACTTTGTCAGTTAAAACACAATCTATGCTTACATTATTTTACAACCTTTTTATTTATTTTTATTTTACTCTATTTCATCTATCTTTTATTCAATGTTGCTAACTATTTATTTATTTAACTTTATCTCCATTATTCATATAATCCATATATTTATTATTATTTTGATACTCAAAAAAATCCCTGTCCTCAATTCCCACATGACTACAAACAATGCAAATATAACCATGAGGGAATCAATTGAAATATTAAAAAGACCAACTGGTTTAATTAGGGTCGATGAAGCCCAGCATATTTTAGCCTTGTCGTGGCCACTTATCTCTTTTTCTAATTTAATCATGAAATCAATTAATGATGAAACTAAAGAAAATAAACATTTTTTTAATCCAAAATATACTGAATGCTCATTAGCTTCATGCTCAATTCCATTCTTTATCTCACACTCAATCACACTGATCTAAAGATTTTTCTTTGAAAAGTTAATCTTGACAATGGTGAATGATATTTCATCAAAATGTTGGGAAGTAATTAAAATAACACATGGTTTAACCTCAAAACTATTTAATTTATATATATGTTACTATTTATAATTATAAAAGAGATGATTAAACCTAAAAAATAAATCATCGACTAAAAATAAAAGTATAAATTGTAAAATAAATTTATATTTAGTTTTCTTAATGGCATTTACTAAAAATATTTTAATTATAAATTCTTCATAAAATTATATAAAAGTTGTAAAAAAATTTGTTTATTTGTTATTAGATATTGTTCACCAATTTTTTCTTCATAAAAATTACCCCTCTTTCAGTAAATAATGATGCTTTGGTCATTCAGTTTCAAAGTCATTCTCTTTGTAGTTGTCTGTGTTTATTTGCTAATTTTTACTTCATTTTGGTAGTAAAAAGTAGAATTAGAATACATATTGATTTATTAATTATAAAAAAAATGTCCAGTTATCAGTATCATGCCGAAAATGTAATAGAGAATGCTACGAATTGGCTGTGTCTTAGTTCTCAAAGTAGTCACTTTTCTTGTGTAAGTTCATCTTTTATTCAAATTTCAAAAATACAAATTATATACTTTCCATTGTTCATTTATATATGTATAAATATTTTTACAAAATATTTATTTTTTGGTAAGAATAGGATGTTTAGATTGAGATTTTATTTGAAAATATTTTATCTTTTAGGAATGCAAGTCAAGAGAGATGTAATAATGTAGAAAAAAATTGTAATTCCAAAAAAATGAATGCTTCCATAACTATCATTGCTATTATTTTTTGTCATTTTTTAATCTGTTATAATTTAGGTGCTATGAAGTTGCTAATTTTGGAATACTATTTTGTCATTGCTATCACTTCAGCTTTTCTTTGTTATTTTGTGGCTATCTATAATGTTAACCTTCACTTTTTATATAGAAATTACAATTGAAATTATTAATTTAAAAAGATCTGAAGATGCTAGTATTATATAGACTCATATAATGTGAAAGAAACCAACACTGCCCTGATTAGTTATATCATAATACATAGAAATTGACAGCATCACTAACTGGTAGATTATTTGACCCAAAGCAAATCTGAGTGAGCTTTCTTTATTTTAGCATTTCAGAAAAAAATTGTAATTTTCAATAATTTATTTATATATTTAAGTTTATTAAAGCAACATATTTGTAAAATATTTATTGTAAACCCAAAAAATATGTGATTACAATTCAATTTTATTTGAAAATATATATTTTTAAGAAGGCAAATAGTTACTATAAAACAGAAATTGTTTTACTTGCTAATAAGAATTACTTTTATAAACACCGGAGAATAAATTTTTTGTGAAATTTTAAGAAGTTTAATTTTGAATTTTAATACATATTTTTACTCTTTAATGTTGTCTGAACTAAAAATTGTTCCAATTTTAAAAATGGAATTCAATTAAGAAATATATTATCCAATAATTTTTTTTAAATATGTAATATTATATCCAATATAAAAGGAGCAAAACTGTCACTAGGCTCCTTCAAATAAGAGTGGAAGAAGTTGGACCTTAAGTGAGTTAAAATAATTATAAATGGAATTTTAAATTTTAACTCTTATAATGCATGACTCGTCTAAAAACGAGAAGATTTGACATCACTCTAAATCGGCTACTTTTTATCCCACGTATACATATGATACGTCATTAGAAAGAAAATCAAAAGTTCTGTAAGATGGTGCCCTCTTCAGAATAAATTTACAAGTAAAAAATCAATAAAAATGACCATATATGTCAAACAAAACCAAAGCACCGCCTCCTCACCAACTTTTCTTGAATCTTATTGGCTGTCCCACTTCTGTCAGAAAGGGAAATGGCTGCCAAAAAGTAAAAAGTTATGTTCGTTTTGATTTTTATTACAAAAATGATAAACGAATGTTTACAACATTTTAAACAATATTTGAATTGAATTACAAATTATTATTGATAAAATAATACTAAAAATCAAATTATTTTAGAAAAATAGTTAAGATATTACCAAGAATTATTTATTTATTGCTACATATTGATCGTAACGTTAAAGTGAAAAAAAAAGATTGCTGACGCAATCTTTTTTGGTTGGTTGAATAGCAATTACTTTTATTTCACCGCAATTGAATATTTTTTAAATTATAAATCAAATTTATTTTTGAAAAGATTTTCGTTTGCTTTCGTAATCTGCCAATTCAGTAATATACTTTTTACAAACGAAACTAACGTATTTGTATTATTAAAAGTGATCTATTTTAACAATAGATTTTGTTAAAGTTGTGAGTTGGCCAATTACAAGTTTTGATTTTTAACTCATTCGGCCAATTATATAATCATCGTTCAAAGGGTTAAAGTGTAATTTTATTGCTATATGTATTTTTTGCAAAAAGGCCTTTTGATATTAGAAATAAAACTCAAATAAATTTTATTTGATTCCAAATAAAATTGTTATGACCAAAAGAAAAATAATGAAATTACTATTCTGATTATGTATTTAAAAGTTTATTATATTTTTAAATATATTCACAAAGTTGCAATATTGTTTTTAATAATTGTTTTTAATAATTGTTTTTAATAATGGTGGTCGAGAGGTCAGCACGACTGCCTTGCACTTGCAGGCAGTTGCCCGGGTTGCGGGTTCGTGTCCCGGCCGGTGCTATGACACTTAAAAAAAATAATAATAATGGTTTTATTTTAAAATATATTTTTAAGAAATAATTTAAAAATTGGGGGAAAGTAATGAAGAAGAAAATTTATTTATTAAAGTAAAAAGATGGAATTGTAACCCAATTGGCCACTATAGGCTATCAAAAAATGTACACTGAAAAAGCATATCCTTATAATTTACTGATAAATTCAAATTGTTGCGCAGTTGATACAATTGACAAATAATTTTTCTGGCTATGCTAAAAATTCTTGGGTCTGCTTTCAATAGGGGAAGATGAGCAAATCTTAATATTTTTAAGTAGCTTTATTTGCAATCATATCATAAAATTAAATAAATAATTTAAAGGTATTAAGAAAAACACAAATAAGTAAAGACAGCAAGAATAAAATATCTTAATTGAAGAATTCATATACAACTCCATTTATTAGATTCTCAAAAACATAACTGATGTCATAACAGTATTTAATTAAAGTAGTACCTCATAGTAAAGTATTAGCCCAATTACTTGCCTTGTTAATGAATTTGATTTAAATCTGGACTAGTTAAAACTCAAAATGTCTTTCAGACTCTACTCACATTTGAAATTTATTTTTCAAATAGCTGACCCATTATCAAATCAATTAATATCCAATATTAATTGTTAAGTGTATTTTAGCTAGAAAATAAAATGGGGGGAGGTGGACGAGCTTTTCAACCTTCACCATCGAATTATTAGCAATATCAATGGATAATACTTTCTCCTTCATTTTTCCTTTATGAAAATCTACTTGAAATGTCTCAGCCCTATGATGAGATGAGTTGTTTAAAAGTCATTGTACTTTTACCTATCTTTAATTAAAATTTGATTATTTTATCTATTAAAAGCTAAAATGTGGTTATCATCAAATCAACATTGATTTTTGAAAATTACATGAGCTGTATTCAGCAAATATACACTTTTCAATTTTTCATTATGGCTGTTTTCTTTGGTGCAATTTGAAATATTTTTGCGATTGATCTGATTAATTAACTGCTGCTTTCATTATTTTATGATAAGATTAATATTAATATCAATACTAATAATAATATAAAAAAATAAAATAATAATAACTAAACGAAAAACAATTAAAGTAAGAAAAATTATGTATACTCTTTTTAACAAAGATAATTACAGGATAGAAAATAAAACTCATATAAGAAATATAAAGAAGAAAAAATCTAAGGCACATGCCTCACTCGCTAATTGTGATATCTTGAATACGAGTTACAGTAGAATTTTTTATAATCAAGTTTTTCAGTAACATTAAATATAAAAATCATTTATACATGTTTAATTATTGTGATAAAAAATCAAGTCATCTGACTTGATTTTTTATCAATTTAATTTTAGTTTTTGCCATTAAGGCTTTGGCGATTTTATATTGCTAGAGCTATTAATATATGGTGTATCTGAATTTGGTTCAGTCCCATACGGCTATTTGAGTTAGGTAGCTGGATTTTTGGACTTTTAAATGTCTGAAAGTTTCAGATTTTCTTCTCAATAGTTAGGCATTGATAAAATGCTAGACTAGTTCTAGTATTTTTATTCCCTAACACCTCACTGATGTCGCTAGAGGCAGAAACCGCGGTCTGAGGTTGAGGGTATTTTTGAAGCTTGTTAAGAGTTTGTTTTTTACTTACTCTATATATAATGTTTAATTATAAATTTTATTAAACGCTCACTATTATTTCAGTAATAGTTTTAACAAGGCTGTAAACCTTATGACGATTTTTTCAGACGCTCATTGCTAAGGTTTACAGCCTTGTTAAAACTATTAATGTTTAATTATGTAAATTTTGATGCTTATATATATATAAAGTTTGAAATCTCTTTTTATTAATTCTTGGATCTCAACACACCTGTTTTGCATTTTTTTAAATATGTAGTAATCTCTATAGTATAATCTTAGAAAAGCCAAATAATTTTAAATCATAATCTGACAGGTTTGAGATAACTATCCTAATCTAATGTATTGCATTTATTATATTAATGTATCTTATTGTATCTATTTGTAGTTTAACATTGAAAAGATTATGCTTAATTTATTAAAAAAAGATTAACGATATATAATATTCTAAATGTATATATGTGCAATAATTTAAAAAACAACTGTTTAAGATTTCAGGTAAAATCAATTGTTACAGTATTTGTTCTAAAGTGGGTTTTTTTTTTTTTTTAATCTTTATTTGATGAAAAAAATATTCAAATTAGTCTTGAAATTTATCACCAAGCAACTTATTTGAATTAAAACTATTGCAGCTTTTCTAAACTTGTCCAATGGAAAACATCACATTAAAAAAAAATTCTCACGTTTGGTTTTCTTGTTTAAACATTTATATTTACAGATGGAAAAAAAACATAGCGTCCTTATAATTAAATATCATTAGTCCTGAAATGAGTAATTGTCGTAAAGACAGAGATCTTGTCTAGCGTCCTCTTCTGGTAAATTCTGAAAAGAAAGAATGCAAATTAATGAGCAGCAATAATAGCAGACTAACAGAATTATTTAAAAATTGGCAAAACTAAAAATTAAAGCATATAATTAAAAATATATAGTAAATGCCTTATAAATAAAAAAGTAATTATAGACAAATATTAATAAAAATTTATAAATAAAAGTTTGTATAAGCGAAGCAAAAAATAAATGAGTAGATAAAATAATATTTTCGAAGTTTTTCCACCAATCGTGAAAGAAGAAAAAAATTGAATCTTCGTACTGGATGAATGTAAAATTAAAAATTTTTCATTTAAAAAATATAAAGTTAACCAATACAAATATTTAATTATTTCTTTTATCACGACTTATAAAGTACAGTTGATTATTTATGTTCTTTTGGGGTTTTTTTTTAATATTTAGGTTATTTTCATCTTATTAACTATTTATATAAATCATTTCTACTTTTTAATAACTTTTTATTTCCTGGTTTATATATATGGATTATAAAATTAAACAAGATAGTAACGACCTCTATTGATTATGTGTATAGATAATTTTATGGAAGACTGTTTCAGGATATTTATTTACATATAAATAGATTATTATTTATAGTTATTAATGCATATAATAATTAATAAGAATTTTCTCTATACGTATATTCACATAAATATACATTTCAAATTTATTTAATATAGAATATTTTATGTAGATAGAGTATGTTAGTTTAAGCTTCCAAAACAAGTTTACGGTAAGAAATAGCCAAAAAATCAACAACAACAAATAAAATCACATATGAAAAGTAGATAGTAAAATAAAAGTATTAAATTTTATTTTTAAAAAACGAATAATTGAAGAAAAAAAGCACTAATTCTATATACATTTTATATAACAAATATAATTACAAATATGTGGGATGTGGTGCTAGTAAAGATTAAATTTTAGCTATAAATATATAAAACAAAATATTGGTAACAACCATATTTTGCTTTCCGCCAATTTTATCGATTATGCATATCTATATCAACTAAATAGTTGTGTATAGTAAATTATTACAATTTAACGTAAAGATGTTGTTAATAAATATCACTACATAAAATAATTATTTCAACTCCATTCCCCTTTATTCTATGTTTAATATCTTAAAATTACTTATAACTTCAGATTTCATAACCACATGTACTTTATTTTAATCTCATAAAATGCGGTCTTGGAGATAACTTACTTTTTTAGATGTCATGGAAGAATGGAGTCATAATTGTGAGTCTACAAAAATTGACACCTTTATATTAAAATATAATAATTTGATATTATTATACTGAAGACATGTGAAAGGTTATAATCTGAGATAAGTGTTGTTTTTGTATGAAGTGCTTTTTGAAAGATTATTTATTTTTTTCAGGGGTCTGTATTTATGTAATTAAAGTATGTAAATAAGTCAATTATTTTATATAGCGCGATGTTTATAAACTGTAATATTTAAACAGCATTAAACTGTTGCACATGCGCTTTAGATTTTAACTATAAAATGAATGAATACTAACACTTGAAACACATGATAAAGTCTTTGGAAAAGATAAAATGGCCATCTATCTTTTCGAACCCAAAGCTTTTGTATGGGTGAATCTTAAGTGTTTGAAAGTGAAAGTGTGAAGATATTAACTAATCACTTTAAATTACTTTTACATGCTTGAATGAATGACGCTGGTGAAATTTACTAGAATTTACGATATGTCATTCTTATTTGAAATTAGATGTATGTATGATGAAATAAAAAATTATAAATATAATTTGTTTATGAAACTGTTTTACTATTAATGTATTGTAAGGAAAATTAATTATAGACTTTTCCATATTGATTTAATGTAAAACACTGAAAAAATAATTTCAAGATTATTCTCAATATTTTGAAACTGCTGATAGAAAGAGTATAAAATTAATCATCATGTTCTTCGGTTTTCTTGATGGAAATGTAAATCTATTTCTGTAAGTAAAAAAAAAAAACATCATGTTTGGATTGAGCATGAGAAATAAATAAAAGTAGTGGACTTTTTCTATAAAAATAACTTCTATACTGAATCTGATTATGATAAACAGATGACTACTCTATAAAGACTATCTCAAAGATGTTCTAGAGGAATCCAATCTTGATTGTTCTCATTGGAAAGATATGATTGACATCAAAATACAATAATGAGTTACATTTATGCAAAAGTTGAAGTTTTTCAGAAAAAAAAATTAGTTGAAAAAAAAAAATAAAGATTATCATAATATGTGAAATAACTGATTTTAAAATCAGCAAGTGTTTAGATATTTTTATGTTTCGAGATTGATTTGTATTATCAACACAAACTCATTCTTAATTTTTTATCCATTCTCTTTCATTCTAATTCCACTGTTATGTTTACTATGATATATTATCTAAATTTATTAACAAAAACAAATTTTGAAATTTGATAGTAAATAATTTTAAAAGAAAACTTTTGTTTAGAAATAACGAATTTAAATAACTGTTATACAAAAACAATTAAGTTATAATAAATATATGTGGAAAATTGCTTAATGAAGCTTGGAAAATACCGATTTATATTTTAAATTAAAATAAATTTAGTAGTCATTTATAGTACTTCACATATAAGGACATATTTGTTTACTTATTATATGATCACTTGCTTAGGTCGTTAAATGATGTTCAAGTTTTAAATTTGTCATCAAAAGAGAAAAAGTATTCATTCATTAGATTATCACTTTTTAGTTAAAAAGTACTAACCTAAGACATCTTCATTTGAAATGACTTTCAGTATTTTTGTAAGACTTGATTAGTTGGTCAATTTATTTTTAGAGTTTTGTTATTTTGGTCCAGTTTATTTGTTTCAGTTTTACTTTTTTGAAGATAATATTTTTTCTAACAATTTTTTTTTAAAAATTTTTTAGCATTACAATCTACTGTTTTCATTTTTTGTGGCTTTTTTAAACTGATTTCTTATATGTTTATTATAATATCTGACTTTGCCTTCAGAAGTGGACTAGTCCAGATACCTTCCTTATCTGATCAGATTAAGCATGCATTGCCACTAACCAATGTGTAAACATATGGACAATCAATGTATAAACATAGCTAAAGAGTGAAACATAAGTATGGCCAATGTGTATAAAGTCCTACCATTGATTAGGCTCTCTGAATCCGATTTCTGCAAAACACTTTTGGAATTTTTTGAGAAAATCATCAAAGATTTTATATTCAATCAGTACAAACTAATGTTTACATTCTTCATTATTACTGGTCTATATTATGTAAAATATTCTATAGCTGCTAATATTTATATAATGAACATATAATTTTGAAGCATTAGTATATTTTTAATAAAATCAACATAAATTACACCCATACTTCATTTAGCACATGACCTTTGAGAAAAGATCCATCATAATTGTCATTACTAATTTGTAGCCCTTATTTTGATTTACTTATTATTCACAATAACAAAAATCAATTTTTTGGCAGAATGATGAACATCTTGTAAGATTGATGACATCTTAGGATATTGACTTATGTCATTCAAAAGACAAATGGCAGCACTTATGCTAAAGATGTACACTAGAGATTTTATTCATTATACATAGTACAATATATAATATTTCAGTATACACCTGGGTTTTTTTTTATGCAGACTTATTTAACATGATTTTGAAGTTACGCGATTCATGTTTCACCGGAAGTAGAACTCCGATAATGTGCTATTACTTTAAATAATAAATTTCGCGCACTTACGTTATATTGAAAGTAATAGCACATTATTGGAATTCAACTTTCATCTTAGTAATTTCAATATTTTCAGTGCTTTATAATAGTAAGATTTTATGCAATAATGAAATTAAAATCATGATTTCTACATTTTATGTATACACACATTAAATTTAACAAGATTATAATGTAAATTTGTTCAAACATTGTGCGTGTTAATTTTTGCATTTTAAATCACATTCTGTTTTTGCTTTTTAAAAAAGAACTCATCAATTATTAATCATTTAGTGTCCACAAGTTTATTTTTAAAAGGTCAGTAATAGCAGTGGGCACAATTAAATTTGACAATTAAAAATTAAAATCTGATTTTTAATTGTAATTAACAATTTAAAAATTACTTATGACGACTTGAAATTAATGTGATGTAAAAGGAAATTTGATTTTTAAACGGAATTGAAAATTAAAGACAAAAATAAGAATTTAATTTTTAGTTGTTAGTTTCATAAACAATTAATAAAATCATCATCTCAAAGATTAATTACTAATTACATTGTCACCAGAAAACCACTGACACAACATGAGTGTGAAGTTGTCGCTAGTTGTTTGCAAACAAATGTGTTTTTCGGCAAATAGCTATAATAATTAAAATGTGTATAAAAAATGTAAATTACTGTATTGTAAATTATGCATAAAAATATATTATTTTGAATAAAATGAAATATTATAGTTAAAAAAAGTTTGTCTTGTATCAATTTTTTTCAAATTTGAAATTTTTTATTAGTCATACTTTATTTCCTTATTTTTTTTGTGTGTGAATTTTAAAGTAATTTTACGTTGGTGCTTTGCTTTTACGCGAATTTTGAAAAATCACAGACCACATCCTCCCCTTTTTCAATGTAAATTATGTCTATTTTTGCACGATTTTGTTTGCGCGTGTTTTCTGAGGAACCTATCTATCGCATAAAACGAGACCCAGGTGTATAGTATTTTGATTATAAAATTAAAATATGATTAATTTACAATATTTTATTTAATTTTTATCCAGTGCCCTTGCATGACAATCAATACATTAAAATGATATATCCAAAGTAATGTTTAACAACTACAAAAGTAAAAAATTATATATACTTCATTCAGTACTATAAGTAATCAAAAGCCTATTTTGATGACACACAGCATTACTATTATTTTAAAATGTATACATTATCTTAAAAAATGTATATTTACTCACCTTTTTTTATTAAAATTCTTATTAATGGTATTTTGCTTGGGGCAAAAATTACAATCATTATACAGTAATTTGTAAAATTTAGTTACCATAATTGCAAGTTATTTTAAGAGAAAAAAAATGGTTTATGTAAAATATCATTTACTATATAATATTTGCTAAATTTTCAATCATAATATAATTTGTTTCAGAGATATTCAAGCCAAAGAAGGCATTATTGCAAATGTAATAAATTACAGTGCATAAAAGAATAGACATTTCATTCAACATAAAACTAAAAATAAATTTTGGTAAAATTCTATACTATTAATAATTAATTTTAAATTGTGTACTATATTAGTTAAATTATTCAGTTAACTAATTTTGAATTAAAACTTTTTAATCAAATTAAAACTGCTATTATTAATGATCTAAAGTATTTTTAGTAAAAAAGAAAATGAAGGAAATGATTTTGTAAATTATGCAATTAGTAATCTTTATATGATCAAAAATTACTAAATCTAAGTTAAAAAATAATATTTATTTGCTAGACTTTAAATCATAATCTTGAAATTTGTTTCACATATATGCAAAACAATGTTTATTATGGTGAAATTAAAAAATTTATATTACTAAAAAAAATACAAATTTTATTCAGCATAAAACTAAAAATAAATTTTAATCATATATTATAAATAATTAATCTCAAATTGTGTACACTTATGTATTACCTAAAATATTCAATTGAGCAATTTTAAATTTTAAACCTTTATAAACCACAATTTCAATCAAATTAAAACTGCTTATTATTATGAATATATTTTTGATTAAAAAAAGGAAGGAGGGAAATGATTTTATACTTTATGTATTTAATAATAATTTTTATATGATGAAAATGCAACACAAATAAATTGAAAAAGTTTCATGCTTTTAATTTTTACTTGAGTCTATATTTCTGGCATTCCAGTGTACTGTATTATTTGAAAAATTGCCAAGTCATTTCAAGAAAATGGCTACTGCACATAATGAAATATGACATCTTGTGCCATAAAAAATATCATATGTATTATATAAAGTGCTGTTTATTTAAATCTGCATAGCACATAGTGTAAAAAAAGCTTTAAATATTTATTACAATATGCATTTACAGAATGCATTAGTTAATTTTTTTTTAATATGCCAGAATTTTTATTTATTTTTTTAAGTTAACTTCATAATTAGATTGTGGTAATGAGTAGTTCTAAAAATTTGCTGCTATTATTGCAACATTATAGTTAATGAGACATTATTAAACATTGTTTTTTAATTCTAATTAATTCACATAAATAATATAAGACTATGAATTGAAAAAAATGAAATTTCAGTATGAATTGTTTTTTGTTTGTTTTTTTGGTGCAAAGAACACAAAAAAATTATCAACTGTAAGCTTACTTTATGCACACTGAAATCCAACCTTTTTTTCTAGGAATAGTGAATTTTTTAAAAAAACCTTTATATCGCCAAATACCATATCACTTTTTGTAATCTATGAATCAAAGAATCATCACAATCCCTGAGACATACTAACTTCAATAATTAATGCAGCATTTTATCAATACTGTGAATGAAGACACCAATAAAAAGTTGATGAAGACAATATTGAAGAGCTTTTGCAATCACATATGAAAGAATTAACAAAGGAGAAATTAATGCAACTGGATATAGAAAATCCAGACAATAAAAAAAAGAAAATCAATAAGTTTATAGAGAAGAACTTGGACAACAAAAAACTTAAGAAACTAATTTAATATGAGCCATGAACAGTATTAATTGAAGACTTTTACCCTGACCTAGAACACTCCATCAAAAATCTAAAAATGTCTTAAGTCAATGAATGAGACTTTAGAATATGTTGTATGAAAAGAAAATCAAAAAAGCAAGTCAATCATTCATTCTAAACTTTTTTCTTTAATATCTTCAGCCATCCACATCTGGTGTATATCCTTCAAAAAACCAACATCACAAAGAATTTAAATGACAATTATAAAACCTTAGAGTGAGCAACTTATAACTCAGATAACTGGATAATGATGAGTGCTGAATGGATGGATTATAAGGAAGAACAACTTTAAGATTTTTTTACATAGATTTATGTTATATTATCTTACACACATACATGTTTTAAATGCATATCAGCATAACACACTTTACATATGCATTTATTGTACATTACACTTTTTTTAAATTACCATATTTATTATGGTAAGTTGCTTGTTATTATATTTATGGTATAATTTTTATCTACAGGTATAACCTACATTTTTCCCTGATAGAAAACTATTATAATCCCTTGCTTTTTCAATTATCTTCTTGCTTTGTGATGAGTTTTGAGGAACTAATTGTCCTTGCTAAGTGGGTAAAGGTGTATATTTCTTTGAATGGTTTTCTTCATTGCAATATATCCACAAGACAAATTATCATCTTTGGGCATCTTTTTCCTTGTACATAATGGTAGCTGTTGTAATTTTATTCAGGTAATAAAAGAACAGAATTATGTGATTGAGGAAAATTAGTAATACCAGCATAAATATGTGCATGTGTGTGAATAAGTATGTTATGATTAAACTTCAGGCTATCAATAAGTATCTATGGTATATAGTGAATGATTTTTAGCTATAAGCCCGAATTCTTAATAATAAGTAAGTAGTACAGCAACTAAAAATATTATGTGATTAAATGTTGTTGATTCATTTATAATGCAAATAAGCTTTTCTACCTCCTCTCTATATCATTTCCATCACCATCTTTTTTTTTACTTTATTATATTTTATTATTTAAGTTGATTAATATCTCAGTCTTATGATCTTCTGCCTAATAGAGCATTTAATAGCACCCATAGTAATAAAGATATTATATATTTGTGCATCAATATTTCTAACTTTTATTTACACACAGATTTTGTTTCCAATTGTTTCTTCTTTTTTTTTATTAAGAAATAAGTTTATTTTGAAAACAATACATGACTTTCTTAAAATTAAGGATTTATGGGTGTCCCACTACATGTTTTTCCCACACAAGGGGACTGGCCAGTTATGTGATTTTGTTTGCACCAGTCTATCCTTGTGCAGCTAGCTAGATTCCATGTCATTTTCAATTGATTATGGCACCCTAGCTATTAGATTATTAAACCAAGGTTTGTCAGGTGTGTCACATTGCTCTTTGCATTGCAGGGGTGTTGGTATCCCTATTCCCTGTAATTTTGTCAATTTCAATGATACATTTAGACCACCATTTGCAATTGTCCCACTTACTGCAGCAGGAAATAGGTTTGCATTCATTTCTATAATTTGGACAATATTTTAGTAGTAGTGTTTAGTCTCTGGTCTAGAGCCATCTGCTCCCAAGTAGCTGGGGCCATTAGATGATCTCTAGTTGTAAGGTTAGTTATGAGTTCGTTGAAAACTTCCCATGGACTTTTCATGCTGGACTGGAATACGAAGTGACACCTGGTGAGCCATTTTGCGAATAGTATTATGATGGCCATCTGGATCGTGGAAAAAGTGCCACTCTTCATTGCTTTACATATATTGAGAATAGAGGCACATCCTGACTGGACACTGGACTGCAGTCTTATTTCAAGTTCTATAAATTTTTTGCAGTGAGAGAAGGTGTGATCCATTGTTTCTTCATCTTCACTACAGAGCACACATATTGAAGTAATGTTTTTGAACCTTCTGCAGTCTACCATAAATTGCCTTGTGGGAAGTGCATCGAGTTGGTATTTTATGATGAAATTTATTAATTTGGGCTTCATGACCCAAGATCTAGCTTTCTTAAGTAGTGATCTTATGGATATATTTAGTCTTCCTGGGGTTTTTTGTTGGCTGGGATACATGTACTTAATCGTATCCCAATAGGTTTTTTTTGGTACTATATAGCTGACCCGTGTCCTGTATGAGCCCTGCCACGTAGACCTCCATTTGTATTATCCATTTGCTTTTTATGGGCGGTGGGATGTCAGTATCCAATTGTTTCTTTGTTCTCTTTTTGTATACAAGTATGCAAGACCTTCAGCATTAAAAAAAAACCACTGACAGCAGGTTTATCAGAGTAAAGTAACTCAGTTGGAAATTTGAAACTGCATTTGGAATAAATATTTCAATCAGAAAAATATGTATATACACAAAGTTGTTTTATTAAAGGATGTAACTTCTTCTCTTTTTTCCACAAATGTGATGATCTTTAAAAAGTATGATATAAAAATAATCTGCAATCTAACATTAATGCAGATTATGTTGCCTCGCTGACAGTTAACTTGAATGATAGAAATAATTATAATATCAATAACATTATTAACAGCTAAGTAAAAGATAGTAATGATAAGAGAAGTAAATATTTCAGTTTTTTTTTTCAAACTATAGGATCATAGAATGTGCAAACTTTTCCTGAAGAGTATTCTTCAAGACTTGAATGTGGTATAGGGCTCAGGAGTTATCAGGATTTAAGATTGATAGTTAAAAATCGTAATCCTGAAAAGAAACAAGTACATTCAACAAGAAAATAACTATTTTTGAAAGAGAGGGGGTAAGTAGTTCATTAAGTCAAAGTGTACTAAGGTTGATATGAAGTCAAACTTGATATTTTTTATTTTTACAATTCTTGAATGTATCAATGAAAGCTAATTGATGTTAAAAATTATGTTTGCACAATAGGATCTATGTTTATGCATTTATATTATATTCAAAAAGTTTAAAGACATGAACTTTTTTTGGAAACTTTAAAGCCCAATCTTATTATGAATAGTAAACAATGGCTAATGTTATTAAAAATAATTATCTATTATTAATGCAGTTTTATATAATATTTACACTGTTACAAAAGATTTGTTTAGAAAGCAGAATCATTATATGAAAACTTAGACACATCATCATTTGACTTGTTCTTTACCATTTATGTCCGTGTTAGAAATTAAAAATGTAAAAGATGACAATATTACATGGGTACTTAAAGGCCCAGATAAGTGAGTAGATGATACACAATTATATCACCAGCATTAAAAGTAAGTGCTATATCGAAACATGTCTAGGAAATTTGTTGTTCCTTTTTTTTTGATAACTATTTAAAACTAAGATTGCAAATTTTGATTTTCAATCTGATCATGTTATTGAGACGTGGAATTATTTTAAGAAAAATGTTTTGGATATGAGCAAGCTTTAAATTCACTTTTTAAAAAGTGGTTTTTTTTTTGGTAATAATTATTTATTAAAAAGAAAATATGTGACATTCGTATAATAAAATGACTGGAGCTTCATATCAGATGTAAAGATTTAAAGATAAAAGATTAATGACTAATATGAAAACTTTAAAAATTGATGGATTAAAAATGGTAATTTTAAGTCTCATATGATGTGTTAAAAATAACATATAAACCTAAAAATATAAGATTATAATCCTAATAAATCAGTGATTGATTTGGGGCAGTGATAGAATGGAAGGCTCTCAAGTGCAAAGATTCATGGATCACAGTCCAGTACTATCACTTCAGTTATTCAAACACCTTATGATCTCTTAAGCAATAAACTATTATTTTTGCTATTATAAAAGTAATGGTATAATTTATTGCTTAGGAATTCATAAGAAGTTTAAGCATCGGAAGTGACAGAGGGAGCCATGATCTATGATCTTTAGCTCTAAAGTTCTCCATTCTACTACTGAATTATACTATCAGGATATTATCACTAATGAATGGCATTTTTATATGATAATGGTGATATTTTGAACCTATGAATGGGGATATTTTGAATAATAACAAGAATTCAGATAATTTGATTTAGAGACATATCTAACCTGTTTACTTTTTTAATTTAAGCACAAATATCAACTTAGATAAGCTTAAGCCATTCTTTGTAATCTTATAAAACAAAAAACTTGCATGCTTGTGTGGAATCACTGGAAAGACTTTAAAATATGATGATATTATAGTTTTAAAACTACTGGAATTGTTTAGGAATATATAGAAGTATTAGAAAATTTTCTCATACTAACAAATTATCAAATAGATTACTTTTATTCAAAAATTGTGTGGTTTTACAGAAATGAAAAAAAAAAAAAATGTAATGGCATGAGAAAAATTGACATTTACATATTACTTTTATTAATTTGGAATAATATTTGACTCAGTTAAACAAGAAGGCTTTTGTTTAAAGTCTGTAAATATTTTTTTGTTATCCATAATAGTTTTATCAACAGAGTCATGATATATCAACAGGAAGCATTGCTGTTACATAGAAATTTGAACCATTGAAGTAAAAAACTGGTGTTACCACAATAATATTTCAATTCAATTCCTTTTTTTATTTTGGTTTCTGAAATATTTTAGGAAACTTCATAAAGATAATATTAGTACGTAATTTACTTTGATATTAAAGCAGCTAAAATAAAAATTTCACTTCCTGAAATGATAACTGTACTATTTTTAAAATTAATAAAATGATCTACAAAAATGTCTTAATGTTTTGATTAGAACCTATAAAACTTCTGTTTACTAATAAATGTTTCAAAAACCTCAAATGATTGTTAGTCAATGATGGAGGTAAATCTTCAATTATTTTAGATAGATAATAAGCCTGAGAGTATGACTCAGTTTAAATATCGTTGCAATTGTTTTGTAGCTGCAAGAATGAAATATGATGTTGAGTGCAGCATAAATGTGCTGCTGTATATAAAATTAAAAAAATAAAATTTACAAATACAGAGGGTGTTATTCTGTTAAATTTATTGTATGGAAGTTTTTTTAAATACAGGACATTTGATTACTCTAAAAACAGGTAATTAATTACACAATTCATTTTATTTACTTTGCTCAGATAACTATAAAGTCAAGAATATTTAATATTTGAATCTATCACCAAGCTCAATTGTACTGAATATTGTATAAAAATGAGCTATAGCAAATTAACATAAAGGCACTTCAATATTTTATAAAAGATACTCTTTAATGTTCTTTAAGTAATAATATCATTTAATATGTTTTTTCACATTATGAAGATATGTGATATTAAATCTACTATAGAACTTCCTAATTATATTGAGCTCTTGAAACAAATTTACATAAGATTATTTATGTCTACGTTTTGAGTTTTTTTAAAAATGTAGTTTGCTACAACAAAGGTTGAAAGACGGATTAAGAAAACTAATAAACATACTGAAACCCAGTATTTAATATATCATAATTGTTTTTCCCCACATTATATTAGTAAACTTTCCTATCTAATTTATCTATCTCACATTTCTTTTAGATGCTTTATAATCTTTTGAAATATCATTTGAAATGCTAATGTGTATATATATGTTTTCTCCCTAATAACATACCTAGCCCAATACGATGATAATAATATGTTTTCCCACACATATATTTTGCTATCAATTTTCTCCTTGCTATATCCCACCTACATCTATCAATCCATACTTTGCTGTATGATCTTAAGGCTCCATATTGTTCTTCTATTGAGCATTAAAATCTATAATAAAATCTAGTTTCATTTTAATATTAAGTTATTTGTATCAAAAACTCTGCTTTCAAGTTCTCATATGTATTAATAATATAAAAGGGAGACATTTATAATTATTAATTTTCTTCAAAATCCTTATTGTCAATATTTATTTAGTTGTCTTTTTGAAAAGCCATTGAACATGATTTTACTCTTTTTTCCACATTTATCTTTAGTTCCATTTGATTATTTTTGGTTCGTAGCATTAGTTATATTTTTTGAAACTTGAAGCATTATTTGATAAAATAACCACACCATCTGCAAAATCTAGATGACATAAGTAATTTTTATTTATTTCTTTAACTTCCTATTTTAATAAAATAGTAATAATTCAACACGTCACCATGTTAAAAAAAACATACTTGTCAACACTTTTATATTATTCTGTTTGGAAAATTATGATTTTTAGAAAAATATTTAAATGAATAAAAATTATCAATTTACTTAACAAAAATTAAAATGATAATAAATCGTAATCATAATAGATACATTTTCCAGAACGATCCTCCAGCGATTTAGTTTTATCATTAATTTATTTAATAGATTCATCAATAATCTTCCAAAAACAGAATACAAAAAATTTATCCATATTACTGACAGTTATTTTAACTTTATAATAATAATAATAAAAAACATTATTTTCAGAAATGGAAAGAATTTTGAAAATCCTTTCCAAAGATTGTGGTCTTATTTTTTAATCTAACATTTTATTATAACAATAGTAAAGCAACTTGTAGTCTGAGTATAAGCTTTTGCATAAATAGACAGAAACACACTTCCACCTCATGCTATTTAGGAGGAACATTGAACATAGCCTAATTTATTTTTCTCACTTGTCTAAACTTAGATCTAAAACAGAAAAACTGATGACACTACTTGAAGTTGTAATGCAAATCTTTATTGACAGCTTTCTTAGCAATAGAATATTCTTCTACTAGTGTTACTATGCTACTGTTCAAGGGGAAAATGTTCTTACTAAATTTCTGGATGCTCAAACATTACCATGATAAATATCACTGGTACATTTATGTCTTTTTTTTTTTTTTTTTGCAATGACATTGTTTTATTTATTTATTTATTTTGGACAACTCTCCATACAGTAGCGCCACTTAGTAAAAGCCAGAATAATTGATGGATGCAGAAAGGTTTGTGCATAACATTCCCATCCAATATTCTTAGATTAGTTTCTAGCTCAAAGCTGTACTGTTAGCTGAAAATGTAAAAAGTGGCTGCTGGAGGGTTGCATTAGATGCTAAGATCTAGGTGTAGTGCTCTCATATCCAAGGTTCCTCAGAGATGAAAGCCACAAGTTAGATACTAGTTTGGGGATATTGGATGAGTAGGCATTAGATAGAGGTTTTGTGCAGAAACCTTTCTGCATCTATTGATTACTCTGGTATGCATTGAGTGGTACTACTACATGGTAAGTTTTGCTTCTGTGTTATCAGCTTGTGTACACATTAAGAATGGTGATTGTGTGATGTTTAGTGGTTTTCTATTAGTTATTAAAAGAAAAGTTGATTCGTAGAAGTTCCAAACAATATTTTTCCAGATCCAATGGTAAAGCTATCTGGATTTGATCTTTCTAGATTTTATTGGAGTTTCATGAACAGATTCAGGTCCTATGTAGTAGCAAACAAACACAAATGAGAAATCACATTTAATGTCTATTAAATCTGTAAATATGGAAGAATTGAAAAACTTAAAGCTACTACAGAATCTTTCCTGACTGGAATCTCTTAGATTCCTTTATAATGTCAATTACTTGTTTTTAAAAACCTCATTTGTTAAATAAATATGTCATCATTACTATTAAGGAAATTGTAATCAATTATAATAGTGCATCCCTTATTAATCCCATTTTTTATTGGCATCTGATTGTAAACCCTCTATTGCTGCCACTATAATCTGATTTTTGATTAAATTTATTTCATACTCTCACTGCAAATTTTGTCTTTTTATGAATTTTCACACAAATTTTCTTATACAAAATGGAAGTTTTTATGATTCAAAATTGGTTATAGATGTCTCTCATGTCTATTTGCCATTTTTGTATAGTATTAGTTACTTGATGATAAATTGCTCATCTTATGTATGCAATAATGATATTTGTGTTTGTTGCCTTCTTAATTATAATTCAAAGGACTTCATCACATTTTGTAAGTTTTACTGATATTTTTACAACTCATAAAGCTGTTTTTTTATCCAAGTGAAGCTAATCATAATTTTTGCTAAGTAATAAGGTAACTTCAAAATTAAAAAATGTTATCCCCTATAAGTCTAAACTTAATAAGCAAAAATAAAACATGTATAAAAAATATAATCCCCCATATGTCAGCACATTTCAAGGTTTTTCACTTAAATAGTTTCTAAGTTTTAGCATAGATTTAATGACAATATTTTAGATATTTTAATCTCAGACTTGATGCTATTTGATTCTTTTGCAATTTCCCAATTTGTGAATATACAAATAAGAATAAAATAACATATATTCAATGAACTACATTAATACTTTACTGGCTGATATTTCTCCTGCTCTGAAAACTGTCTATTATAATCTTTCCACTTACTTTAGTGTTTATAGTTATATCTAAAGTTAATTATATTTTGTTGTTATGTAATCAAAATTATTCAACAGCAAAATTATAAAATTATTTCTGAAAATCATTTTATCTATACAGTTGATCTTATTCTATGTGGCATGACATATAAAAATATTTTCATATATATTTTATTGCCACTTTTATAAGCTTTCTTGAGCTAACTTTGTTTAATTCTTTTCTTCTAATAAACTTTTTTTTTACTGAGAAAAAGAGATTTATGATCAGTTACATTTGATATTAATAAAATATTTTGCTCCTATTATTGGCAAAACTTTTAATGGTCTTATTTTCAGAAATTATTCAGTTTATAGCATGCAATTAAAGGGCTTAGAGCATTATTATGAGTGCCAAGAATGATTATGTTTACACTTTTGATAAAATATTCACAATTATATATTTTTCAAAATATATAGATATTGTTCTTTGTAAAATTGACTTTGAAACTGTATTGTGGATTAGTCAACACAGCATTCAAATGTATTGTTCCACTGATTAACTTACTTTTCTTCTTTCATCATTTAGGTAAGATCTCCATTAATCAAGCAATATAATCTAAACAGAAGTTCATTAGTTTTAATTAGTTTCAACAATATTTCATTCAGGCTTTACAAAATTAAAATAATTGATTTTTAATTTAATATTTTATGAGCAATGGAGTAGTCATTCAAAAAGAAAAATATATACCATATAATAATCAATTGATGAAATACTTTATTTTACAGTGAGATTAGGAGATGTAAGGTTCTGAAGAAGATTGATGGGGCAATCAAAACTGTTAACTGAAGGAAAGGGTGGATAATAAAGCATTGTAAAAGTAATAAAGTATTTCTTCAATTGATTATTATATGGTATACATTTGACAATGCAATAGGAAATAGTAGTTATTATACTACGTGAAGAAGAAGAAAATATATTGTCATTTATAAATCTTATTAGTATTTTGATTTAATTTTTTTTTTTTTTGTATATTTGTAAAGTTGAAATAATATTTTTTTAAATAATTTTTATTTGCAAATATATATCTAACAAATAAATTTAATCTGACCTGCTATTAGGAAATTATCAAAAAAAATATGAACATCTAAAAGCTGAACTATCTTTAACTTATTACTCTATCTGGTATCTAAATATAGTTAGATAAATACTACAACAAGATCACATGATTTCAACTTACATTGCCAGTTTTAATTGTTTAGTGCCCAGTTATATCATACCTGAAATTTTATCTTAATTATTATATGGAAAATTCTTATATTCATTGTTTACATTTATAAAATGTGTGAAACTTTTTAAATTAATATAAATATATATGAATTCATAGTATTATTTCTGTGAGCATCCATGTAGTAAGAATATAATAGCTAAATAGCTGATGTTTCAGTATAATAACAAGTACTTTCCTCAGAGCTTTTTCTATCTCAAATCATAAGAATGTGTGTGTGTTAAACCACTAAACATCACATGATCACCATTCTTAGAAGTATTATTCTTATATCTTAGGATCTGATGCAACTCTCCAGCTGTTTGGTACAGTGCTCTCAGATTGAAGGCTTCTTACTGATGTAAACCACAAGAAAGAAACTAGTCTGGGGTTATTAAATGAGTAGACATTACATAGGTATTTTATGCACAAACCTTCCCACATCCATTGATTACTCTGGCTTGCACTGAGTGGTACTACTGTATGGAGAGTTTTGCCTCTGTGTAAGAATTTGTGTGGTGAGATTTAAAATCATAATTTTTTCCTTTGTTGTTTTCATTCTCAAATTCTATTGGTTGAGAAGTTTAAAAAATATTTTATTTTCCAATAACTTTTTCCAAATATTGTTAATTTTCCTCAATTCATACTTTTCATTTATGCTCTTAGGTCTTTTAAAAATCTCTATGGCTTCCCTTAGCAGCCTTTGATCATATTGTTAATTTTTTTCCAGAATATGCATTTTATTAAACTGGTGTCATTATGTTTTTACTTTGTTGTTTTCTCTTCATTCTCAAATTCTATTGGTTGAGAAGTTTTAAAAAATATTTTTTCCTCCAATGACTTTTTTCAAATATTGTTAATTTTCTTCAATGCACACTTTTCATTTATGCTCTTAGGCCTTTTAAAAATTCTTCCCCTAGCAGTCTCTGATCATATTGTTAAATTTTTGCCATTTGCCAGAATATATGTTTTATTAAAATGCTGTCATGGTTAGTTAATTGAATTCACACATTAAATTAACTAACCATGACATCATTTTAATAAAAAACATATTCTGGCAAAAATGTAACAATATGATTAGAGACTGCTAACAGAAGCTATAGAGATTTTTAAAAGGCCTAAGAGCATAAATTAACTAACCATGACATCATTTTAATAAATCACATATTCTGGCAAAATTTTAACAATATGATCAGAGACTGCTAGGGGAAGCTATAGGGATTTGTAAAAGGCCTACGAGCATAAATGAAAAATGTGGATTGAAGAAAATTAACAATATTTGCAAAAAGCTATTGGAGGATAAAATATTTTTTAAAACTTCTTAACCAATGGAATTTGAGAATGAAAAAATAACAAAGGAAAAAAAATAATGATTTTAAATCTCACCACACATATTCTTATGATTTGAGAAAGAAGCTCTGAATAAAGTACTTATTATTGTACTGAAATGTCGACAATTTAGCTATTATATTTTTACTACATGGAAGCTCCAGGAAATTATACTATAAATTCATCATTTATCTGAGAGAATATTAAAATTAATATATTGTAATGGTACAGTCTGTTTTCAGGAATCGAGGTGGTTGCATCTAACTATAGTAAGACTAACTAAGGGTCTTCGTATAAGATGCCATGGATAAAATGGTATAATTATAATCAAAAATTGAATCCATATTGAACAGGATAATTTTAAATCAAATCATTCAATATCAATGCAACCTAAATTAATTCATCCAAACTACACTTCTGTTGATGGTTCCATTGTGCTCGAAATTCGAGCTCAGGGCAGAAATTGCATTTACCTTTCATCAGATATTACTATCAACACACCATAGTAGAAATTATTGTAATAAATTATTCTGAAACTATCTTATTTAATATGCTAATATATTAATTTGATATGATATATATGAGTAAGTATGTACATTCATCAATATTTTGTTTGGTAAAATAATTAAATAAAACAAATAAATAAAAGACTTCCTTGAATTTAAAAATCAACTTTAACATGTTTATTAACGAGTAATAATATGAAACTATTGTTATGTAACAACAAATAAATAAAAAATTTATTATAACACGTGCTTGCGTATATTTCTATTATTTGTAGCATTAAGTTAATTATTTCCGCCACATTGCAATAATAGAAATCTTCTATTATTTGTAGCATTAAGTTAATTATTACCGCCATATTGCAATAATAGAAATATACATCTAACACAAATACATTTTAATAATTTATAAAACAATAACTAAAAATTTAAATTTTCAAAATTATAATGCAACTAACTAACTAAGTATTAGTTCAAAATTATGTATATCAAAAAAGATTCACATTATAAGATCATGGTAAAGTAATATTAGTATTATAAATAAATCCCTCCATGTGAAATTTCATGCAAGAGCTTAATCTTTCACACAAGGATTTTAAGAAATATTACTATGTTCATTAACATTAGTAATAAATAAAATATTGTTACACTTACAGAAAACAATGTTTAAAAGATTCATTATTAAAATAATTATTAATATACATGCTTATATATATATACCAATAAATAATTTTAGCATAATTTTAGTTTAAAAATATATAATTCAAATAGAAGTAACTACATCTCCGACTTACATATCATTAAGCTACGATTATTTATTATTATATTTATTAAAACTCATGTTTATTTGATATTTGAAGGATATTAAAACTCGAGTATTGCTTGATTCTCTGAATAAGTTAAATAGTGATTTCAGATTATTTATTTTATATTTAAATTAAAATATTACACAGTTTTCTCTCTCTGAGTTAGAACAATGTCAATGAATTAAGTTTAAATACCAATAGAGCTAAGTGAGAAATTAACATCACACTATTTTTTTATAATTGATTGACATTTATGCATTCATTGAGAGATGAAGATTAATTCTATTTCAATTATATATCATTAACTTATGACTATTTATTGTTATATGTATTATAACCGATGTTTCATTTGATATTTGGAAGATCTTAAAATTTGGCACTGTCTTGATCCTCTGAATAGTTGAATAATGATTTCAGATTATTTATTCTATATATAAATTAAAATAATGGACAGATTTGACTTACTGATTTATAATAATGTCAGTGAAGTAAGCTTAAATACCAACAAACCTATAGGATAGTTTAGTATCGTTCTATTTTTTTTATAGTTGATTGACTTTTATATAACTCATTAAAATGTATAGTTACTTTTATCGCAAGGAAATCAAGTCATACATCATGTGACTTAATTTAATAAGCTTGTACTACAAATATTATATAATGAGCAGGCTACTAGCCTTAACAAGCTTTTCCTAATATGCCTAACCTCAGACCATTTTCTAGCTCTGGCTGTTGTCAATGAGGCACTAGAATATTGAGGCATTAGATTTAAAAATACAGGTCAAGCCCCAGCATTTATCTAATAGTTAACTATTAAGTAGAAAATCTGAAATGTTCAGACATCCAGCTATCTAACTCATATGGGACTGAACTAAGTTCAGACACACCATATATTAATAGCTTTAGCAATATAAAATCACCAAAGCCTCAATAGCAAAACAATAACTGTAAGGAAATAAAGTCATATATCACGTGACTTGATTTAATAAGCTTATACTACAAATTTTCTTTAATGAATGTGCTAATAGCTCTTAACAAGCTTTTCCGAATATCCCTATCCTCAAACCAATTTCCAGCTCTGGCTTTGAAGATTTTATATTGCTAAATCTATTAATATATGGTGTATCTGAACTTTGTTCAATCCTATATGACTATTTAAGTTAGATAGTAGGATTTGAAGATATTTGGATGTCTCAAAATTTCAGATTTTCTACTCAATAGTTAACTATTAAATAAATTCTGGGGCTTGCCCTGTATTTTTAAATCTAATTGAATATCCCAGTACCTCACTGATGTCATCCAGAGCTAAAAACTGGTCTGAGGATAAGGATAGTGAGAAAATCTTGTTAAGAATTATTAGCATGCTCATTATATAATATTTGCAGTACAAGCTTATTAAATTCAGTTACATGATGTTTGATTTCCTCGCAATTATTGTTTTGCTCTTGAGGTTTTGGCAATTTTATATTGCTAAAGCTATTAATATATGGTGTACCTGAACTTAGTTCAGTCCCATGTGACTATTTAAGTTAAGAGCTGGATTTGGAGATATGGGGATATCTGAATATTTCAGATTTTCTACTTAATAGTTAACTATTAAAATTAAACTGAGAGAGTGCAAACCTCTCAAGCACTTATGACTATCAACAGCCAATCAGATCAAGCACTGAGACAGAGAATTTAACAAGAAAAGGGTGGTTCCACCTTCTTCTTTACTTGTCTTTCTATATATCCAAGCCAGTCTAAAGTACTTAGATCTGAAAGTGTGAATCTTAAATATCTTCACACTCAACACACAGAGTTCAAATTACAAACATACAACGTGAAATCTTTCGATTTACTACGCAGTAGTTTTTCGATGTTATAACTTGCAGCAACATATGTAAATAATATTTATTTTATAAAGTGCAGATGGTATTGAAATTAAACTGAATGTGTTGAGTGTGCAGATATTTAAGATTCATGCTTTCAGATCTAAGTACTTTAGACTGGCTTAGATATATAGAAAGGCAAGTAAAGAAGAGAGTGGAACCACCCTTTTCTTGTTAAATTCTCTGTCTCCGTGCTTGATCTGATTGGCTGTTGATAGTCATAAGTGCTTGAGAGGTTTGCACTCTCTCAGTTTAATTTCAATACCATCTATGCTTTATAAAATAAATATTAGTTAACTATTAAATAAATGCTGGGGCTTGAACTGATATTTTTTAAATCTAAGGTCTGAATATAGCTAGAAATGAGTCTGAAGATAAGGATATTCGGAAAAGCTTAAGAGCTATTAGTCCATTCGTTATACAATATTTATATATATATGAAAAACAAGTTAAAAACTTGCTAACACTTGTATTTATGTCAACAGATGGCATTCTACCAAAAACACCGTCAAGCGTATGTTTATATAAATGTCAGAGCATGCATTCACTATCTCTAACTTTAATTCCACTTTCAGATCATGATTTCAAGCTATTTGCTATCATCAGTGAAAGACAGGAAACTAAAATTCCTGTCTTTCACTGATGATAGCAAATAGCTTGAAATCATGATCTGAAAGTGGAATTCCTGTCTTTCACTGATGATAGCAAATAGCTTGAAATCATGATCTGAAAGTGGAATTAAAGTTAGAGATAGTGAATGCATGCTCTGACGTTTATGTAAACATACGCTTGACAGTGTTTTTGGTAGAACGCCATCTGTTGACATATATATATATGTAACAGTTGAATTTACTCTTCAGTATTGTTAATTCAAATAATTGAGTGGTCAATATTTTTTACAATAATATTATGTCCACTTCTTATGATACTCCAAGATTTTATTTGGAGAAATATCTTGAACAATTTCAAGTAAAGCAGTGAATGTTAAAACAATAAAATATTTAAGTATACATGTGTGATTTTTTCCGCATACATGTACAACAATTCACAACAGAATCTTCATTGATAAAGCTATGAGTATGGGGATCTGAATACTAAATACCGAAAGCGCTAAGCTAGTATATTAAATCTTAAATTATAATTATAGCTTCACTAACGTATGCGGAAAAAATCGCACATTTATAATTACAATATTTATTGGAGAAGAGAAAAGACAATTTATTACATAAAATATTTAAGACAAATTAATTTAAATATTTTGATTTATAAAGCAGTGCCATAGTTATCTTCTTTAAATTCTGAAGACAAATATCAAATCATAAATAAATAAGAATAGATAATACAGTGGCTAATGTATATACAGTCAAACTTACTATTTAAGGGTTGTTGTATTTGATAATTTTTTGCTTAAAGATAATCTCAATCATTACATATATTCGGTATTGTAATTATCTATTATCACTTATTTGTCATTAGATCACTTGTTTGTAGTTTTCATATAGGTAGAAGAATATCTGCTCTATAAATTAGAATATCATTCAATTTAAACTAATTTGCCATTTAATATCTGTGATGTAATATTCATCACTCTGGTTAAAGTTTTTCAAAAAAAAAATTTCATATAAAATTTTTGTACTATGATAAAAAGCAGTTGTAGCCTTATTACAAGAAAATTATTAAACCCTGCAAATAGAGCATTCAATTATTTGTATTAACAGTGCTTGAATATTAATCTCGACCGTTATATATATTAAGCAATGTAATTATGCATCTTTAAATATAGAAAGAGACTTGTGCACTTGTCATGCTTATAAGCTGAATTTGAATCAGAGTTAGCAAAATATTTTTTTTCAGATTGTAATTAATTAAGCTTAGGATTTTTTTTTATACAATCAGCACTTAATTAATTCAGATAACTATTTAGTATTGATTGTAAACAGGTATGTAGATATTTTAAGCTAGAGCGTAAAACATAAATTAAAAAACCCTCAAATCTACACTTTTTTACAATTGGATAATCTGACAATTTTTTTCCAGTATTCTTTTGTAAGAAATTGCTATATATGCTTTTGACATTCATGACGACATTTAATGCTGTTTAATCTGTACATAGATACATATATAGAATGAAAAGATAGATAAGTTTAGCAGATATGTAGACAAGTAATTAAATAGGTAGATAGACAGACAGACAGATAAATAGATAAATAGATTTATGGATGGGTAGATAGATAAGTAGATAGATAGAGAGAGACAAATAAACAGTTTGACAGAAGACAGACAGATAGACAGACAGACAGACAGACAGATAGATAGATAGATAGATAGATAGATAGATAGATAGATAGATAGATAGATAGATAGATAGATAGATAGATAGATAGATAGATAGATAGATAGATAGATAGATAGATGGATGGATGGATGGATGGATGGACGGACGGACGGACGGACGGTTGGATGGACGGACCGACCGACCGACCGACCGACAGACAGACAGACAGACAGACAGACAGATAGATAGATAGATAGATAGATAGATAGATAGATAGATAGATAGATAGATAGATAGATAGATAGATAGATAGATAGATAGATAGATAGATAGATAGATAGATAGATAGATAGATAGTGCTTTTAAATGGTCTACTGCATGGTAAAAATTTTACAAATAGTTCTCCAAATAAGAGCTAACAAACTTATTTTATTAGAAGTTAAATGTATTTTTCTTGTTTTATTTTCTAACTATAAACAGCTAGATATCTATTTAGTACATATGTTGGAAATATAGCAGATAACTGTAATAACTACCATGTCATGAGACTTTATCTGTGTGTAAGTGAAGAATTGTAAATATATGATCAAACCTGTTATAAATAAAATATATAATGCACTTATATAACAAACGAGGAATATTTTGTATTTATCTCTTGATTGTTAGTGCCTTATCAATTAATATTATGTCCTACTACTTGTAATTTGTTCTGTAAGTATACCAGTATATTAAACATAACATTAATCAAGAAGGCACTAAAAGTCAAGATATAAATACAAAAGTAATATCGAAAGGTAGTCAATGTTATGTAAATGGATTTTTTTCCTAAAAATTCATCATATATATTCATTCATCAAAAATATTTTACTTCCTGAATTAAGAAAAAAAATTACAAAGTGAAAATTATTGAAATTAATATGTTTAAAAATTGAATGATACTATTATGGAGAAAAGCAAATAATCAGGCATTTAACAACCATCGATATTATATTATATAAGTTATCAACTAAAATATATATTATATATAATAGTTTTAAATTATAATAAATGTAAAAAATAAACCGTAATAATATAGAACTAATATGAAATACTTTTGATTATAACTGTAATGCTATCAAGTAAACTTATGCAGACACATGATTTTCCAGGAACTATGTAAATCAATATTAGCCGATTGTTTATTTATAATAAAATCTTTAAATTTAATTATAAGAATTACTTCTGTAATTTTTCTCTGGAAAATCATGTGACACTTTTTGACTGCATAAGTTCATTTGATAATGATTTCAATGTAATCAAATTTACTTCTGTTTAATTTCTATATTATTAATACTTATTTGGAATGTACAAAAATGAATATTAGATAAACAAAACAGCAACTAGAATAGATAGATTATCATCAACATCATTTTAACCATTATTGATCCATTGCAAGATAAAGATCTCTCCAGGTTTAAACCAGTTTTTCTGATTTCTAGCCTTTCTTCTCCATATCAAACCAATATATAATCTCTTGAAACACAGCTTAAGATTTCAACTATTCATCTATTGTCATCTTTTCTAGCAATATACCCAGCCCAACTCTAGTTCAGTCTGCTAATTCTTTCAAAGATTGCATTTTCTATCATTTTTTGTTACTTCTACCATACATCTCCATATTTCATTAAATGTATTGAACTCTCTTTAACCGATAAAACTATTAAAAACTTTCCTTTTCAACACATTGGTATATTTCCTTTCAATATTAAATTATTTCTATTAAAAACATTCTATCCAAATTTAATTCTAGGATTAATTTTATTCATTATTTCTCAATCTGTATTAATAATTTGACTTATCAACTGATAAATAAAAAATATGATGATCCCAGAAAGAATAGATGCCAATATGAGTTTCAAAAAACTTATTTAAAAAATCAGTGGAAAACAAAGGAGGGTATAATTTAGACACTGGGAAATAGTGAAATATGTTCTAAACAAAAATGATGATAATGTTGTAAACAAAATTATGTATGTAATTAACATTTAATAAGATAATGAGATAAATTTAAAAATAAATAGACCATTAGGATTTTTTTAAAAAAGCTAAATAAGTATTTTATTAAATAGTCAAAAGACATGCATATTAATAATTTTTATTAGTCATTCTTAAGATTAAAGATTATTCATTTAATGAATAATATTTCTGTAGTGTTATTTTCACTTCACAAATCTCATACAAGGTAGGGACTGGTTTCTATTTACTTTTAACACCATGTGGAGGGCTGTAATCATAAACATATAACCAAAGACATATAAAAAAGATATATGATCCCAAGATGCACATTTCATGCTGAACAATATTCATCGGTTGGCTCAGATCACATTCTCTTGCATATATCTTTATCATTGTTCACTATATATATATATATATATATATATATATATATATATATGGGAAATTACTACAATTTAATTGATGTGTCAAACTTACTACTCTCACAACTTTGACACAAACTACTTGATGGAAGTATATTAATAATTTTTATTAGTCCTTCATTAGACCAGAGATTATTCATTTAATGAATAATATTTCTGTAGTCTTAATTTCACTTCATCCCTTTCACATAAGGTAGGGGATAATTTCTATTCACTTTTAACATCTTGTGAAACAATGTAATCATAAACATATGGCCAAAGATATGTGAAAACGATGTATGATCCCAAAATTCACATTTCATGCTGAACCAGCATTTATCAGTTGGCCCAAATCATGTTCTCTTACATATATCTTTATAATTGTTCACTACATATAGGTGGGAAATTACCACAGTTTAATTGATAAGTGTCAAACTTTCTGCCCTCACAACTTTGATACAAACCACTTGATGGATGTATATTAATAATTTTTATTAGTCATTCATTAGACTAGAGATTATCCATTTAATGAATAATATAGTTAGCAAATTCAATATAAATTATTCGTTTCTAGGGCAATACGAAGATATATAATTTAATAGATTTTAAGTCTCAAAAAGAAAAGTTATTAAAAAATAGTTGGAAGAATTTTAAATGTTAAAAAAGATATCATTGTTGAGACCATAAGATACTACAACCGAACGCGTAACAACACATGATCGTAGTGAGTGATGTAGTTCGTCACTGTTTGCAAATCGTTAAACTCGATTTATTTTATCATCTTAATATTTCATGCTACATTTTAAATTGTAATAAGCCTTTATATTCTTAAATTGTTTGCATGCTTATAAATAATTAAATAAACACTACATTAAAATGTGGTAATATTGACTAAAGTTAACTTATCTTTCCCATGCAAAGAAATTTACGATCGTATATATATATACCAGACAACAAGCTTACATATATATATATATATATTTCTAATAGTGTATAAACTATGATGAATATGCTTTTAACAGTGAAAATGTTTATACAACGAATGTGACATTTATTTACCTCCCCCCCCCCCATTGTAATTTAAAGATAATGGCATAGCATTAATAAATTAAGTCTTATTGAATATTATACAAGTATAATTACGACTTTAATGTCAGTTTTGAAAGGCCTATCAATAATTTTCTTTATAATATTTAAAAGAAATTGATAAAATTGTAAGCAAGCACTAGGCTTTAATAAACTTGGTCCACTTTTCAGTAGGAAATCAAATTTTTCAAAAGAGCTACTGTATAAGGAAAACAAATCAAGTTTTAAAAAAAATCACTTGATATATATTTATGACAGATTTGTGATAATAAAGAAAGAAAGAAGGTAACGAAAGTTCCCCTTTTCCCATTAGTATTATTTTACAACTATTGGTTATTATGGGGGTTAATAAAAAAAAAAAAGTGACCACAGAATAAGAACAAAGCAGGTGAGATGTCATCTTGCTATGAAAAATGACCAAAATAGACAGGTAAGTGGACTTGGCACCTGCATTTTTAGATAATCGATATTTTTCCACCTGGATAATATCAAATAATATATATATATTTATTCTCCATAAATTCTTTTTCTGACAGCAGTGTTGTTTTTTTAGTAACATTTCTAATTTTAAGGCCGTCCGTCTTCATAACAATAATAAAATTAAAATATTCATTTGCTCTGCTGAGTGCTCTATTCATAAACGGGAGCAAGTACTAAGTAACAGCGACTTTAGTTTTATTTATAGTCATTTATTGTAATTAAACAATATTAATTACTATTTATTTACATAACTCATATTTAATGTCTCAAGGATGTAAAATGTTTCTTAAAGTATTTGACGTAGTTCTAAATATAAAGAGGCTATAATAAATTATATTAAGAAAATGACAAACAATGAAAAACTGTCACCAGCGATGATCAACTATTAACTCTTGATAATACTACAGTATCCTTTTGCTCTGCTCCCTGCAAAAAAGGAAAAAAAACTTATTTACATTCTTAACATGCACTATTTGTGCATTTATTCATCTGTATAATTTAGCACAATCTATATAATGAACTATTTCCTGCAGACACATACTTATTTTTAAAGAATATTTGAAACGATAGGCAGATAAGTTGAGGGAAAAGAAAATTGTTCGAGATGCGGTTATTTCAGTGATTCTTTATATTTTTAAAAAGTTAAATACTGAAAAAGAATAGAAATTTATTTATTTATTGAGTTGAGATGCTGCAAAAAAAAAAAACTGTCTAATTAATTAAATTAGAACTAAATTCTCAAGTAAAGCACAAATAATTGATTTGATCAAATCATGAAACAATATAATGTATATAGTTTGGAAAGTTTGACAGTGAAAAGAAAAAAGCAGCACTTAAATGAAAGGACTTCACCGTCTCAATAATAAATGACTTTCAGTAGCTTACAAACTTGACAACATAAACAGAAAATATAATATTTTATAAAAGTGTTGCTCATATAATTATCAACACATGATTATCATCAAGTCATTGACTTGATAGCACATAATAGTAACAGAAAAATTGGTATATGTAGATAGATAAGTACATATCTGTATATGCAGATAGTGTTGATAATGTTATCTCTTATTGTGCTGGCTTTATAATTTTTTCTAGTTTTTATTAACCTTAAATTCCAATAAGAGGCATTGGTTTTATAAAAAGGGGGGAGGATATGCAACTTACAGGGTGGGCCATCTATTATTCCTAAATTTATTTCAATTTACGAAAACAATAACAGACCTATAATCTACAGCAGTCATAATTAGTACCACAAGCAAAAAATATAGCTTTTTTTTCTTAATTGAGTAACAGTATTCATTATTCATTAGTCATTTATTCAATAGAATGATTATTTTTATTTTCCATAAAATAAAGAATAACGTTTAGCTCTAGTCTGACTTCTAAAATTAGTTTATATTTCATTGGTCCTCTTCTTATAGGAAATAGCTGGTTTGTGTTAATCTACACTTAATGATAGCTCCTAATGCTACCTTATTATTTAAGTCAAAAAATTAAACATTTTAAAATCTTCACATCAAGCATTTATGAAAGTCTGATACTAAATCTAAAATTATAATATTGAAGTTTAATAATTTTTTAACAAAAAACCAAGATGCTAGTTATTAGCTTAAACTTTAGTCATGTTACATTAATTAAATACTGTTGCAGCTATTAGGCTGATGGGCTTAAATTACAGGTGCTTATGTGATGATTAATTTTTTAATACACTATTTTGAATAGGAAAAAAGATGATCATTGACTGACAATAAAAATTCAAGGTTGCTAAAAAAAAAGACAATATCCTAAACAGTAGTTCCAAGATTTTGTCTTGCACTGTTAATCAATGTCCATCTCTTTTATTCATTACTTATAGTAAGGTTTCAGAGTTGGAAAAGATGTGACAATTGCTAAGAAGCTTTTAATAAGAATTCAAAAATTAAAACTTTGATGGAATTAATAATTCCAGAATTTTTTCTTTTTTAGAAAGTTTTAATTTATTTTTAAACAATATGTATCCTGCCTATCATTAGCTTAAACATCATAATTTTTAACATTACTATTGATGCTTTGTTATAAATTTAATTTAATATATGGTGAGGTGAAAGCATCTCAGAATCAATGCTAAAAAAATCATTATTCATCTGAATTCATATTTATTAAATTCATAGACTAACTACCAACCTTTCAATCATCTATGGCTAATGGCAATATTTTTAATAATTTAATATCAATTAATGAATAATATTAATACAGCAGAATAACTATTGAGCCAACATTCTTTTGTCAAGTAATCTTAGTGTTTTCCTCCATAATAAGCAGCAATAGGTTTCATTTTGTTTCTCTTTATTCATTATAATACTAGCAGATATTTCAGAGTTATAATAGACAAATTGTTTTATTTTAAGACTATTAAATCAAAAAGATGAATGTAAGATATATTTAAAAACCTTAATCTTTATTTTCGGTTGAATAGAAATAAGTAAATATATTTTAAGATAATCAGTCTTAAATTATTTGAAATTATAAATAATCGAAATTAACATGCTAAGTTATGTGCCAATAACTAGTGCATATGTTTAGATATAGCATTCATGTTAAGGAATAAAATGTTTGCTTGTGATGAGTATGAGCTGTCTTTAATATCTAATCAAAGCAAGTGGTGAGGTTATATTTTAGCAGTCAGAAATGGGGACTCAATAGCTAAAGATTTGTAGATTGATTTCCAATAATGAAACAAAAAAAGAGTTTGAATAATTGAATTAATTTGAAATTAGTTAGAATTGCAGGCAGATTACACAGAATTAATCCAATTAGTCAAATATCTTGAACAAATGAATATATTGTAACCATCTGGGTTACATGGCACATAGCAACATAGTTGTGTGTAAGCACATATAAATAAAGTAAAGGCAAAATAGAAATACAAATTTTTGTAGATATTTTCTACATTTCATTTGGAATAAAGATAATAAATAAAAGGTTAAATAACTCTAAAGTAAAACTGAATTTTATTATGAAATAAATATTTTTTTTAAAAAAGATCTAAATAAATAATATTCTAATTTCGAAATTTAAAAACAAGCAGAGTTTATTTTTAAAATCTTTTAATTAAAACTTATATAAAATGTCTATTTTTTTAATTAATGCTTGTATGCATTCCTATTATCTATTTTTAAAAATCTTTGATAAGATTTCCAAATGTAGCTTTTTAATTAAAAGTGCTTTTTGGAGGGATTAAAATTGTTTCCAATCAAGAGAAATAAAAAAAAGTTTTTAAATCAGTGTTGTTGTCACCTCAGATGATACTATAAAAGGACTTATAAAGAAATATCAGTTTAGTTTTGCTTGCAGATTTTGTAAGAATTTGCTAGAAGAATCTAGTTTTAATATTTTGAAAAGCAGTGGCTAAATAGGCCAGCTGCAAAGTTTGGGTAGTAACTTTTTTAAAGACAGTTTTTGTCTTAATTTTTTGTGAAAAGTTTGCTGCAGCTTATTTGTAGCTGTGGTAGAGAATGACAACAGTAAAGCTTACTGCAGAGATGGCTAGTACAGTTATGCAGAAAAGTGCATGAAGATGTAAGAATGCAAGGAAACAGCTGCTCTACAGTTCAATAGTGAAGTTTGAATTCACATGGAGGAAATGACCCACTTCTTGGTATTGATATTCACAGCTGCAAATGTGTTCTGGAAAAACAGCTAACTTTCCTGAAGCTCATCAAGCCCTAGATGGAAGAGAGAATGCCAATATACCTGATTATGACAATCTTGGACTATACCTGTCTCACCAAGACCAACTCAGAAAGAGAAACACAGATAAATGTATATACAATGGTGAGTAGCATTATATATAATGAGAATGAAATTTTAAATAATTTCTTTGATAAAAATGACATTTAAAAATTTATATATTTTAAAAGATAACAAGTAAATAATTTTGCTTGAATTGAATTAAAATCTAAAATTAATGACTGAATCATGGACAATTTATTTTGAAAAAATAAAAATAAGATAAAATTTTTTTTTAGATTAATTTAAAGACGTAATTAATTAATTGAAAGTAACCTGTCATAAAAAAAAAACTTTTGAGTTACCTGTCAAAACATTGACTTTACTTTTTTTTTAAAAAAATGAAAAATAAAATACGTTTATTGACTGAAAAAAAGATTAATTAATAATATTAATTCATATCTATATGTTCCTAGATACACATGTAAGTGTGAATTTTATGTATTGTTTTCAAATGGAATTAATTATGAAATATATTTTTAATAATTTTATTATGTTGATAAATTCAAACATGTTCATTTTTATATCAAGCCACATGCCTATGTGCTGAATGAGTTTTAAGTGAACTTAATGTATTAATCATGTAAATCATAATGTAATAATTTGAATTGTATATAATAATTTGTAAACCACAATGTGATATTTTTTTATTATATGTTAATCAAAATCAGAAGACTTCTAATTGTAGAGTTATATTATAAAGACCTTATTTTTATTTTTTTAATATTGTTGTTAATAAACTTGTGTTCAGTTATGAAAATATTTTTAGAATATCTGTTTCCATCATTTCTTGGTCATATACAGTAACATAACTTATATTGTCTCTAAGCTTGATTCAAGTATAATGGTTAAATAATGGTGATGTATTATTAATGCTTTTGGGGCATCCAGTGTTGATCAATCATCATCATCCTGGTTGATACATAGGATTACATTCTTTAAAGTCCCTGCACTACATTTTATTTATTTTAGTCTTATTAGCATTTAATTATATAGTTGGCCAGTGCATTAATGGGACTATGTGGCCAGAGCATTGATGATGATCAGTATGGTTTAATATCACAGCATTATTGTTTTGATGATTATGTATTATAATGGATTAGCACTTATGTGGTGTGTCCAAGTTATGTTTAAATAATTGCCCAAGCTGGCAAAGGCTCAATAGTTTTCCTGTTCTACAGAAGACCCATTTCCATTCCAGTCACCAGATTGACTGTTGATTTATTATATTTTTATTATTGATCATTCATGATAATTAATGATATTTTGAGTATTACTCATTACTAGTGATTACTTTGACTTATTATAATACTGGTCGATGGTTAATTATTATGGTTGCTCTAAGGAGTGACTGGCTGATCTCTCACAGATTTTTAGATCTCATGCTATTTTTTAATATATAAAATTATTTATATGTTTTGATTATTAAACATTACTTTAATAATTAATTTGATATTTCATTTTAAATTGACTGGGAGTAATGATGATTTTGCCATCATCCCAGGTATGACCATGATCAACCTCCCTTTTAAGACTACTTCCTACCACCCCACACCATTACAATATATATAGTATTAATCATGCATGCATACAATATTGAATAACATCAGCTATAAAAAAGTTATATAATCTTCAAGTGGCAATTTTTGATTTTAAAAATCAACCAATTTCCGCTGGGCACAAATTTGTGTTATAACAAATGTCATCAGCAATCTGAAAATTAAATGATATTCCATCAAAATAAGCAATCAAATTTTTATTTATACATCATATGAATTTTAATTTCATATTAAAAAAGTGGTTGCTTTTTTTTAATTATCAATAATTTCAGTTTAAAAGAGCATAATTTTTTTATAGATGGCATAAGATAACATTATTCAGTATTATTACATACTTACATGGTGTTTAACTAGTTATATACAGTGTTATGAATATAAGTAACTAATCAGAATCACAAATCTTGCAAGCATTCCATATTTTTGCTTACTATAAAGTCTCATATCAGCTCTATGTATTTCAAATTATCTCAATACCTAGTATCACAGTAACCTATACATTCAGGGCTATAAAATTAAGCAATGGGTGAAATGCTTGTTATATATAAACTCTCTACTACAATATTTTAGATAACAGCATAAAAATAACTATTCTGAAAACTTTGTATATAAAATATTTAAATATTAATTCTTTATTATTGCCATATTATTTATAAATATATAAACATTACTCATGCTTAAGAAAGTATTCAGTACAAAAACAAAATCATTATAAAATGAAGCCATGAGAAATTTACAACTGAAACTAACCAACAAATATCAAACTAAGCATATCAAATATCTCAATTGCCAACAGTGGCATATGCAGAAAAATATTTCGGGGAGATATTGTTTTAATTTGCAAAAATTATACTAATTTCAATTGGGGCATGGTAATGGTGCAGTTAGAAAATAATCTAGACACAAAAAAATGAGTTGTAACAAAGAATTGTGGGAGGTCTAGGATTAGCAACCCCCTGGGTAACAGTGCCACAGACAAAATATTTTTTAATTTTCAAGGTCAAACTACCCCAAAATAGCAGTTATGAGTAAAATATAATTTATTTTATATGTATGGAAAAGCAGTTTGTCTATTTTATTTTGTGCATGTATGTGCATGCAATTACTCACATTAGAAAATTTCTCCATAAATTTTGCAATATCTCTTGTGTTTCCATTGCCACTAGAAGTAGAGGAACACAAATTGCCAATGCCAATAATCAATTGTGTTTCAGTTCCAGTTTAGATGATTTAAAAAACAAAAATACATTTATATGAATGAATTACAAATAAATTTGATGACTATGAAAGTATCATAAAAATATAAAATTAAATGATATATATGATATTTTTTCAGTCACACATTAAAATATATTTCAGTCACCAATAATTATTCACAAGAAATTTTTTAAGTAAATTAACTTAAAAAGTTAGTGTTTTATTGATTTTGTGTATGTATTTTGAGCGCAAATAAGATAAATATGTGATAAAAGTATTTGTTTGTTTATAATGAACCATTAAATTAACTTAAGGCAAAAAATATTAAATTTTCGTTAGCTGGTGTGTGCATAAATGTGTGGTATCATATAGAAAACGGCCAATGGTTGGGGGTGGGGGTTCTAATCTCCAGTAACCTCTCTGGCTACGCCTCTGTTGAAAGTAAGATAATGTAACTATAAAAGTATAGGTCTTCTGACGCTTCTTGCTAAATACAAAAATATTAATAGCACTTCCATGAAAAATTTCAGTATTAACCGAAATATTTATTGTTTTATAATATAATATCTTCCATAATAAATAATTTTATAAACAATGTTAATTTAAACCTCAGCCAACCAAAAAAAAAATTTACATTTTTTATTTAAATTTTTTAAATTGAATTGAATGGGGTATTCCGGTAGTTTAAGTAAAACTTTAAAAAAAATTAATATGATATTCTACATATAAAATGTTAAAATTTGGAGTACCACCGAAATATCCCATTTATTATTATTTATTAGAAATAAAGTAACATACATTTGTATAATGATTGTAAAAGTATAAGTCTTCTTGCGCTCTTCGCCAAAGCATCTAAAACTTCTTTGAAGCACACAAATTCAATCTCTGCACTGATGTCGTGTTTCCGTAAGTCTAGATTTTATGTCAGGCAGAAAAAGATCGTTCAAGTGTGACTGCTGTTAAAGATAAAGTTGCAAACAACTTCAACATATTGTGCATCATAGGATATACATATGAGCTACAAATATTCAAGCAATGAATAAAGTTCATTAAAAGGTATTTTTGATCAATACAATAATGCCTTCATATATTCAGTTCTCCAAAAGATGCTTCTTTACTGTGAGTAATATCACCTGTCCATTGTTCATTGATGGCTTCTATAAATAGGATTCCATCATCTGCTGCAAGGTTTAATGTTTTGAGAAAGAAAATTTTCTATGCTCTTGAAAATGTTTCTGTGCCATAAGACTCTGTTGTAAATTTGAGACATAAAGAAATCAAAAAACAGTAGAAAAAGTGATATACTGTAATACTCTTCTGGACTATCGATTTCTATACTTGATTGCTGTGTCTGCTTTGCAATTTTCTATGACTTTCAAATCTCACAGGCACCTGATGATCATACAATTTCCTCAGCATTTTTTTTGAATTTCTGTTTTCAAATTTTCACAAAAATGCACACAGGTTTGCAAGTTATTTTGTTTTGATTGCAGGAGTGCAGCTAATTTATAGCAAAATAAGAATATATGATTGGAAATGCACATTCTAACTATAAAAGCAGTTGTTTTTATAACTGATATAAATGTGAAAGTTTTATTTAATGCTTCACTGTCTGTAAATTCTTCAATTTCAACAAGAGAATCATTAATGATGTTGTATAACTCAAAAAATATTGAAATTGCATCTAAATGTTCAATCCATTTTGTTTTGCAGAATTGGATCAGTCTCTTCCTTTTTGATTCTAAATTTACTTTGTCTATGTTTTTTCACAACACAGATTCTCATTTTGGTGATTTTCTTAAAAAAAATTATAATTGATAGTTCTTAAAAATTTTCTAATGCCAGAAACAGTGCAAGCATCAGAAAGAGCTAGGTTAAAGCAATCACTTGAACAATAAAATGTAAATCACATGTGGAAATATTTCTCTCACTTTCAATGCCCAGCCATTTAATTGGCCATATTACTAGCCCTGTCAAATCCCATTTACCTTGAAAGTTATTGAGATCAAGGCTAGTCTTCCCAAGAGATTGAATTAGCATCTGAAATAAAGAAGTTCCATGAGTATTGTAGACAGTTACAATTTTTAGGAAATCTTTGCAAATAACAAATATGTCATCAACTTGATTGACCTACCTGATGTTTATTGAAAATTGTTTAATTCCCAGTATATGTGTTGTATCATCTGCAAGAAAAGAAAAAATGAAGACATTTTAACAAGTCTTACAGGTTTTGATATCAAAATGTTTCTGCACATCTCTATAATTTTATTCTTTATTCTGAAATTTAAATAAATCATGTTTTTATCAGCTATTTTTAAATATGTTTGAAAAAACTGATCTCCTGCTTCAACACGAAATTTCAATAAGACTCTAAACTCCATTTCTAGAATCTCCATCTTCCTTATCATTTTCAAAAGATCCAGAATCCCTGTACCCTCTTAGAGGCAGTTTTTCTTTTCCACAAAAGTTACAGTCTTAATTATAGGTTTTAACATCTGTCAATTCTCTTCAAACTGAATTGTTTTGTAACATCTTCTGTTCTATTTTCAAAAGCCACCAAAATGTTTGCTACTTCCTGGATGGTGTTTTTTGGTTACTTTGTGGTTTCATGATTTTGAAATAATTCTTTAGCTTTTTTCCACTTTTATAATGGCTTGCTTACTAGTACCCAATAGTTATGTGCTTACTTTTACCTATATCAAAGCAGGCAGCTAAAACCTTACAAAATTTACAATACCCCTGGCCAACCACTTAAATTTTTTCAGACATGTATGCTGAAGTTTAAGGTTATGGTTGCACTCTGTGAATTTATAATTGGCATCCAGTACCCAGCAATTCTTCAACAACTCATACTTTTCCAGATCAGTAGTGTTGTGTTTACATTCAAAAGCTCTAATATAAAAGCTTAAATTTAATATGTCTAATTTATCTTCTTCTTTTGTGTTTTGTTTATCTGCTACCATATCACTCACTGCTACATTTTCAGAAAGTGGAGTGACTGGAATCTCATTATTTGCATTAGGAGATATTTCTAAAGCCTTTTTGACCTTTTATCTGTATCCAAAATTAAAAAATAATCACTGATATGCTTCATACTCAGTACTCTAAAATACAGTTCAAAAAGCAAATAATGAAACTAATAATTAACTTCAGCAAAAAATTAAAAAATACATGTATAAAAATGTTTCTTTTGAACAATTATATGAGTGTATTTTTAGGATGTGAATGAAAATGCTTAAGCAATTTTTTTAATAAATGAGTAATGCTTGACATATCACTATTAATATTCAGTTAAAAAAAACTTAGAGGAAATTAAAATCATATTCACTTTACCAATAACCAATAGGTGATAATGAAAAATTATATTTTTTGCATGTAAAAGTTTTCAATCTAACATGTAATTGAAACTAATGTTTTGTACTTTTTTGTTTTTAGATAAATCAATAACTATAATAATCTAGAATTCTAAATATTTATAACTTACCATAAAAACACATTAACATAAATGAACACATGAACATTACTATATGATGCTGTCACTTTCAACTCACCCATTCAACTGAGCATGCATAAAACAATAACACACAGATGCACAATGTCAGATTTTATATATAATGAAAAGATGCACAATTATGAAATGTGGTAATAATAATTTTAGTTTTTTCAAATTTTCAGGAGGGGATTTATCCCCCCCCCAATCCACCCCTTTGTGTGTGCCACTGTTGCCAATACAAACAGAATTAGCCAAATCCCATATATATATATATATATTATCATTTAAATAATCATTATTTAAAATTATAAATATCATTAATTAACACAAATTACATATTTCATAATCTGTATTGAAATATAATATCTACAAAATAAAATAAACTATCATTTATTACAGATGTATTATTTTTGAATATTATATTTAAAGTATTGTGAAAATATTATTTGCCTATAGCTTTGATAATTACACTCATAGTGAATGATGCAATATTTAAGAATTGATAATTTATAAATAATTAATATCCATATAAAATTATGTGAAAAATAATTTATTCTAAATTAAAAAATATTGTATAAATATTTATGAACAGTTTTGTAATTTTAACTTATATACCAGTAAATGATGTTAATGTTCTTCAAATTTAAGAGCAAATGATCTCTTTATGCATTATAGTGCTTCATTTGAAATATAGAAGATAGGTCTAAATGAAGATGTAAAAATCATGATTTTGCAGCAGTTGATGATTATGAAGTAATTCTATTTATGATATATGAAAATATGAAGTAGATTATCCATTTGAATCTTGGTTCCCAAATTCTTAGGATAAAAACTTATTTACAAGTTCATTTTGAGAGATTAAAATCCAATGTTTTCCTTTTTAAATTCAGCAGTCAACAATTCTTTTTACATAATCAATACATTTTTTAATAAGAAGTCATTCTTGGCTACTTGCCAATAGAACAATAAATAATGCTTTAATCTATTTCAAAGTATATTTAAAACAATTAATTGTCAATTTTTTAAATTTAATATTTTAAAATTAAACAATTGAATTTCTTTTTAAATTATCATTTAGCAAAATCAATTTTTATTTATAAAAAGAATATATAATGCCTTTAAATTAATAATAATAACAACTCAATGTTTTAAAATATCAATGACATCACACTTTTGAATTAATAAAAAATGTTCTATACATTTAATTAATTTATAAAGCAATGAAATATATTTCACAGGAATATAGTATTTCAATATTAATAATATGGGAACTGAAAAAATGAAAATAATATACATAAAATTTTAAATTTAGTATATATGAATATCTAAATCAATGTGTAAGTAAATATCAATGACATCACACTTTTGAATTAATAAAAAAATGTTCTATACATTTAATTAATTTATAAAGCAATGATATATATTCCAAAGGAATATAGTATTTCAATATTAATAATATGGGAACTGAAAAAATGAAAATAGTATACATAAAATTTTAAATTTAGTATATATGAATATCTAAATCAATGTGTAAGTAAATGAATTGTGTGTTTATATGTGTGTAAGTATATATGAATGTGTGTTTATATTGGTAAATTTATATATTGTATATGTTGATAATGTAAAATTTCATATGTATTAAAACATTTATCTATAAAATTGTATCTAAAATAACATTAATATATTGCATTCCAGACAATGACTGCTAAATAACTGAAATGCAGAGAAAGCATTGATTTTAAAAATGCTAAGTTGATTGAAACTGATAATATACAAACTAATATCAAAATACTTCATGCAAAATGAAAAGAAAAAATCATGATAAAACTTATTTACAAAAACTTTTCTAAAGATTTTAATATAAGATTTTATTTAAATTTCAATTTTAATATAAAATGTTTGGCTACTGAAAATTTGAACTCTAGTGAATAAATTATATAAAATATGATATCTGAATATCACAAATGGGTTGACAGGTGTTATTTATAAATATTTAAAATTATCCTTAAATTATAACTTTTTTTGCTAATTGATGTATATACAATACTAAATTCTGAAGTTGGTATTTAAATATTTGTTTAACTAAATAAATTATGTTAAATTCCAAAATTAGAAAAGTTGGAAAATGTACTATTTGCGATTGTTTAAGTTGTTGTGTTAAGTTCTAATGCGTTTTTAAATTAAATAAAAATATTCTGCTATTAAAAAAAATCGTATCTTTAGCTTTGAAGTAAGTTTTAAGCACATGAAACATTTGAATGTTTTCAAATTTATGACGCAGAAGACAATATTCCAAATAAATTCTTACATATATATTTCTTTTCGCCGTAGTAATAAATTTTTGCCGATATACGTATACCATGTGTGCGTATATATATATCACTTTCACTCAACTTAAATTAATAAAAGATGATAATCTAACATTTTGGACTGGTTGTGATGCAATAAGGAGTAGTTAGGATGACTAATGCACTATTAACAACCAAACAACTGTATATATTTATATAATAAATTTAAATCTCACTATTATTTATATATATAATACAAACAAGCAGAAATTCATAAATTTCTTTTTTAAATAATTAAATTTAATAGAGAACCCTTTTACATTTTAAAGTCACTTTCAAAATTTCAAAAGAAGTAAAAATTTTAAAAAACATGAAAATGTTTAAAGAGCTTTTAATTTAAACATCTAAAATAAAAAATAATGTTTTTGTTTTTTTTTTTTAGTAAAAGAAAATTATAATTTTTATAGTCATGATTAAATATTTCATGATTTATTTATTTTTCTGGATCTATATTATATATAGATGTGTGTGTGTGTGTGTGTGGTCTGAGTTGAGATAAAGTGAAAAAAAAATTGAAAATATATATATTCAAAAAATATATGTATTTTACAATTTTACTCTTATCCTCTTAGACATGCACTTGTAGACATTAAAAAACCCTGTTAATGTTGGTTGTTTCTTTTTCTAGTATTTACTACTATACATTTGAAATATAAGAATTAATTAGACCATAATTTCTAGAAAATATAAGTTTGGGGAACATGAATAATAGGAATATTGAGAAAACATGGAGATTACTATATAGATAAGATATAAGACAAATATTTATAAAGATATATTAAATTCAAAATATATATTTAAACTAAGTAAAATACAATAACAATCATTTAAATATTTATGGAAAAGAAAGTGATTGTTATTATACAGAATTGCTTTATAAAACGTGTGCTTGCACAATAAATTTGCATGCATATATTTATAATATAAATAAAATGTCTGTTAATTAAAACAAAATTGTAATTATAATAAAAATAATAAATTTAACGGTAACAAACTATTATAAACAATCCTTAAATCCGCAGAAATACTTTCGGTTAATTTCTTAAACCTGCTCCAACTGCCATTAGATTTAAAAAAAAAAAAAAAGTTTGTTACCGTTAAATTTATTGTTTTTATTATAATATATATATATCACTAGATGGAACATAACTTGTTTTATTAATTATATATATACAATATTCAAATATTAGTATATTGTCTATTTAAAACTTATGTAATTAGAAAGGAATTGAGCTCAGACTTTCAAGTACTTTATAGCTATGCACTCCATCTTATACAACTGATATACACGACCACATACATGTGAAAAAGATAAATGATCTCTAATATACATATTTTGTGCTGAACCAGTACTCATCAGTTGGTCCAGATTGCCATCTCCCACACATTAATACAATCAGTTCTCATTTTGTTTTAAGATAGAAAATCTTTCAACTTCAAAAGACAAGCTTCAATTTTTTCTATCAATTTTCTCTATTCTTCAACTCTTCAGCCATTGATATAAGTGAAAATCCAATGATGAAACACTCAAAGCCTTAGTTGATGCCAATATTAGTGTCATGGCCATGTTGATTTTAATTCACTCTGATCCCTCATATGTAGAACCTTAATACATCCATTTAAATCCATGAAAGTGAGATTGACAGAATACAGTCTGAATATGTAATATTCAAATATAAGTATATTGTCTATACTAAACTTAATATAATTAGAAAGACTCAGACTTTCAAGTACTTCACAGCTATGCACTTCATCTTGACCACATACATATGAAAAAGATAAATGATCTCTAATAAACATACTTCATGCTAAACCAACAATTATCTGTTGGTCCAGATTACCATCTCTCATATATAAATACAATTTTCTCAGTTTGTATTAAGCTTCAATCTTTTCTATTTTTCAACTCTTCAGTTCATCCATATACATTGAAAATCCAATGATGAAACACTCAAAGTCTTAGTTGATGCCAATATTAGTGTCATACCCATGTTGACTTTAAGTCATTCTGAACCCTCATATATAGGACCTTAATATATCCATTTAAATACACAGAAGAGATATGGGCAGAATACAGGCTGAATATGTAATATTCAAATATAAATATATTGCCTATACTAAACTTAATGTAATTAGAAGGGATTCAAACTTTCAAGCTCTTAGCAGTTATAAAAACTTCACCTTATACAACTGATACACATAACCACATATATATGAAAAAGATTAATGATCTCCAACTTATGTATTTCATGCTAAAATGGCATTCATTAGTTGATTTTCAATGATATGGATGTTTGAAAAGTTGGAGAGTGAAGAAGATTAAAGGTTGTCCATCAAAGTTTGAAGATCTTTTATAAACTGAGCACTGATTGTATATATGTGTGGGATATGGTGATCTGAATTGACTAATGAGTGCTGATTCAGCACAAAATATATATATTGGAGATCGTTTATCTTTTTCACATGTATGTAGTCAGCTTAATATATATATATATTACAATTTTTATATATTTTATATTTTTTATTCTTAAAAGTGTTATTTCAAAATCTGTGGGCTTTTTTTGCTAGTAGGCATTGGAGACCATTGACTGATTATAATTTCGCGTTGAAAATATGACTGCTGTGCTACTAAAATTAATAAAATTGTTTGATTGAAGTTCTGAAATTGTTTTGTAAGAGTTTGTGGCACCTTATTAATTATTTTCATAATTAGAAGCCTGAATGTAAAAAAAATTAATGTTGTGGTACTACTCAAAAAATAAGGTTTTTGCACTAATCATATACTAGAAATTTCCAAAATTGAATAATTGCGTTAAAAAACAAGTTCAACTACAAATATATTGTTAAAAAAAAATTGATATTTATTTTTTAAAAGTGTTTCTCATTTCAACAGCTGTTAACTATTAAGCACGAAAATTGATATCAGTTTTTATGATACTGAAAGTATGAATTCGTTTAGAGAGTATATTGTACATACCAGTTAATTTGTTTTTTGATACACAAAAAAAGAATTCCAAATATTCCACTGTCAATAATTTAAATAAAGAAAGAAATATGATAGTTGTGAACCTACCCATAATACAGAGACTTCAGATAACTCAAAGAAGTATGGAGACATGCATGTTGGGAATAACAAGAAGAGATCGAAAACGCAATCTATGGGTAAAAGAACAAACAGGTATTACTGACTTCATTGAAAAAATTAAAAGACTGAAGTGGAATTGGGCTGGACATATTTCTAGAAGAGACGATAATAGATGGACAATTGAAATCTTAAACTGAATTCCAAGAGATTGTAAAAGACCCAGAAAGAGACCACATGTGAGATCGATGGATGAAATAAGAAAGTGTGCAGGGGTGAAGTGGAGAAGAGAAGCTAAAGATCGGAGAAGATGGATTGAACTTGGAGAGACCTTCATCTTGCAATGAATTGATAATGATTGATGACGATGATTACAGTTTTAAAAATCTGACAATACATACACATACATATATATTTACTTTTAGAAATATAAATATTTTTACTGTCAAAAATAATTTTTATTCGAATGTTCTCAATGCTTAAAAATTACTACATTGATTACTTGTTATCTAATTTATTTGCATAACACGTAGTCATAAAAAATAATAAAACAATTAATTTGACAAATTTAAAAATTAATCTATTTTTAAATAAATGATGTACAGTCAGTAGTAGTAAAAACTGAATCACGTGGACTGCAAAGGCAGATGGTTTTTGAACATTATTGACGTGTTTTGATTCTCATTTTCAATCTAGGAGAAATGATGAAAGTCCGTTAGAAATACAAATTACTGACTTGCAGGTGATTTTTTTAAAAATCGTGGTAAGTTTATTAAAGAAGAATAATTCATGCAAGTGAGAATTGAAAAAGGAAGAAGAGGAAAAATCTATTATCATTGAAACTGAAAAGAGAAAAACAGTTTACAATATATTCATAACATTTTGTCATAACTTTGTTTTATAATAAACATAAATATTAATTTAGTAAATGTTTGACATAAAATATTTAGTTTCAATTATTTTAGTATTCACTTTATTAAGAATATTGTAATCTAAAAACTAAAGGTTCCCAAAATGAATCTCATTTGAATAAGGTAAAAAGAAAAAATCTCAGTTTGATTAATTGAGTTGAACTTCTGTGCTTTACGTCATATTTGAGTACTTAAACTTTTTAGAACTAGTTTATTTAATATATTATAGATGGAGATTTGGCTGGAGGTGGGAAGGGTTACTTGACGTTTTACATAATAATTTACTTTTTTATAATTCTTTTTTCCATTTTAGTCTATTTTTAGTGTGTCTAAAATAATGTATAATTAAATTGCAAACTAAAATTTTAATATTCTAAGGGGTCCTCTCAATCAATAAATCTTTAAATTTTACATTTTTAGCTTTCTATTTGCATTATTTTTTTCTTCATAATTTCTGATTTTTGTTCTTTTTTTCTTTTGTCAAAGCGTGGGCTAGCTGCTTGGAAGGCAGCTACGCTCACCACTAGCCACCAACGCTTGACATAATTTCTGATCTTACATAATTTCAATAGACATAATATATGTATATGTAATATTTTATAAAAATACTTGTATTTAATTTGAAAACTAATGCATTAACAACCGAAAAATATTTGTTTCTTCAACCACTATTTTGTTTGTTATATGTAACTTGAAATAAAAGCAGGGACATGAATGAATTATTTAATTATGGATATCCCATGCTTTTATTTTAAATTACAAATAACAGCAAACTTTTTTACACATTAAATTAAATAAAAGCATTTTTTTTTTAAAAATATTTTTTATTTTTTAGTACTTGGATATTTTGCAAATGATCTTTTGCAACTATTTATATTCAAATTTAAAATCTGAGAATCAAAATAATGTTGCCATATTTCCAATATTTTAAATTCAATTCATATACATTAAAATTAATTTACAAGATTTGTGTGTTCACAATGCAACATATTAAAAAAGGCAAGTTTTAGTTAAACAATCAAGAGAAATTAAGATTTCAGACAAATTTCTTTTTCTTTCTATTTTAATTAACTGTAATTGTTTCTTAATAAATTAGTTATGAAATTCCCTGAAAACATATTTTACAAAAAATATACCACCATTCATTATGCATCACTATAAACTTTTTAAATTAATATGTTTGTTTTGAAAATGTGGTGATCCAACACTGTTATTCTACTCAACTAATTTGGACAGCTCTGAAATATTGAATAGTAATATTGCATTGTCATTATACAAAATATATTCAAAATATGAAAAAAATCTCTTTAATAGAAATATATAAAAAAAATTGGTTAGAAGATTTGACTCAAATAAATAAACAGAATTTAAAAAAAAGTGTTTAAAAATCAAAAGGCACCCAAAACATTATTTAAACATTTTACTTTTAACTTTTATATATATTGTAACGGGATATATATATGCGTTACATTCAAATTTAATAGTAACTTTTTTTATGTAATACAGAATTAAAAACAAACTGTCAAAATGCACAAATAACGAATTATTAATTTATTAATATGTTAGATTGATTTAAATATTAAAATAAGCTTTAAAAAAATAAATAAATTATAGAATCGAAGCAAAGATTCTAATCTTTAAATAAAATATATAATAAAAAGCCTTTGATTTTAATAATAGCGAAGATTTTTTTTTAATTATAAAAAAATTACAAACAGATCCTTAAGGCAAAATCACAATTAAAGAAATGATTACGAAATAGATAAGAGTTCCCGCCCAAAGATACGGACACAGACCTCAGTGGAAAAATTTACTTAGCCATAAACCCAAAATCTACTTGGCCACAAACTGAATTAACCAATAAAATATAAATAATGAAATATGTTTGATGAATCCGTGCATTCCAGAGATAAGGTGCCTGGGGAGTATAAAAGGAAAAACCAAAATGATAATTAGTTAGTTAGAGAGTTGGAGAATTAGAAAATTAAAATTTTAATTCAATTGTATTTGCTGAAAGTAGAAATAAAAATTTAAAAAGCTATTATCGCCGTCACCCAAGATGTAATCAGCTTCATCGTGCTTCCTTCGGTACGGCCGGCCGAAGGCAGCTTTCATCTCCATGGATCCCAGGATCGAACCACGGATCCCGTCTTCAGAAACCAGCATAAATGCTTCATACATCATCATAAGTCTTCATAGATCTTCATCGCAAAGGAACGAGCACGGATAAAGGAAAGTATAATTTATAAAAGATAAAATGAAATATAAACTGTTAAATTTAAAATCTTCGAACTTTATCTGTCTTTAAATGAATAATAGACTTTCTCTCTCAAGCAAACCTGAACTTTATTTCTATAAACTCTTATTTAAAGTCTTAAACGTAATCTCTTAAAAAAAAAAAATGTATTGTATTTTTTTTTATATTTTTATTCATGCTTAATTAATATCTGTTTGTAATAGGGTAGGGGTTTGCGATTGCAAACTTAAATTTAAAAATAGAAACACCTCGTTATTTGTGCATTATTAAATTTTAAAAATAGGTTAAAATAGTATTTCTGGAAAGAAAATAAGTTAAATATAATGCTCATTTTAAAATGATTTTAAAACTATAAACTAAATATTTTTTGTTTTGAATTACATTAATAAAATGATTTAAATGTTAGTTGAGTATAGATGGCTGCTAGACTAGTTTAAATATGTTACTTTTAAAGAGGGTTTTGATTTCGGACTATTTGTTTCATAGTTGTGTCAATGCTGGTGGAGAGATATATGGACGTTTATATCAATGTAATGTGAAGTATGTTAGCACCTAGGGCGACGAGTCCAACTGAATGCATGACCCCAAAGAGGTAGTCATATCGTTGAAAATGGACACAGACGTATTTCCTGCGCCATTGACCCATTCCAGCTCTATGGATTTTGGACGATAAGCTGGCAAGATAAGACCGCTCTCCCATCCATACGTAGCATTTCTTTTTATTGTTTTATATGCATGTTTCCTTCGCCTGACAGATGCACATTCCTGTGGGATAAAGGCCATTTCTTCTCCAATAATATCACGCTGTTCAGACGCACATTCCTGTCGATGTGATTCTATGCTAACATGTTCACATTGCATTGGTTGCTGATATATATCTGGAAGCGAGTATTGGTGTGGCTGCGGATTTTTAGTTTGGAGTCAAGTGATTTGAAAATTTGTGAGTGCGTCTAGATAGCTCATTTATACTCAACATTCTAAAATTTAAAATTAAAGTTAAAAACAAATAAAATAATAATGGAACAGAAGAAAACATAAATTTCTTCTTGTGTTATAAAAATTAATTTTTTAAAGTTTGTGCATTATTAATTATATACGCAAATAAAATCTTTTTTGTGTGTTATTAATACTGACAGTGATTGCTTTTATTATTAAAAATATATTTTACTAAATATATAAGTTTCTGTGTCTACTTGAGCTAGTGACTAGGGCTGATGGCCGTGATCTTAACAGCACGTATCTGTCGACTTTATAAATTTTCTAGGTTCAAAGTAGCCTAGTGGCGCTCTGTCGGCAGATGCGGTAAGACTGGATGTTTCATCATTTTCCCTGACCGTTATAATATATATATATATATATATTGTAACAGAAAATAAAAAATAGAAAAAGAAATTATTAATTTTTAAAATATGTTTATAATCTGCCATTTGTAACAGTAAGAAAACTTTGTAACAGCATACAAATTAATGTAATAATGAAAAAAGCTGCTATTTTGTAACCATTTAATATATAGATGAGTGATAAAATGATAGTTGTTATAATTCAATAACTAAACACTAAACAAGATATATGATATGCTCCAGCAGTTCATCATTTGTAACTGAGTAAAATTAAATGAAAAATGAATTTACTGTGTTAGCTAAAATACAATTTATAATTAACTAAGGATGACATTAACATATAAATAAGAATATATGCATATCATGTTCTATTTGGGTGTCTATATTTTTAATTAATTAAATATAACATTATAGCCCATTTGCAACTATCTTAAACATTAATTCTGTCATGCTAATAATGAAATAAATAAATTATCTCATTTTTCTATATAAAATAACCAAATGAAAATTAAAACTGTCATCATTAAAGATTTAAAATATTTAGATATTGGGGAAGTCATTTGAACAATAAAACATACTGGCCATTGTCATCAAATAAAATAATATTAAATATAGCAACTGAATAAAATTACCCACTGTGAGATCCCTGGAGTGCCTTATGCTTAACTCCAATAATAGGTTCTTTTAACCGAGAATCCTTCTCATTCCTCTTTCCATGTATATATGACCATTCATGGTCACATGCACATGCTGGTGCTGTTTATAATAACTTATAAAAAAATATCACATAAAGTTAATATTATGAAGTTGGAAATGGATTAAATCACTCTTTATTCAGTTTAGCTAAGTACATGTGTTTTCCCATGAGTGCCACTAGATTGTTTTAAATCTAGATAAATATATGTTTAGAGTGGACTGAGTTCAAACTCATTTGGTACATTTTTATTACACCTGACTTGGATAACTAATGAAAAAAAAGATGACATTCTTATATTTTACTCATGTAAATAAAATCATGATACCCATATCACAAAATTTATATATATCAAAGACTCTTATAGATATTACTCGCTCATTTTACATATATTGATGAACAGATGCAAAAATACTCTTATTAATGGCTTCCAAACATAGTGAAGACCATTACTTAAGTGGATGGCCATGAAACTAGTTACTTAACATAATTATTTATTACAATATAAAGGTAATAATGATGATGATAATAATGATGATGATATCAGCCATAGCTTTATAATGAACTCACAACAATAAATTTATCTTTATAAACTCATAGGCACTTTTTAAAATCATCCTTTGTCAAATTTGGATTTAATTATTACATTCACTAGCATTTATATAAGTTTATGGTTATTTACTAAAATATTTTTATAGTTAAAACTAGGATTCAATAATACCAGTGATGATGACTGATCATCACGCATTTCCTCACATGATATTCAATTTTCTATAAACCCCTATTTACTAAACATATTAACTATTAACCTTGGGTTTGATTGAATGATTATTATTTATCATATCAATGATGATGGTGATCATAACTCATGGGCACAACATAATTTTAGCTCTCTATTATTAACCTATAATTATTAAAACTTGGTTATTATCAAGCTTAATTCCCAAGTACTTAAACATAAATCAATATTCTAGCTTGCTTAACATTTTGCGAGTGTTTAATATTTGCGAATGCTGATGATTCTTAATATCTGCAAGCAATGATGATGATCATTTAAAACAATAGAATCAAGACAAGAAAAATACAACAATATTTTTAATAACAACTCGGAAACCAATTAAGATATATAATTATATTTTATTAATACTATTTTTTCTTTTCTTTTCCTTTAAAATCAAATTAATAACTGTACAATTGACTCCATTATTATATTAATCAAATATAAAACTAATACAAAATTTTATATACACATAACCAAGTAAATTTAATATACACATTTATATCATTTTTGACATTTTAAAATAAGCTGGCTTAAACTGATATTAGAAAAAAAAATTCTATAAATGCTTACTTAAAACTTTCCTAACTTATTATATCATAAAAATAAATTTCATATGTAACCTGTGTGTTTTATTTCACTTCCATTTATATGTGATGCCCTGCTTTTCAATTTGCCATATTTAAACAAATTATGCATAACTTATTCTTTTGACATGTTTGTATAAGCAGTTACACATGCACATGCACCCTGTGATATGTCCACATATATTTTTAAAATGTGTTCCCTTATATTAGGGATTAATACATAAATCACATATATAAAAATATTCTTGCAACCTTGAGCAAAAGAAAAGAAAATACATTATATCAAATTTAATATGCAACAAGATAAACTAAAAAAAAACATTACAAAGGCATATATTTATAGGTTGATCATTATCATAATAAATGAAGAACAATAAAAAAACATTTCAATATTACAATATATAATAAAGAAAATAAAAAAATAATGAAAATTTAAGTTTAAAGATTTAAACTGTGTTTGTGTTATGTTATGTGATATTGAGAATAACTATCGATAAACAAGCCTTTAATGTTTCTGTATCAAAAGAAAAAAATGCTTTGATTCTATAAATTAAAGTTGACTTTTATTAAGTAAGAATAAAAAATTTGTTAATGAAAGTTCAAAGTCACCCAATTACTTTCACTTCCCATGATCATCTCAGGTTTGAATTTTCCAACTGCTCACCTAACCTAGCTTCAACTGGCTGGTTGCACCATTTAAAAAAAAGTTCTTGCAGATACTTTTAAGATAAACATGAATTAATTGACTTGCTTATTTCCACAATTTTAAAATTATTTATTGTTGATACTTTTGATAACGCTGAATTTGTTGAATGGCTTGCTTCTATCATTTCAAAAAAGAGTTATTACAAATACCTTTAGATAAGTATGAACTGGTGGATTTGCTTGTCTCTACCATTTTAAAAAAAATCATTGTAGACACTTTAGATGAATGTGAGGAAAACTTTAAAAAAATTGATTTATAGCTTAATCAAACTTAGTTATAAGGCTGTTATCCAATTTCCTTTTCTTTTCTCTTCATCCCCTTCTCCCTCCATTTAAAGGCAATGAACCCCTAATAGGCCAGGAGCCAGAAAATAAGCATTTCAAATAGCTTCTGTGGTTGGCTTTAAACTCGATCATTCTGTTGATTATAAAGAACTTTTGGTATAAGTCCACAGATAGATCAGTGAGTTAACCCATAGATGTCAGATTTCAAAAAGCAGAAGTGGCTTTAACAAGGCAAATTCATTGTATTATACACAGCAAAATATATTAATATCATTTTATAAAATTGTCAATAACTTCTTCCAAGAAATTCAATTTTGTTCCATTTTTTTATCTTAATCTTGCTGGGAATTACTTATATATATATATATATTTCTTTATATACACTTTTATAAAAAAATAAGTCATTTTTCTCCTTCCCTCAATTTTTAAGGAGAGCAAAAAAAATCAATTGCTCACACTCTTTTTTTAAAAAATGAAAACTGTCCATTTTCTTTGGTTTTCACGAACTCAATCATTACATCTCTGTCTAATAATAATGAAAAACTCATCACCACATCTCTTCTTTAATAATATTGAAAAAAACTGAGAGCTTACATCTCTTCTTTAATAATATTAAAAAAAAACTGAGCCTCTAAATATTGTTTCATTCATTTATATTATGAATCTTTGATCAAAGAAAAGGACCACCTTGAAATCTTATCTTGAGATAAAAATCAAAGCTTCATGAATTTGATAGTCTGTCGCGATTAATAAAAACTTAGGATTAATTGTTACATTTATCTCATCCAAGCATCACTTCCCTCTCTAGATATCTACAATCTAGATAATACAAAAACAACAAAGCTTGCAATCTTAGTCATTAAAGATTTGTGTAAAAATGTTTTATGTTTAAAACATATATACTCACACATGTACATTTTCATATCCTAATCTACTAATCTTGATCACTTTACTTCACACTTTCTTTCTGATCTGCTTTATTTAATAAGAATACAGCTAAACAATTTCAACACATTATTTAACAAAATATAATAAATCCCTATATTAAATATTGTTTCTGATTACCTTCTCTCTTTACAACTGCTTATTTATCAACTATTTATAAACTATATAATAATAAATGCATATATAAATTCATATATATATAAAAGAATTTTTTTTCTTAATTAAATAATATATGTGTGAAATGAGAACATATATATATATATATATATATATATATATTCGTTTACAGAAACATTTACTCTGCTTCCAAGAAAACTTAACTGATATTTCAGTTAAAAGTTATCAGGCAACCAAAAAGAAAGTCTTTGGTGTTTTTGCTCTTAAACTCAGAAGTAAAAAGCCAATAAACTTATCATTGTAAAAGACCTAAAAAGAGACTACATATGAGATGGATGGATGAAATAAGAAAATGTGCAGGGATGCTGTTGAAAAAAGACATATGATCAGAAAAGATGGATTGAACTTGAAGAGACCTTTTTCTGCAGTAATAGTTGAAAATGATGATGTTAATGATGACATACATATAAGTAGCTTTAGGTGCAGTTTGAAAGTTGCAATTGACTATTTATTAGTCTGCTTTCAGAACAGGTTATATTCACCTGTTTAATGAGATTTATGTAAACTTCTTTGAATTAATAATCTCGCTGTCTATACTCAAGTTGCAACCTTTAGTTTCTATATAAACATATTAGACCATAGATAAAAGTGAGTATCTACCTTTCTTGTAAAAAGGAGTTTGTCTTGATAACAGATTGAGATTTTTAATTGTTATTGATATTGATATTGTTTTGATATGGACTGCTTTTATGTTTTTATTACACACACAGAAGCCCACAATACACACACATGTGCATGCACACATACACACACACATATATATATATTTTAACGATCGGGGGAGAAGGAGACTTCACGTAATCTACACTACAGGGTGCCACTAGGCATTTGAACCTAGAAAATTTATATAGTAGGCAGGTACGTTAAGTTTAAAAAAAAATTTTTTTATTTTAATTTATATATTTGGATTCCGATCGTTTGCCCAAGGTCACTAGCTCATAGAGTAGCAGAGATTTTAAAACATTTATAAGTTTCAATAGACTTCTATTCTCAAAGTATATATTAAATATTTAGAACAATAAAATAAAAGAAGCCACTGCCAGTAATTAACACACAAATAGATTTTTATTAACGCACATTTAAAATTGAGGAATAAATTTATTTTTAGATTTTAACATTAATATTTTTTTTTAAATTTAAATTACTATTTTAAATAGATCACACAGATGGATATTTAAATTATATTTTACTTTAGCATGTCGAGCATAGATAGTCTACATAGTTTTTTTTTTCACTTAAAAACTTATCAAAACATTCATTCAATCTCAGACTAAAAGTTTGTAGTCAACCCAATGCCTGCTTCCAGATATATAGTAGCAATCAATGCAATACGAAGATGCTAGCATAAAATCACGCCACAGGAATGTGCATCTGGCAGCGTGATATTATTTGAAGGAAATGATCCAGGTCTAGATCAGGAAAGTGCCTCTGTCTGACTAAGGAATCATGTATATAAATTTTTTTTAAAGAGTGCTACGTATGGGGGAAAGCGGTCTTTCTGCCATCTTATAAATCCCTGTCCATAGAGCTAGGAGGGGTCAATGGTGCAGGAAATACATCTGTGATCATTTTCAACGATATGACTGCCTCTTTGGGGTCATGCATTCAGTTGGGCACATTGCCCTGTATGCTAAACACGCTTCACATTACATTAATATAAACGTCTATATATCTCTCCACTAGCACTGACACAACCACAAAACAAATAGCCTGAAATTAAAATCTGTTAAATTAAACATAAACGAATTTAAACATAGTTATTAATCTTTATCCATGCAGCTATCTACACCCAACTTTAAATTTAATACATTTTAGTTAAAACATAATACACACAAAAAAAAATGAACTGGAAATGATTGCTTAAACATCTACATAAAAAATATCAATAATTGAATTTGCATTCTTTAAGTCAGATAAGAGTTCTTATTTTCAGTTATTAATTACTTGCAATTTTAGGAAAGTTATTAGATAGATACAATAGTTCATACTTTACGGATTTAATAGATTGAGAAGTCCATCTTCATGATCACTTTCGTAGATTTTGTCCTTCTTTGAAATAAAACTGCGACTTGCCATGCATTTGGTCAGGAACTGTCATCCAGAGGCCTCAGCTGGTTGTCCGGAAAATTAAATTTATTGCAGACTTCCACATCGTGAAAATCTGCAATATAGCTAGTTATAATGATCTATTCATAGTCAGCTCTAAGATAACAATTATAATAATAATTTGGCTTTTATATTTTTATTAGTTTCTTATTATTAGATCTTGAGATTCAACGAGCAAGACGTCACTAATCCATTCGTGTTTCAGTTATGGTCCGTGCTGTCATTTTCATGTTTGGATTGGTCATTTAATTCCTTTGTATTCTCTTATCTGACCATTTAATTTATTTTACATGCCTCACGAGGTAGTTTGCTTTTGAACAATCATTTAATTAATAAGACAATCATTTCCATTTTCTAAGACTATAGAAATCAACATTATTTCTATTTTTAAAATATCAATCTTTATATCTTTACTTTTTTACAAAAAAAATTACTTTCAAATATTTTTATTTTTTAAAAGTTTTTAAAGTTGTCCATCATGAGATCTATATATACGTTAAACAGTTTTTAAATTAAGTTTTTTTTTCTTTTTAATAAATCAATTTTTATTTATGGTCTTTTATTTTAATTTTAAAATAATGTGACGGGATATTATATTCCGTTACAATATATATATATTGAAACAGTAAGATTCGTATTCGAATCTTAAGTTTCACCTTTTTCTGTCGTCTCTCACTGACCGGTCTATCCCGCCCAAATTTAAACTTTTTGGTATCGAATTGTGTGTGTAGCAATATTAAAAATGTATAAATATATGTAGAATTCAGCATAAACACGCACACATTTCGATCTCAAATTAAAGGCAATAAATAGGGATAAAATAATATAATTTAGATTTCTTTTAGTTATATAATTTTGTATAATTTTAATCATTTATTTTGGATTATAAAGTTCGTATTTATTGCTTTGTTTAAATTTCGTTTAATAATAATTCTAAAAAAATCTGATGTAATATTTAATTAAAAGTTAAAATAATCTTATGTTTCCTTTTTGTCTTTGAAATTTAAAAGCATCGGTCAGTGATAGATAATAGATTAATTAAAGAAAAATTCCCCAAAATGTAATTAGTAAATGTAAAATGTAAACAATAGAACGGCAGCTTTCTATAATTAAAACCAACAAAATGCATTGATTATCCTCAGGGCAGATTAAGTAGAACCTAAAAATACCTTAACAAAAATGTGAAAGATCAAGATAAAAAAAGAGGCCATCTTAGACTTGCTGGAGACATTCACTTCAACTTTAGCTTTGCTCTCGATCACTGAGAGTCTCCAAAATATAAAAATAAATTGTTCCTGCCAAGGTATGACTGAGTAAAAGCACCTAGATTATTCTCCATCGGGAGATGGCCTATCGGATGCCGAACTTTCCATTGCCCGTCATAAATTCACCATGAAGATCTGCTGCCTGAAATAAATGAGAAAGCTGCTGCTGCTGTGAAAGTAAATGAAATATCTAAATACAAGAAAGAATTGCCACTCGTGAACTTTTTGCTGCTAAACTAATGGAATCAGAAAACTTCTTGTAAAACAGGTACCTGTCTGTGTTCAAACTCTAGAGTACTCTAATAACATGCTATAGCTCTTCTTCATATTACTTATCTAAATTGTAAAATGTAAAAACTACCATTTGTATAACTAAATTGAATAATTAACTTAATGTGTAAATTTCTCTAATAATCTAGCTTACCTCATTCTATCTTTCTTGGGTGCGTATTTCTAAAATCTACATTTTATCTATATTTATTATTTAATTATTGCATGCTAATAATTGTCTCTATTTTCAAAGTTTAAATCTATGATCGCTTGAAATAGTGAATGCGTGTCAGATTTCATTAACATTACTTTCATAAATAATTTAATTTTCATATAAACCGACACGCATTCAATGCTTCATTTATTGTAATGCAGGGGTCTACAACTTCGCAAATGGCTGGCATATTAGTTGTAATCATTCCCAGTTTAGATATGTTTTGTATATATTAAATCTTAATGAATAATTCCATCAAATTACATTTCTTTGAGAGTCGCCAACGTTCTTTAGTAAATGTTGATAATGTAGGGCCGAGTCAGAAATCTATTTAAATCTCATCATAATCATTTATACAGTATACATGTGTTACATTTTAGAGATGCGATGACCCATTCTGCCGTGAAATTTCCGGATTCTTCAGGGTTGAAATTAACCCCAGTCGTCCTACACAAGCGGGCATAATGGGTGCTCCCGTAGGATTTGACAATGTCATGCAGCCAGCCGGCAAACTGCGACATGGACCGCTTGTCCCTGGTTATGCTTATGTGACACCTTACTTCATCGGGCCGATGGCAGAGACCAGCCCGACATTCTTATAAACTCATTCACGGCATTGCAGTTTCGATATACTGCCATTCCATATCGCCTTTCTAAAGCGTACCACGTGTTCCTTTACTTAGTTTTATTATTCTATATATCACTCCGCCTCTGCATTATCTTCATAATTCACTCTCAAATAAATGTTTGCCCTTAGTCATAAAATAAATATTTTAATTAAATAAATATATGTCCACCGCTACTCTTAAATCTTACTTTAGACTCTTGCATTGCAAAGGTATAAATTCCCCAAGGCATGCATTAGAAATACTTACTCGAGAATTTTAGGTAGCTAGATGACGCCTTCAAATAATTGAATTCCTTTTTTAAACATTACAGTATCGGAAATACCGCTACTGAAGTCCTCAATATAAAATAATGTCTAAATAAATAAATGTATTCTTTAAAATATAATCATGTCGCAAATCCCGCTACTGAAGCTTTGAATCCACAAAATATTATTAGTAAATGATTGTCTTATTAAAATGTGTGAATAAATAATTTTAAACTATACGTCTGCAGTTACGTTTCATTTATTCGATACCCATTCTATATAATATTTCCTCGATTATGTAAATATGAATGTTTAATTAATATTAGTTTGATTATTGGCTAACTCGAGAATAAAATCATGAATCTCTTGCATATCCCTGACCACCGTGCCTAAGGAAATATTTACTAATGTCGCATCAGATGCGTTGTTTCGTGGATTGTATTGTGGAACCGATAAACTATGTTCGAACTCAGTAACACGGGTGGCTTCGCTACCTCGATGGTGCTGCTGTTCTGTGTGGTGGTCGAATTCTGCACTATGTTTACGAGTCACACGTTTTCTGACTGTTACAATATATATGCAGAAAGAGAAATGATAGAAAATGTAAAATTAAAGTGGCATGACTTATCACGCAAAATGAATATATAATGCACCAAAGATTTAACAGTATTCAAATTAGCAAAAACAGGCTCTCGTAGACTCTTAATAGCATAACCATGATTATGATGCACAAGTATTAAAAGTATGCATGGTCTACTTAATTTCATTTAACATATTTAATTTCTGTTAAAGTATTTTCATTATATATATATATGTGTGTATGTGTGTGTGTTCACTAGAGGGAGCTTACCACTAATTACAATCAAGTTTTAATTTATAAGTGCCAAAAGAGAAAGAATTCAAAATCTCTATCAGAATGTCTTTATCCCCAGACCAATTGACTTTGAGCTTATGGCTCACCTCACTAGGGAGCTAGGACTCCAGGCACTAGATCTAAAATACCAACTTAAAAGTGAGCACTTATCCAATGCATTATCATCAATTTGAAAATCTGAATTTTTCAGACACGTAAATGTCTTTAAATCCAGCCTTACAAACCAGATAGCTATATTGGTCTGAACTCAGTTCAGTTTCACCATATATTAATAGCCTTGGCAATATAATATTGCAAAATGAAGGGTACAGTTGTAATAATTAATAAAACAATGTAACTTGCTTTTAAGCTTGTATTAAAATGTTCACTAGAGAGGGAGCTTACCACTAGCTCAAATAAAACTTTAATTTATAAGTGTTGAAAGAGAAAGAATTCAACATCTCCATCAGAATGTCCTTATCTCCAGACCAATTGGTTTCACACTTATAAATTAAAGCTTGATTGGAGCTAGTGGTAAGCTCCCCTCTAGTGAACATTTTAATACAAGCTTAAAAGCAAGTTACACAATTTGTATCTTATTGTATTAATTATTATAAGTGTAGCCTTGAAGGCTTTTGTGATATTATATTGTTGAGACTATTAATATATGGTAAAAGTGAACTGAGTTCAGATCCATATAGCTATCTGTTTTGTAAGGCTGGATTTGAAGATCTTTATGTGTCTGAAAGATTCAGGCTATCAAATTTATAGTAATGTATTAGATAAGAGCTGACTTTTGAGTTGATATTTTAGATCTAGTGTTTCAAGTCCTAGCTCCCCACTGAGGTGAGCCATAGGCTTGAAAACAGTTGGTCTGGGAATAAGAACATTCTGATAGAGATTTTGAATTATTTCTCTTTCAGTAATTATAAATTAAAGCTTGATTGGAGCTAGTGGTAAGATCCCCTCTAGTGAACATTTTAATACAAGCTTAAAAGTAAGTTACACAATTTGTGTCTTGTTCATTTCAATAAAAATTTTATTAACAATAAATAGTGATTACATACTAATAAAGGATAAATAAATGAATAAATTGTACAATAATATGATTATATAATGTTCTTTTTGTCATTTGGCTGGGTTATGTTTTGGGGGCACAATGTTATTCTTTTTTTTGGTTGGTTGTTGTGGGGAGGGGATCAAAACATCTTTTTTGGTGTTATCATTTTTTATATTAACATCAAAATTTTCTTTTTTATAATATATTTCTCTATTCTGGGGTGGGGGGGGGGTGATAATCAAAAAAAAGGAAAGGAGAAAGAAACAACAGGGGGCCGCAGACAACATACTGGGGGGGAGAAGAGGGGCGCCTCTCTTTTTTTTTTTTTTTTTTGGTGTGGGATGGGGAATTGTTTGGTTGGGGGGGGTGTTGGGGGCTTCTTGTGTTTCTCCCCCCCCATTAAAAAAAAATACATATATTGTAATTTTTTAAGTCCATATGAAGGCTAAAAAATATTTTTTAAATAAAAGAGTATTTAAAAAAATAGACAAAATAAAAGCTTTATTATTTTTGAAGAGAATTGCAAAATATGGTTAATAAAATATTATAATTTGTATTGACTATGAATAAATAACTTGGTTAATATATAATGTGTGTGAATACAATTATAAATAAATGAATAAAATTGCACACATCAATATTAAAATAATTTGTATAAAATTAATATTGTTATTAGTTAGTTTATAATATATAAAAAATGTCTTTTCTGGATCATTAATAATTATTATTACAGTTTGTAATAATATTACTCTTCACAATTTTATTAATGTAAATGATATTTATTTTATAACGCGCACAGTATTGAAATTAAATTGAGAGAAACTGCAAACCTCTCGCGCTCATGAGTATATTTAAAAGAACACTAGACATAACTCAGAAAAATCAATAAAAGTTTTTTAAAAAAAAATGATTGACTGATTGTTAAAAGAACACAATTTTTGAATAAAATAGATAAAGCAGACAATGAACATAGTGATATATATATTCAAATCTTCTGATTTAAAAACTGAATTGTGCAATAATCATACAATATAAGTAGATCAGAAATCAAAGACATGGATTTCTAAGACAATAAGATTGAGAAAGGACTTACTCCTCATTTTCTATATTTTTCAAGAAATTGGATGGAAGACATAGCATAAAATAAATGAATTGTATAATACAAATTCTCTTTTCAAAATTAATGGAAAGCATAACAGAAAAATATAGCATGGAATAAGTGAATTATATAATACAAAATCTCTTCAAAAGTAATGGATGTCTTATAATTTTATATCTGTCAATCCATCAGGAAACACAAAAGACATAAAAAAATTACTATTCAAAAACAAAGTCAGATATTTAAAGCCAATGAATAATAATAATAATTCCATTCAAATATCATGTCATCATCTTTGACATGAATTATTTAGAAAGCCTAAAGAAACAAGAAAGAACAACTGACAGTTATTATTCAATATCACACTATTCAGGTTAAAGGAATAAAAAAATGGTAATATTATTTTATGTTTACTTTGTAAAGAAAAAAATATATAATTTCCTAAAGTGTTAAATATAAAATTATAATATCAATAATACTTTTAATTAGCAAACATTAATTTTAAAAAATGTATATTATTTAATGATTGATGTGCATATGTGAACCTATTATGAAGTGGAGGAACACATATATTACTTTGGTCAATTTTTTTATTCTTATTCATATTATTAATATAAAAATATTTAATAAATGACTAATAGGTATTAACTTTTGATATGATAGAATTAAATATTATTAATACTTGATAAGAAATACTTTTACTCCATTTCATGAATTTAATATCCAAATCAAAATGATTTAAATTGTAAGTGGTAAATAAATAAGTTTGATTATTGCAATTATATTGTATAATAATAAATTCTAATAAAAAGTTTAAAATAATATAAAAAATTCTAAAAAAAAATTCTAAAAGTTTAAAATAATATTGTTTTACAATATATAATTTTAACAGAAGTGAAATATACTTTTTAAAGTTATAAAATTTAGTATTAAAAATAGAGAAATGTATAATTATTAATTTATTGTTTTATTATCATTATTTATTTAAGGTTTTAATTATCATTCACATTGCATATTGTTATCAATTGTCATGGTGTCCTTGATATTTAATTTTATTCATGCTTTTACTTTACTTTGAAGTTAATGCAAAATGTGTCTGTAATGGATGTTGCATCTATTTATTGTGTTAATTTATCATATCATAATATTATAATATAAAACTCTACCATTCATATTATGGACTTGCACATTGACTTCAGGTTGTAACTGGATAAAGATTTGACATCCATATTATTCTTGTGAGTAAAAATATCTCCTCACATGATTTTCATAGTTACCAACTTATAAGTATTTGCAAGTTAGAATATATATACATTCAATGCCACATTTCAATATCACAGTCACATTCTTTTATTTTATTTATTCGATTGCAATATATATACTGAAAAGTAGGACCTCATGTATTTTTAGTTTAGGAGTATAAAAATATAAACTTAATATTATACTTAATATAATTTATGATATTCGTTGATACTATATTTAATGTAATTTACAATATTCATTTTCTAAATATGGTTTGTGCATATATTATCTTGATTAAAGCTGAAGAATAAGTGACAATTATATCTTTATGTTTCTTTTTTAATTTTTTTCTTATTCTTAAACTATAATGAATTATGAGCCAACAATCTATTTTTTCCTTCTCAAACTGTATTCTTTTTATCTACATTCTTTAAGTTATACTAATACAATCAATTTAATTTTTCAAAAAATATCTTTTATCGTTTACTTTTCCTAACGTTTCTTGACCAAGTTTTTATTCATACTCATATTTTAATATTTTTTGTTGAATATTTTATTCAAACATATTTACTATATATTAAATTATAAATGCCAAAATTAACTGTTTTTCATATGTAAATTATATCAATGCAGTCCTCCTGATTACCATCACTACAATTATCTTTTCAACAAATGTCTTTCATCATTTACTTTTCCTAACATTTCTGACTTCCAGTTTTTTATATTCATATTTTAATAATTTTCTTTTTTTTTTCTTTGTGTTGAATATTTTTATTCAAATATATTTATTATACATTAAACCGTAAATCCCACAACTAACAGAATATGATATGTAAATTATATCACTTCGATCTCATGATTAAATGATCTAACAAGGTAGCAACATTACAATTATGCTTATTATTTTTAACAATAGATTTCTAATAATTTTTTGGGGGTTTATTTAAACATCAGGGTTGTGCTAACCTAATTTATTATATATACACATTATGAATACATAATATAGTTACCTGCCATGCTTACAACTTGACTTCATATTTAGGTCAAGTAATCGATAAGTGGCCATAATTAAATCATCTTATTGATCACTATTTGTAATAAATGTGTAATTAGAGATTTTTAACTAAAAAGTAAAAACAAAAATAGTAAAATCATTTATTCCTTCACCATTCACTAGCTAATAATACACATTTGTCCAACAAAATTACTTTATGAAGAGCAATTGAAGAGACTTTTGCCCTGAATTAGGCTATTGTAAATGCTATTTTAATAAAAATAATTTGAAAAATAAAAAACAATATCTAAATTTTGACCTACTTATTAGAAGTAGTAGTAGTAGTAGTAGTGGTAGTAGTAGTAGTAGTAGTAGTAGTAGTAGTAGTAGTAGTAGTAGTAGTAGTAGTAGTAGTAGTAGTAGAAGTAGTAGTAGTAGTTTAACAAATTCCAAATAAACAATATTCTTTTTATTTATTCAGAGATATATTTCTCACAAAAATATCTGAAAAATTAAAGTATAAATATAATTATAATGCTGTCTTAGAAATTACAATTTTATACACGCATAACAACTATTGATAAAATTGCCTGTAATGTCAGTAGCACACTGAATGTCTCAAGTTAGATATATAATGGCTTGGCTCTGATGTTTAATTTCTTATATATTTCAAAGCAATGCACTGATCTATTAAATTTTTTTTGTTTAATTATTGGCTGTAGTTGTTTAATATTCCTGTCATGATGATTAGACTAATAATTTGCATTGTTCAAATAAGTCATCCATATTCTCTGATAATTAAACATTCTATTTCTAATGTTAATTGCACAGCTATTGTGTCCTTTTGAACAAAGTAAAAAGATGATGGAAATCAAGTGAGTTTGTTTTTATACTGCCATTGATTCCCATTGTTTAGTAATCTTGTATTTCATTTCCTCTTTTATCCATATATATAGATTCTTATTGTTACATGTGTTATATTGATTGACAGTAAAATAAGATTACATAATAGAATTCCACTTTCACCTTCCATATCTTGTTATCTAGTGACTGGCTTGACATTAGGTCATTATGATGTCTACCAAGTCAACGTCTTATCTAATGATGCAAGATATTGACATTTAGTTTATTGTTTGTATAAATATATATGTGACTAATCTCTTTAAGTAAGGTTTTTATCTTTTTTTCAGCTAAGAAAATTTAAATTATTGAGACATTTTCTTCTTAATATCGTGTTTGATAAAATAAACATCAGTTGTGCATCTATATATGTGCATGTGTTTATTATCTGAATGATAATACACATTCAATTATCCATTAACTGAATTTATCTTTAGATAAGTTTAATTTAGTGAATAATGCCCTATGAACCAAGGCTGGTTACAATCTGATTGTAAGCTACCCTTCAACTCCCCTACCTTACAGGGTTAAAATTTTAAGTTATGGCTAAAGTTTTAACACTCATAAGTGTTGGTGTATCTCTAATGTAGGGCTATTTTTGGATTGGATGAAGGATTTTTACACCTATTTCTTGATTGCTTCATTTTTACACCTGATTTGGAGCACTTTAATCATCTCTATTATAGCTATGCCATATCATTTGTGGGGTGATCTAGACTTAGAGCTTTGATGGTTTTATTGTTGAGACACCTGTTAATGTGTCTCTGTTATAGATGGCTAATAGGTTTATTTACTAACCCCTTCCTCCTCTTTTTGAGACTTACTGAATTCATGAAGGTCTAGCTAAATGTCAGAGTATCAATTTAATGGTAGGGATTGACTCCTATGTTTTAGTTAGTCTCAAGGTATCTCAATAATTATATTTAAGTATTAACTGGAGAAAACCCTCATCATACTTAATATCCCTAGTGTATTATTATTTTTTGCATTAATCATCTGTTGTTTCTATTTTCTCAGGTGTGATTTATATTGCCTTTATACTTTGCTTGGTGATTACTTTTATTCTTTAGCTTTGTGATTAATGTGATAGGATCATCATAGATTATGAGCAGCCAAAATAGGGCTTTAAGATACAAGCATTATACGTGCCCTGAATCTCTCCTCACCAATTTATCCAAAATGCATTGAAACTTGTTTCTTTAACAATGATATATGGTCTTTCATATGTATTGTAAAAATTATGGTATTTATTTTTCTGTGGTTTCCTTGGGTGTGGAGTTTTTATCAGAAATTTATCCCCACCTTTAAATGTGTAGGCGGGCTTTCTTGTATTTTGGTTCCTATGGCTTGCCTTTGTCATAAGTCATTCATAAGCCTTTAGTATATCCTTTCCTTCATCTATTTTGGGTTGACTATCCATAGATTGTTTTTACTATAACTAAGACTAATTAATGGATTCAACAAGGAATCTCTGGATTAGTTTTTGACTATTAACTTCTAGCTCTGTTTTTTGTTAGCCTTTACATCATATTCAGTTGGATGGTTATAAGCTGGGACTTAGTGAATAGCATAGTGGTATCTATTCATGCTCTATCATCTTTGAACACAGTTTTATTGTGACTGTGTCTGTGTTATTATGGGTTCTCTCCTTTTTTCAAATAACTTGATATTATAGTTGGTTTTATCTATTTTGGGTCATCTAATACACATGTCTTTGGTTACAATACTAGAGTTCTATTCTTGATATTAGCTCCTTAAGCAGTAATACTTATACACTTAATGAAGATAAAGGGGCCTTTGTGGGTATTGCATAATTTGTGAAACCTGAGACCTTTCTGTTTATTAGGTTTTGGTGAGGTACTTTCTATCACAAACCATTGGCTTTCCATATTTTGATCATTTTCTACATAATAGTGATTTGAGGTGCCATATCAGGGATCTAAGATGGTCAGACATATTGTTTTCATCTGACCTTTCCAAAATGATGTGTTAGTTGTGACAGTTTTCTTTCATAGTGAGCATTTGAAGTTACTGGGTTCACAAAGCTTGTGTTTGGAACATGTTTTCGATCCTATGGATGGGTTGACCATTGTATTTGGTTGTTTAAGAATGATTTCCAAGCTGTTTATTACTTTACCCCTCTTCTCCTTGCTAGTCAGGGCCATTCACTTCTTCCCAGTTTATTGCATCATAAATGTTGGTGTTCATTGGCATAGCTGGGATTCGAGGGTCTCAAACTTTTGACTCACTGCTTCACTCAGTTGGTTGACTTAGTTGTGTTTCTTTAATACTTTCAACCACCTTTTTTCAGTTTGCCTCTGAAAGGTTTTCCATTTTACTTGTAGCAAGTTTATCTTCTAGATGTTTTATATTGTGGCCCATTAATTTAATGGCCTTATTGTGTGCTTCTGTTTTGACATTGTGCCATAAGTGATGGTCCATTTTTTTTGTATATTCTTGAATTATTCATTAATTTGTTCTTGGTGAATTATTTATTCATTTTTTCTTGGGGCTTCTCTTGGCTTATGTGCAATTCACTCTTGAAATCTTCATGGTCTTAAGTCATTTCACAGAACTTAAGGTCTATCTGACTCAAAATAATGCATCTAAAGTCGTTGAATCTTTACTGGCATCATGTGTTCTTTTTTTCCATCTCCCTTCTTCTTTCTACTAGTTCTCATCTCAATACCCTGTTTTCCCTCTGAACATTATTGACATTCAAGAACAGCTGTTCCATCCCAGCAGATAATTCACCTTCAATCCCTGTCATTTTGCTTTTCAGATCCTCTTTCAAGTTGTTCATATCTGTTTTCATGTGTTCCTTCATATTGTTCATTTTTCATCCAAGCTGTTCATATTCACATCCATTCTATTAATGAGTTCTGCTTTCATGCTACTCACATCTCCCTTCAAATCTTCTTTCAAGCTGTTCATATTTGTGTGCATTCTATTCATTTCTGCTTTCATGCTTTTCACATCTCCCTTCAAATCTTTTTTCAAGCTGTTCATATTTGTTTGCATTCTATTCATTTCTGCTTTCATGGTATTCACATCTTTCTTCAAATCTTCTTTCAAAATGTTCATATTTGTGTCCAGACTATTCATTTCTTTCAGGCTATTCATATCTCTCTTCAAATCTTCTTTCAAGCTGTTAATATTTGTAGCCATTCTATTAGTGAGTTCTGCTTTAATGCTATTCATATCTTCCTTCAAATCTTCCTTCATACCATTCTTCATTTTTGCATCCATGGCCTCTACAAAAGGAATATCTGCTCTATCACTGTTATCTTTCCTGTAACATGTGTTACTTTAACCCTGGATGATTGAGTCATTTCATGGGTAAGGGTCTCTCAAATTTGAGAAGTTGTGTGGGACACTCCCTGTGCCTGTAGCAAGTGATCAGTTTCTGTTGTAGATCCCTCAGATATTTGTACTAACGTAAACTCTTCTCTACTGCTAAAAGTAGAGCATTACTTCTCACTACTACTATTATTTATAACTTTTTGTGAAACTTTCTTGTCCCTTCCTTTTTAGTTTTCTTCCACTACTAAGTATCATTAATAAAATTCTCTTTTTCCTTTTTTTATCAATGGTTAAGTATAATGCTATGTCATGGAATCTTATGCTATCTCATGCCATTTAACACATATGTTTAACTTCTTCATAACTTTCTATGTTGGAGTATCTATTTCTTTTAATCCCTTGCTTTTAGCCTGTCTGTTTTACTTGCCTAACTCCTCTACTTTAGTTTAATTTTATTAATTAATTATTTATTGATGTTTTCAGTTTGTCATAACATTTCCATCCATCAATCCATATCCAATGTTTCACATGAAGTTTCCCTTTTTGGTTATATGCATTAGCTAGTTGTTGCTCGGATAAATTCATAAAATTGAATAACTTTCCAAAATAATTTTTTACCAGTCCAATGGCTGGACCTCCCTGGAAACTTATGTTTCATGCCCCTAAAGTATGGGAACCAGAATGTAACAGTCTGGGTTTTTCACCAGACAATGGGGAACACATCTAACTATGGTCAAACCTAGGGTGTTTTAGTAGGATGCTGCAAATGATGGAATGAAGTAACTAACCAATGATCATGACTACCTCCAATGGGATATCTCTAGGTTTTAAATTTAGACACAATTTAGACCAGTTTATCCACGCCTCACCCCTCTTCAGGTTTCATTATATATCGGAATTCAAATCCATGGAGAATGTTGCCCTTAGCTCTCTTCAGGGTTGAATTTATTCTAGACATCAACCACTGTATCACAGTGTGGATTTAAATTGAGTGTAAGACTCACCTAACCATACTATTGTATTAAGAGGTTAAAAAAGGGTGTGTGGGGGTGTATATATATCCAGTTATGAATTGATGGATGGATAAATAACTTTGACAATCTAAAAAGACTCACCTAACCATACTATTGTATTAAGATGTTAAAAAAGTGTGTGTGTGGGTGTATATATATCCAGTTATGAATTGATGGATAGATGGATAAATAACTTTGACAAACTAGAAACCATTTAATGAAAATCAATTGAACAAGATTTATTTGACTAACAAAATGAAAATTCCAAAGTCATTTAGCATGATTAAAAAAATAGTATATATATATATATGTGTGTGTGTGTGTGTGTGTCTGCATGCATCAAATGTTTATCTCTATCATATTGATAAATAAACATATTTATTAATCCAACTCTTTTCATGATAGGTATACATGCTGAAACATTAAAGATATTTACAAAATAGAAAAAATATAACAAAAGAAAAATTATTAGTTCATCACTATAATGAATGTGAAGCTAGCTGACTATTTACAAATGTATGTGTTAGCTTCATAGTTCATTTCCAATGCTAGGGATTTCATTTACTTTGCAGGATTCACCCCTTAACTATGTACAATTTTCCTACAATATGTATAAGAGAATATTCACTCAAGAAGATTAGTCTTTCATACTGAATAAAAAATATAAACATCGTTAGTTAACACAAAAAAATAAACAAATAAATTCTGTCCTGTAACAAGTGTATGGTCTTAATATAGAACAATATCAAATTAAATCTTACCTCATTCTATATTGTCTTAAAGATGATGATTGGAGTGAATGTCACATTGCAGGGAGGGTTAAACTAAATTTTATTTAATGAAAAAAATTTGAACTTAACAACTTTCCCCCTTGTGTTTTCATGATTCTAGCTACTATGGACTGTTCCAATTCATAAGTATTCCAGTTCCCAGTTGTGGAAGTGAAATGAAAACAAAACTTCATAAGCATATATATATAAAATACATAGCAATTTAAAACTTTCCTCAAATTATTCACAATAGTATTCAAGGATTTAGCAAATACTGTCCCTCATAGGTGCATTTCATAGCTGTTCCACTCATTTTTCCTCAGCAAGTAATGCATTGCTCGTGGGAAATCCTTGGTGACTTGCTAGTACTGATGTTATTTCCTTCTTCATGTTGCTATTTCATTCTATATCCATTCTGAGGTTTGAGACAGGTATTTGATGTTTAAACAGGTATTACATATAGATAAACATTAAATCATCACATTTTCTATGTGCAGGGCTAACAACACTTCAGTCTTATGAGAATATTAAGTTAGCTGGAGTACATCATTTTGCAGTTTGTAAGATATTTAACTTTTCTTGATTCACTATTTGGTACTTAAAAAGTTTTATAAGAAGCAAAATTATTCCATTTATATACATGTCAATAATCTATTTCTTGATTTTTACTCACATTCAAATAATTGCATAGTCATTTTACTTTAAATATCCATTTAAATCACTTCAACTAATTTTATTCAATTGCATAAATCTATTGACAATTTTTTTTTTAATTATTGGCTGTACTTTTTTTTATTTCCATAACAACAATTAGAATAATAATATTTCCATGACAACAATTAGACAAATAATATTTCCATCACAACAATTAGACTAATAATTTGGACTGTTCAAATAAGTTATCCATATTCTCTGATATTCTGATAATCGAACATTCAATTTCTGACATTGGTATTGTACAGCTCTTGTGTCCTTTTGAACAAAATAAAAAGATGTCGGAAATCAAGTGAGTTTGTTTTTATACTGTCCTTGAATCCTATTGTTTAGTAATCTTGCATTTTATTTCCTCTTTCATTGATATATATATATATATGTGTGTTTATTGTTACATGTGTTACATTTTTTGACAGTAAAATAAGATTATGAAATAAAATTGTTTTCACTTTCTATATCTGTCTACCTAGTGACTGGCTTGACATTAGGTCATTATGATGTCTACCAAGTCTATAAGTCTTGTCAAATGATGTAAGGTATTGGCATTTAGTTTATTGTTTGTGTAAATTGAATTAAGATTTTTATCTTCCTTTAAGCTATGAGAATTTAATTTATTGACATGTTTTCTTCTTAATATCGCATGTTTGATAAAATAAACATTGGTTGCACATCTATAGATATGTGTTTATTATCTAAATGATAATACCCATTTAACTATCCATTAACTAAATTTATGTTTTAGATTAGTTTAATTTAGTGAATAATGCACTATGAAGCAAAGCTGGTTCAAATCTGATGGGAAGCTACTTTTACAATATGTAACCTTTGACTTTGCCAGTAAAGCTAAACTTCCATCCATCTAAGGTGACTAAGTATAAAAAAAAATTTTAATAAGTTAATTTTTAGTGCAAGTTAATTTTAAGTAGGGCTTTACAGTTAAATGCTAAGTCATTTTATAAGTTAATATTTTTATGGTATTAGTTTAAACCCATTTGTAGATACAAATGACTTCCAACTATTTAAATTAAGAATATATTTTCTTGTATAATAATAAGAATATGAAAATCGATGATCTGCTCACCAACATGCATTAGCCGGCATGGTGAGTTTATTGGCTTTTTACCTCTGAGTTTAAAATCAAGAAACACCATGGTCTTTCTTCTCAACTGCCAGATAAGGCAGAATAATTGCATGTGTAAATAATAAATATACAATCATGACAAACAAAAATAAATCATGGCCCTCATTCTCAGGAGGCTGTAAAGTCACCAACCAACGGCAGAGGGTGCTAAGAATTCCCTAATTGTGGACTCAGGCTGCCATTTGATGATGACTTTATTTAGGTACTTACAACTGCAAATCACCTTCAAGTGAAGGAAGATTGCAAGCATTAGAAGAAGTACTGTCTTATATAAAATGGGACTTTATTGGACTTTGTGAACTTAGAAAAAAAGGTGAAGAGACAATTGATTTAAAAAGTGGACATGTCTTCTACTATAAAGTCACAAATATTGGAAATACAAGTGGGATATGATTCATTATAAATAAAAAGTGGAAGAACACATTGTGGAGATTGATAATATTTCAGACAGAGAGGCAAGATTAGTTATACAACTGAAGAGCAGATACAAAATGCAGATAATTCAGGTTTATGCCCCAACCAGTTCTCATAGTGATGAAGTAGTAGAAGGTTTTTATATGGATATACTAAAGGCTTTTTATCAGAGTAAACAACATTTTAAAATTGTTATGAGAGATTTTAATGCTAGAATTGGTAAACAAATGAAAGATGAAAGTACTGTAGGTAATTTTGGTTATGGTAATAGAAATGAGAGAGGACATAGATTTGTGGAGTTTGCAGAAAAAAAAACTTTATATTATAAATTCTTCTTTTGAGAAAAATGTTAAAAGGAAATGGACATGGAGGCATCCAATATTTTGACTATAAATTCTTTTGAGAAAAATGTTAAAAGGAAATGGACATGGAGGCATCCAATATTTTGACTAACAGAAAATATATATATTTCAAGATTGTAATGTTCTCAATAAATTTAACACAGGAAGTGATCATCCATTAGTAAAATGTAAGATACATGTTGATGCAAAACTAGAGACAAAAATTATTAAGGAAAACAATATTTACAGTTTATATTCCTAATCTTCAGAAACATTCTAATAAATTTAAATTAGAACTTACAAATCAGTTTCAAATATTAGTAGATTTTGAACATGATTCAGATTTGAATGAAATTATTATGAAAATAACTGATAACTTTTAAAAACTGCAACAAAGATAGCTAGTAAAAAAAACAGCAACTGTTCAATAAAATTTCTACTGAGACTAAAGAATTTATGAAGAAAAGAAAAAATATGAAGATATACAAAAATGATGCATTAAAAAGAATTGAATATATCGAATTTTGCAAAATGGTGTGGAAAAGAGTTGAAAATGATAAAAGAAAGTATAATTGTGAACTAGCAAGGAAAGCTGTAGAAGAGAATAAAAGTCCCAAGAGTGTAAAACAACATTTTGATATTGGTAGGAAATTTATATCTGCAATAAGAAAAAGAGATGGAATTATTACTAAAAAGAGAGATGGCATCATAAAATGGTTAGAAGACTTCTATCAAGAATTATATAGTAATAAAGAACAAATACCTCTTATATCTACTGTATCTTCTGAATTGCCCAGAAATTTAAATAAAAAAGTGAGACATGCAATCAAATTTATGAAGAAAGGAAAAGCTTCAGTAATGATGAAATTATAATTGATATATTAAAAGAAGCAAGCAAAGAAATAGAAATTTTTTAGCAAAGTTATATACCAAATATCTAAATGATAAAGATATACCAGATAATTGGGAAAATGCAGTATTAATATTAATATTTTAAAAAGTGATAAAGAAGATATTAAAAATTACAGACCTATCAACATTTTACCAGTTTATATAAATTTTTTACCAAGATAATCACAACTTGTCTACAGAGAACATTGTATTTCCACCAACCAAGAGAACAAACTGAATTTAAAAGTGGTTTTATTACAGTAGATCATATCCAGGTATTGAGAGAAGTTATAAAAAAAACAAATGAATGTGAGTTGCCAATATGTTTTGGATTTGTAGATTATGAAAAGGCAAATGATTCTATAAACATTTATTCAGTGATTAAAGCATTGGATCACCAAGGTATAGACTATCCATATTTCAAAGAATATTTATAAAAATGCAACAACAACAATTAGATCATATAATGATACCAGGAAAGTTAACATTGAAAAGGATGTAAAACAGGGTGATTCCATATCTCCAAAACTTTTTATAGTAGTGCTACAGGAAGTATTTTATGGATTAAAATGGAAAGCTAAAGGAGTGAAAGTAAATGGAAATATTTTAAGTCATTTAGATTTTGCAGATGCTTTAGAGCTACAGGAAATGCTGCAGGAGTTATCAGATGAAAGTAGAAAAATAGAACTAAAGATAAATGTTAAAAAGACTAAAGTAATGTTTAATGAATTTTTTCAAAATATGAAAATAAAGATTGATTATGATGAGTTAAAAAAGTTAACAGCTACAAATTCCTTGGTCAGATTATAAATACAGGTAGAAACATAATGGATAAAATTAATCATAGAATTAAACTTAGTTGGAGTACTTTTGTTAGAAATAACTTATTACTAAAAGGAAATATGCCTACGTGTTTGAAAAGGAAGGTTTTTAATAAATGTGTTTTACCAGGTTTTACTTATGAATATGAGACTTGGACACAATACAGAGACTTCAGACCACTCAAAGAAGTATGGAGAGATGCATGTTGGGAGTAAACACAATATATAAGTAAGAAAACAAACAGGTGTTACTGACCTCATTGAACAAATTAAAAGACTGAAGTGGAATTGGGTTGGACATATTGCTAGAAGAGATGATAATAGATGGAAAATTAAAATCTTAAACTAAATTTCCAAGAGATTGTAAAAGACCCAGAAAGAAACCACATGTGAGATGGATGGATGAAATAAAAAAGTATGCAGGGGTGATGTGGAGAAGAGAAGCTAAAAATCAGAGAAGATGGATTGAACTTGGAGAGACCTTCATCCTGCAGTGGATTGATACTGGTTGGTGATGATGATGGTGATAATAAATAAATGTTTAAAGCTATTAAAAGCTAAAGTTATTTTCATATAGCTTCTAGTATATTAAAATTCAATGTTTAAATTAAATTGTAACAAGAGCTAAGTTTAAATCTTTAATGCTAGATATTATTTGATTTGCTTGCTTATAAGAAGCATTTTTATTTAAATTATTTATTAATAAAAATGTTTTTATTCATGCTAATTATTATAAAGATTAAATCAATTAAAAAAATGAAATTAAGCTGTGTTAATTATAAAAAAATAAAGTCAAGCTATGTTAATTTATTATTATTAAAAATTATTAGTTTTTAATTAAAAGAAATTTAAGAGAATACAAGTGAGTATGCTTTCATTTTTAATTTCATTTTCACTTCCTTGTTCATAATATTAAATTATTCTTAAATATCTTTAATTAAAAACAATGAAAAAAATATTCTGCCAAACTTCACCTGTATTAAATATTATATAAATGTTTAAAAAATAATATGATCTACATATAATATTTTGTTTTATTTTTATTGTTTTCATAAATAATTGTGTTATAATTTAATATTTTTAAATAACAGTCTAGACAATATGTAAATGAGTTTCTATTTTTAACTTTGTTTTTCAGATATGAAGTCAATTTTTAAACTTTAATATAAAAAGTCAAGAAGAGGAGGTGATTTAAAAAATGTAAATTTCAATCAATAAAATCAAGCACATGATCAGGGATATAAAAACACATATAGGAAGGAGAAAAAGTCATACACATGGGAAAGTGAGGAAAACTTGCTTATTTTTTTTCTAATTAATTGCAGATTTAATCATTTCTAATAATTATAAGTTTATTTATTTTTTAACAATTTTATTTTTGTTAAAGTAATATATTATTAAATAAGTTCTAATCCATGTGCTAAAAAGTCTATATTATTGAAAAAGAAAGAAAAACTTGATTTAAACCACTACTTTTCCACAGGTACTGAATAACCTTTATGTAAAATTAATATTTCATGGGAATTTTTTATAGCTTGCTTCACTCATGTAATAATTATCAATTTTATACTTACAAGAGATGTTTTATAAATTCAATATACCTTATGTTTTAGGGATAAGACTATTAAAAACTGTATGCCCATTCATAATTTGATAACAATCTATAATATTTTTAATGCTTTGCTTAAATATTTTTTTAAATGTTGAAATAAATTTATAAAAAGACTTTAAAAATGTTTTGTCTTCATCTTGAAATATATTTATTTCAATATTATATTTTAAACAATGGTTTTCTCCAGGATAATTCATTTTTTAATAAATGAACTATTTTAAGTCTTGATTGTAGAGACTCTTTCTCAATTTTTAAATAACATTTTATTACATATATCATAATTATTTATTCACTATATTTGCTGCAGAGTGAAAGATATTCACTCATAAATAATTTAATTTATGTTTAATACAGACTAAAGATATGAAAAATATTTCCCAAATCTTTAAAAATGAAAATTATTAATTTACTCTTTTGTTTGAAAATTATTTCTGGAATACTTATGTTTGAAAAGTAATATTATATCATTGTAATGGATTTATTACTTAAAAATTTACTATTATCATTACGTAACTACATCTGGACAAAATAAATAAAACAGTTATATATGCTTTAGAAAAGAAAGACAAAATACTTTAATAAATTATTTTTCAAGTTATTATTATAATTAACTTTTAATGATAAACCTGCTTTATATATGCTTTAGTATTATTAGTTCTTTAATTATGAATTTCAAATTCTGCTTTCTACAAAAACCTGCTTTGTTTTTAAATGATATTTGCTCTTAGACCTTATTATTAAATTATACTTTTCCCATGGATAAATGTATAGTTAACATGTTATACCAGAATTTGCCACTATTGCATTTGAAAATAATTTTGTAAAACTGAATGGCCATTAATACATTTGTGTGCTTATGTTGTCAGGAAATCTCTTGCTTATAGAAATGATTTTGAACACTATACATCTAGTTTTAAATGTGTTGCAATTTCAACAAATGGAGAAAAATTTCTATATTTGCACAACTATATCCTGTTAAATGGTGAATCTTCAAGGATAAAGAACATTTAATTATTTAAATTTTGGTAAAATGAATATAATTTGAAATTGTAATTTTATTCTTTTTGTAATTTACCATATATTTATTTATGTTATCGTGCATATTTTGTTCTGATATAGTTTGTGCATTATTTATCAACTGTAATATTCAGAAGTTTGCAGAATATTTCCTATTAATAATACTCTACCAAAATCACACTTTTTCTTATTTTTGCCTTAATATCCCATAAATACAATTTATCCAATCTGCTTCAAACACTTTTTAGCAAACTCTTTATTTGTACATATATATACACCTACATTTCGACTGACCTGCAGTCTTCTTCAAAGCTGTAATTTTAGCTATACTTCTCTTAAATATATAACCACCAATGTATATGGCAGTCCAATTACATTTGTCACCTTACATGTTGGAGGTCATATATTTAAAAGAATTATAGCTAAAATTACAGTTCTGAAGACTGCAGGTCAGTCGAAATGTAGGTGTGTTATATATATATATATATATATATATATATATATATATATATATATATATATATATATATATATATATATACAAATAAAGAGTTTGCTAAAAAGTGTTTGAAGCAGGTTGGATAAATTGTATTTAATACTCTACCATTTTAAAATATTGCTTTGTTCCCTATCATGGGTAATTTATCTATTTGAATAAATATGTTTATACATAACCAGTGAAGATGTTGTATATTCCTATTTTATTGTTTATTTCAGGCTATGCTTTTATTAGGCCAGATTTGGAAAATAATTTTGTTATCAGTTTTATACATTAGTTAATAATTATATTTATTTATGAAATTATGACATTTGTCTCTATTGTTTTAATGGTTATGCTTATCTTGCCATTATATTATCCAAGAGAGCATAGCTGTGGCTCTCTCTTGTAGATATTTATTTCATTATTATATTTTCAAGAGATGGAAGCTTTTGTCTCTCTTGTGGATATTTATTTTGCTTGCATATATATTTTATAAAGAGATTGTAGTTTTGTCTCTTCTTTTATTATAATATTTTCCTTGAATGATATTTTCATGTTTCATATTTAGCAATGATGCTTTAATTAAGACAGTCCTTTATTGTTTCTAATATTTTTGGTGGTTTATTCTCATTTTTCTCATATGTTCAGAGCCAAACATCCTAGCATATTTGTTTGCTCTCAACCTGTAAGTATACCTTTTGAGTTCATGACAATGTTAGCTTCATTGCTTTATGTATATTTCCTCTCAGATGAATTATATCATATATCTTGTATGAAACCATGTATGGTATACAACCATGACTTTATTATTTTGGCAATTGATATTGTTGATTTGAAGAACACCATATTTTCTTCTGTTGCATTCTTGAATACTCAGAGTGTATGTTAGAGATGGTTTTGATGAGTATGTCTGTCTTGCTGTGCTTTGCCAGAATTGCAGAATATATTTATGGATCTAAACAAGTAATATACATCACTTCTGGCAAGTAAGACATGCTTAGTAATTAAATGTATTCATTATTGAGATAAGGTCATAGTATGATTGTTATGTAAAAATGTAGACCTTCTTATGATAATACTCACATTCAATAAAAAGCTTTCATCAGTCAAACAAATTCATAATAGTCAATGATAATTTAATTTGTAAATTTATTTAATTCTTATCATAAGCTGTAAACTTCTAAATTTTATTTCTCCTATGCAGTAAAGTTGTATGACATAAATGTTTGAATAGCTTAATTTGAATATTGCAGATTTCCAAAATTATTATTTATTTAACTGTCTTTATATGTTAAATGTGTGTATAGTGTTAATATCATCTCAGTCACATGCTATTTATTCAGAAATCTTAACATTATATAATCAATGATGCAATTATATTTTATCTTAGTCATTAAGAGTACATATACATAAAATTGAAAATAAACAATTTTGTTAGAATGGTCTTCAGATGTTAAGAATGCATATTCATTTTCTTAATCTTAAATGATCACTTTAATCCATATGCAATTATTAAAAGAAGATTGCTTTGTGATAAAATTATTTTCTTATTTATAAGATTGTAAGTGATTATCTATCACAAATTTAACGCTTCAATTATTTATGATAAAGTTATAAGAAATATCTGGCATGAGTTACTAATAGGATATCCTGAGTGACCATAAAATCTCTTATCCACCCTTAGTAATTGAATGATATCCTATTAGATTATTATTATTTTATTCTACATTAAGAGTTTTTATGTATTTTATTTTAATTAAAATAATTTGTTTTAAATGTATTATTATTGTTGTAAATTAAGTAGACATTATCTTAGGGTGCCATTCATTGTTTAATAATTCATAAATAAAACAAAAGAATTAAAATTTTAATATTAGAAATATTTAATAAAAGAACTCTGAGATCTTATTATTATAATTAATGATCAACAAAAAATTGTTTTTGGCAAAAGAAATTACTTGAAAAGTAAAGTGGCACAAATAAAGCCTAAGAAACATTATTATCCTTTATTAAGAATTTTGAATTGTGAATCAGATCATTGCAATAAAATGCTGAGAATAGTGTTTGTGAGAATAGTGTTTGGAGAGGAATATAAAAAATATTATGAGAAATAATATATTAAAACATAACTACTCTTTGGTATATGCTTACAATATTAAGAGCATTTGTAGTTTGTAAGAGTGAGTTGAGAGTTCCCCTCCTCTTAAAATTTATTAAATGTTAATTAGCATATTTACAATGCTTATTTATTATTATTATTATTACCTCTATGGCTCTTTTTATTATAGCATATATCATATATGAGCACCCTAAGTTTAGCCTATCTGTTATTGTTTATTTAGCTAAGGTTATTTTTCCAGTAGTTGGTTCTTTTATCTCTTTTCTAGGTTATATAATTTTGATTTCTCCAACATGTTGGCTTTCCATCAGTTATAAGGTGCTGAGCGATCATCTTGAAGCATTTGGCATCAAGCTTTCTCCATCTCTTTACATGAGGTTATAATTTTAGTGCCCATTGTGTTGGCTTTTAATTGGTTGTAACGTGTCAATTGATCATCTTAAAGAAGTATTTGTTGGCAATTGTACTCCATCTTATTATTTGAGATTATTATATATATATATATATATATATATATATATTATAATCTCAAACCAGTATATATATATATATATATATATATATATATACTGGTTTGACAAAAATGCTAAGCAAAAAGGAACACTGGTAGTATCGAAATTAATTTACTGAAAAATGGAATTATATTTTGCCTAACAAAAAAGTAGTAATTTTTAAGACTTCAATATATACAGCATTACTACAAATAGTTAAATTGTTAAAGAGATATAAGATAATATTTTTATGCAATTCAAAAGAGTCAAACATAATTATAAAAAAGAGTATTAAAAAGTAATATCCTCGATCTATAGAAGTATTCAGCTGAATTTAAACTAAAATATGTAAATTGTGTAAAATGTAACAGATTTTGAAAATGACTCAAATTTGAATAAGATCATAAGAAGATAACTGATACTCTAAATAAATAAATAGCTGGAATAAAAAATTGCAATTCACCCAGTAATTTTAGTGAAACAATATTGTTTAAAAAGCTGTATACCAAGTAATAAAAGTACACGAGTTGAAAGAATGTGTGATATTTGTATTTAAGAAAAATGGAGTGTGATATATAATATTGATATTTAAGAAATATGAAATGAAAGACATTAAAAATTATATACTTATTAGTCTTCATTTCAATTCTACAAATATATTTATTACTATCATTAAAATTCATCTATAAAAACTTTGAACTCAACCCAACCAAAACAAATAACAAGCTGTATTTATATATAGATATAAAATACACACCTGTGTATTAAAAAAGGTTATAAAAAGGAATAACTATTATAGATTGCTATTATGTTTTGAATTAGTAGATTAAACCTTGCGACAACAAGACAGAAATTTAGAATATTATTATTTTTTTAAGAATATTTACTAAAACGCATCAGCAGTTGTTAGACCACATGGTTACATGAATATTAAAACTAATAAGAGTATACTGTAAGATACTCCAAAGTTCTTATAGCAGTTTTACAAAAATATTTTGTAGGATAATAACAAATTACATAATTCTTCAGATCACTCAATATGTAAAAAAAACAAGAGCAGATCTCTACTTCAATACTATCTACTGTAAGCTTGAAAAAACATTGATTAGCAGATGTTCTATTACATTTTAAATCCCCATTTTCATATTACTTTCTGGTTCCTGTCTTTAAACATGGAAAAACTTAAAGTAATGTAGATGTGCATTTAGTAATCAGTAATAATTCATCAATTTAGAAATTCAAATCAACCTAAGATTTTGAATTTAACTAACCTGCTCAAGTACAGCAATTATACATTTTACTTCCATCACTTCTTTATTAGTTGTTGATACAATTTTCCTCTAGCTAGTAATTTTAATAATAACAATTCACTTAATTTTTCATATCATAAAATACATGATAAAATAAATAGAGATAAAAAAAATTGCATTAAATGCTTTTATTTACCATGCACCAAAAATCAAAAAGATAATTATTTCTTCAACCATAATTGTGGGTTTTAGATTCAAATTGAAATAAAAGCAGGGGGAGTGTTACAGAAATTAATCAAATCAATCCCTTGTTATGAAAAATAGGAATTGACTTAATTAATTTCTGGAAGCTCCATGATTTTATTTTACATTAAATTTAAAAACTTCAATTGTAGTTGAAGAAACAATTAATTTTTTGCTTTTTATTTCATGATAAAAAAAAGCATTTAATGTACAATACATTTTTAGCTTTATTTATTTTAGCATTTTAATATTTGCATAGTAAATAAAAATGTAAAACTATTGTACTTTAAAATGATTTTACACTTATAATTAATATATATATATATATTATAACAATCTAGAGAAACAGACACTACCGTAAATTGCACTACAGAGCGCCATCTAGGCATTTGAACCTAGAAAAATTTATAAAGTAGGCAGATACGTAAGTCAAAAAAAAAATATTTTTTTTTTTTTTTTAAATTTTGATTCCGGTCGTTAGCCCATGTCACTAGCTCAGGGATATCTTATCTAATTATATTTCAATATTAAAAAAATAAATAAAATAAGCCATGCCAGTAATTAACATACAAAAATTTGTTTATGCACATATATATAAGATTTAACATTATTATTTTAATATGTTTACTTTAACATTTAACATTATTTTTACTTTTATTTTAGATTTTTAATTTACATTTTAGATTTTATACTATTATTAGTTCGCACAGATTTGTTTAAAAATGTTGAGTATAGATCGGTTATGTAGATTCCATGGTCAAAAACATTTCAAAATAAACATAAATGATCAAAATACAAAATCATTGATACCATCAATTGCAGAGGGAAATTTATAAGTAACCCAATAGCATTCACCATAAGATGCTTGCATTAACACCAATAACTTAAAAGACATCCAAATAAATACATTTTAGATACTCACCATAAGGTATCAATATTTACTGAATGTCTATATATATTTTGATCGAATCAACCGGTAACGAACCCATGCAAGTGTCTATAACCAACTTAAATTTAATGTATCTTTATTTAGAGTGTTGAGTATGAATAGACTACATATATTTGCATTTGAAAAGAAAATATTCAATCCTTGTTTAATCTTAGACCAAAGGTTCACAGTCAAACCAAACTTTAATCCATCTGATATATCGATGTGTTCAATGTAATACGAATATGGCAGCACAATTAGGTTAAGAGAAGAAACTGCTTCTCGTCAGATAGGAATATTACATCTATCAGACAAGAAGAGCAATAAAAAAAAACTCCATCGAAAGGAACAGCATTTTATGTCTTATAATCCCTTCCATAGGCAAAACGAAAGTGTGCGGTGTATAACAGCGATTCTGCCCATAGCTATCTTCCTACTTTATAAATTTTTCTAGGTTCAAATGCCTTGATGGCGCCCTGTAGTGCAGTTTATGGTAGTGTCTATTTCTCTGGATCATTATAACTAATTCTTTTATTTTCAAACCTTTCCTTTTATAATAATTTTGAGGATCCAATGGACATTGTGTCATCGATGATGATATGGTCCTTTCGCTGAGGTCCGATTCCATTGTTTTTTATTCATTGGCTATTAGTTTCTATTGTTTTCCTATCTGACTGATGCTTATACATTTAAATGCCCAAGGCTAGTTTACTAATTAAAATAATCATTTCCATTTTACAAAAGATTAATTAATTTGTTTTCAAACTTAAACATATATTTTTATCTCTAAATCTTTTCTGAAAATTTAGTTTTAAACTACTCTTTTTTTAATAAAGTTTTATTTTAATAATTATTTATCTGTGCGATTTTATATATATGCGAGTTTAAGATGATTTTTTAATTTTCAGTTTTTAATTCTTAAGAAAGAAATTTTTATTGGCGAACTTTTTTTTTTTATGTTTACTAATAAAAAATAATGTAACATACATATGTGCCCATTACAATATATATATATATATTGAAGCGGAATCTGAGATTCAGATTGCACTTCACAGCCCACCTCAAATCTTCCACTACCAAGCCAAATTCAAACCCTATTCTTGCGTATATATTCCGCTCACCAACACATTTTTTGTTCCTTTTCTTATCATTAACTAAAATATTTCTTAACGAAGATATATGCATAAATATCTGAATTTAAATACACACAAAAAAAAAATTAATAAATATAGTATTTAAAAGGGAAATGTGTATATGCAATAGGTAACGGAGAATTAATTGTAACAAACTTATAATATCAAAATATATTATATTTTCTGTATTTTTTATTTATAAAAGTTATAGTAATTATTTTATTAATTGCAGCTCAGATATCTATAGATATTGTAGAGACAAACATACTGAGCAAATATTTATTAGAAAAGTTTGTTATATGTCGTTCTATAAAATTTTGTCTTTTAAATTCTTTTTCTATTAAATTATACTTTTCTGTTTAAATCCAATATGGAAGATGCATTGTACTTAGTCAAAAATAATTAAAGGTGAGAAACTTAATCTTGTTTAATCTTTTAAAATAACTTCAATTAAAAGTTTCTCTAAAATTAAAATGAGAAACTAAACTTAATTGATTTACTTTTGTCATAAACATTTGTTATCAAATTAATTTCGATTTGAATACTTCTCTAACAATGGCATCTTCCAGCACAATGGGTAAAGTTTATGTAAAAATTCTTTTGGAAATTGGATTAGAGAAAATGATTAGCAGTGACCAATCAAGAAAGCATTCCACAAATACCAAGACAGAGTATAAAAATAGGCTAAATTTGACCAAGGATGAACAAAAACAGTCAATGAAAGCAGTTGCCAAATAAATCCACATTCGTTTAATTTCAATGTGTCATGAGTAAATCCACTTCACCTTTCTTGCCGTTCAAGATGGCCTTCCCTGAAATCTGTGCCCAGGATCCCAATACTCATAGACTATAACTATATGCCTGTTTATTGAATAATAAACTTATACTACTTGTCTGAATAACTATGCTCATCAAACTAGATCTAGTTCTTCGAGGGAAATCTGAATATCACCAAAAGAACAGCCAAGTTTGTACAGATGTAACAATTTTAGGTGCTGCTAGATTCTTAAATTTACCTTGAACAATTTTTAAATCTCACCTATCTGTTTCTTTAAACATTTTGTAAAGCCTTCCTTGTAAAATTTAATATTAATTATGAATTAATTTGTAAATTCTTACCTTGATAGTTAAATGTACTTTGTTCTCTCTATATAACTTAGCAGTAATCTCTCCTACATTAAACCTTTCCTGAACAATTATTATTTCTTAATTTCACATCTATGTGGCAATATTTTATTTTCATTATTATATTTTCATATACTAAATTATATGTTGATAAAAAAAAAAAAATTATATGTTGATAATTTCCCCCAGAATCGCAAATGCCTATGCTATCTCTTTTAATAAAAGAAAACCTTCCTTACTTTTCGGAGGGTAATTAATCTAGTTTTTTTTTTAAACAAATTTATTATTCTTATTATAGCAGGCGTCTGCGAGTCTGGGAAGTAAAATAAAAATTAGATAATTATTGTACAATATTATTTTTGAAAAACAGCAAAAATCCGTTTTCTTAAAAATGTTTCTTTATTAATTAAATAATAGCACCAACTTCTAAAACTTTAAATATATTTATATGAAGTAAATCAATATTTTTTTCTTGAAATCACTAACCACCACCTACTTTATATATATATCTAATAATATGTAAGGTATTTATGAAAGCACTTAAAGCCAAAGATTTGTATTAGTTATATGTGTGTGGGAAGTTTATGTGTAATTTAAAGTATTAAAAGGAAAAGGGTAGGGGAATCCTAGTTCTACGAGCTATTATATTAGCTTTAATTTTACTTATCCTATATCCATGTAGTAAATCAAATCATACCAGTACAGGGGTCTTTATGAATAAAGATAGGTGATAATTCTTTCTTTCTTAATTAAGTTTATATATTTATATTAATGCAAGCATTATGTGTATACTGGCCTTTAGTTTTATATATATTTGTGCTTCATTCATTTTTACTTCCAATACCAAGGACAAGGTTTGGTAAACCCCTTGGGACTTCTTCAGTGCTAGATATTATTGCATAGGGTTCGCTCTGGCCAAAGTTCAGCCTCTGGCAATTCAATAAAGCGCATTATTCATTGTTTGTGACCCAACCTGCCAAAATTTTCAGAGAGTCACCTTCTTTAGCCGTAAATTGAAGCACCTTCTTGGATCTTAAAAATGGATCTTTTCATTGCCATCTTGCATGTACCGCTCTCCCATATTTCATTCCCATTAAAGCCTATCAATACTACTAAATCATACTGTTATGATTATGCTAAATGGATTGTCATTTTTATGTTTTCATTCATACTTTCATATACGCTATTTCTGCCACAATTATTATTTCCTAAATTAGCTTCCCACATACGTTCTTATTTCGCAAATGCGAATATTAATTTATTAATTAAATATAATTACCATTGCCATCACATTCAATGATCTGATGTATTGGTTCAAATGCTATTGTAATATTAATGGTGGCTTTAAATAACTTTAAATATCTGTAATTCAGCACTATTAACAATCTTGGGTATGCCATCTAATCTGCTAATTACTGACATATAAATAGCCACCTTAAAACAAAGCTATAAATTATTTGTTATTGCAGAATAAATACACTCATTTTTATAGTATTGTAAGAGAGGTTAATGTCGTCTAAGGGAGATAAATACCCATTTTATTTGTATTTTGACACAAATAACGTAAGCAGTCATATATATATATCTCACGTTAACTTAATAAATCTTATATATATTTCTAAATATCAAGGTCATTGTTTCATTTATTGAATAGTAATAATATTGATGTTATTTAAAATGTTTAATTTACTAGATTATCGAATCTTGCCAACAATAATATTCTATACATGAATAAATTCAAATTAGAGTCTTTTGTGTCATGGCTTTGCGATGCTGGTGGTGAAAAATAAGTTAGATCAGTATCATCAGAATTGTTGTTCATAAGTTGGTAGATCTGGAAAATAGGCAAATAGGGCAGAGTTCATGAGTGTTCCTGACATGTATTTTGCGCATGATTGGACTCGAGGTATTTTTGCCTAGATGCTAGATCTTGTTATATGAACAGACAAAACCGACCGGTACAGGTTTTTTTCCCTGGGTATGGATGTCCAGTTGTGGGGCTATTAATTACTTTTACATCCTGCAGAACCCTGAGTAATAGATTTCAGTATATATATAATGTTTTCTTGGTAATACAGCATCGATTGATCCACGCCATAAGCTGGTGCTGTTTCTATGCTAAAGCACATAAATATGCTGTTTACAAGGCTGCTCATAGATCTTATGGCCTGTAAACTGTTCAACCGCTAAGATGTTGAAGTGCACCCTTACCCCAACATCTGTAGTATGTTGAACATTATTAGCGACGAGTATGCAAGACTCTCTATAGACATTACTCTTAACTATTGTACAGCATATGATGTGACGGTTTCTGTATTTTGAATGATGAAAACTATATTATAACTTTTTTTTTTTTTTTTTGGCTTCGATGTATTTTTTTTCATTTTCGTTCGTCAAAATTTTAAAAAGATATCAATTAATTTTTGATGTAATTGTTTTTATAAATAAAAACACGTTAAATAAACCCAAAAATGCCAAAAAATATATAAAAGTTGTTGTTTAAAAAAGCAAAAAAAAGGAAAAAAAAAAGTTACTTAAAAAAAAAGAAGACCGTAATCAAAAGCAAAAAAAGTTACTTTAAAAAAAAAAAAGACTGTAATCCAATTTTGTTAAACAACAATTTTTTTTTTTTTTTTTAAAAAAAAAAAAGGTTTTAAAAAACATATTAACAAAAGGAATTTAAAAATCAATTTATTTATTTAAAAAAAAAGAAAATACGGTCCAAAAAAAATAAAAAATCCAAACCAACAAAAAAAAAACATGATAACATTACAAAATAATAATCAAATCAGCCCGGTAATGTTATATCTATTTGTTTTTCACTAGCAACAGTGCCATCTTATGGCGTGGATCAATCGATGCTATATTACCATATAGGGTAGTATAAGGTAAAGAATACTTGTTGTTAGAACATATTTGTGATGAGGAAATCATATTAAATAATGTTACCATTATAGAAAAGTCGATAAAAAGTGTGTAAGTAATAATGAATTAAAAGCAGAAAAATCAAAGAACACTAAATCAAAGAAACAATTGGAAAAAATAACACTATTATCAATCAAAAAAATTCTAAATATAAATAATGAAGTGATTATTGTCCAATAAACTACTGTTTCACTCATTGAAATCAAACAAAAAAAAATCAGCAATCTAAAAATAATAAACTAACCCAGTAAGATAGATAAAAGTAATTACTGAAATTCTCAAAATAAGAATTTAAAAGTACTAAGATAATGAAATAAAAAAAATATAGATAACAATAAGAAAAAAGGAAATCTGAAGAACATAAAGTACCCCAAATGTTCACAAATATTTGTTTCAATCAATAATTAAAATAAGCTTAGTTGAAATAAAAGAGTCATAAAATGAGTTAAGTTGTAATAATTATATTTATAAAGTGCATAGTGTCATTTATTCAGGTGCATAGTTTTAAGATTGTAGCCTTAATATATATTACTATAATGAGTTAAGCTAAGTCAAAACTAAGGAAAACTATGTTATGACATTTACTGAATTAAACAGATTTTGGAAAATATTGTAGTTTATGTGAAAATATCAGTTGATATGTAAATTATTAACTGAATTTGGAGATTTAACTATCATGACTGTGTACTGTAGAAATCTAATCTTTCATTGTATCTGGTAATAAATAGTCATAATTTAGTATTCCTACACCAATCTTAGCATATACAATTATATCTATAATATATTTACACATAATAGGTTCAAAAAAATAGTCAAAAATATAATAAGAGTTATTCAGTGAAAAAAGTTAATTTAATCTGTGGAGAAAAACATATATATAGTCAATGTCTCATTTAAAAAAAATATTTTTCAGAAGCTAACAGATAAATTACAATGCAATATTTTTTTTAATATGGATTTTACCTGTGTATGTACTGATGTCATATAATATTTGAAGGTTGGCTCAAAAACTTTTTTAAAAGGTTCACTTGCCACATATAAATAAAATAAATGCATATAAAGATAATATTCAATAAACACAATTTGCTATATTACAAATATAATGGAATTTAGCATATTGTATATAAATTGTATCTTCATTATTAAATTGACCCATTTACTACTTGATAAAATCATTACTATATGTAGTAAATAATACCAAAAGTTATTAATTGCAATCAAAAATTGGAAATCATATAATGTAAAGAAAATTAGCATAATTATAATAAATGAACTTGAATAAAAACTAAGAATAATCTAAGTAATTGAAAACATTTGACAAATATTTAACCAATTTTTACAATGAAATGAGTCAAAATGAATAGATTATATTGAGAAAAAAAAGATATTCTCACATGATCTACAAAATAGTAAAGGAGTTGCTGAAACAAAATAAAACAACACATATTAAACTAGTAAAAATATATATTTTTAGTATTCTAAATAAAAATTGTTGAAGGCAAAATGATAGATCCTCTATAAAATATTAAAATACTATCAGTAAATGAGTTTTGAATGAAAACTTGGCAAATTATAGAAAAAATTTCTCACAAAATCTTAGTAATGTAACAGTTATACCATAGCAACATAAGCTTTAAACGAATAAATGAAAAAATAAAAATCAATATAATTCTGAATTACTTAAATTAGGCATATTTTATTTTATTAAGCAAATTAAATATTACAGCAGTGCAGTAAGAATAAGAATAATTAATATAATATATCATGTGATTCTAAAAGTTGATTATACTACACTATTTTTTTTATATGAATATAACGCTTTTTTTTAAGTGTCATAGCATCAGCCGGGATGCGAACCCGCAACTCGGGCAACTGCCTGCAAGTGCAAGGCAGTCACGCTGACCTCTTGACCACCAATTGCAATGAGTTTAAAAGCAGCATTTCATTCAATTGAAGTTTACGATTCTTTAATACAAGCAAAAAGTTTCCATTTATTCTGAAGTCCTTAATCCAATTGATAAAATCAAAATAAACACATTTTTTGATTACTGGTACTGTTTATATCATCTTAAGAAGAAATGTATCAGTAGTACTAATCAGCAATCCAATTTTAAAATTATTGAATTCAGCAACCACTGGACTGAAGCCACTCCTAGTGGGACATGCTGTGAATTAAATCAATTAATAAAAAAATTCCAAATATGTAAAAAGAATAGAGAATATTAAGAATACAAAAACATATTTGAGGGAGAACTATTTATGAAAAGTTTATAGAAAAAATTGTGTGAATTACGTGAACAGATTCTATGGATTATGTATACTGTGTCAGTCAATCAAAGTAATAAAGACTATATAGTAGTGAACTATGGTTATACATGAATTTTTTTGTAGTAATGGTTAATAAATATAGTCATCAACATAGCATGGGGCAAAAAGTACATTTTATTGTATCCAAACTACATCTAATTTAAATAAATAGGTATTATATTTGTGATGATTGAATTCCAATTTAGCCAAATTAATAATATTATAAAGTAAATCTTAATATATTTCTTATATGTCATGGAAATATTCTTTAAATATATATATATATTTATCTTTTATATAAAAATTATATATATCTTCTTAATTTATGTGTTTTTAATGTATATTATGAAATTCATTTGGGCACCATAACTAAATAAAATATTCAATTGTTATTATATCTCTTCTTGCTATTCATAGTTAAACAATATCTAAATAGAGTATATCACAGAGTTCTGAATGCACCTGTAAATATAATTTTTACTAAATACTAAATACAAAGACAAATTTAATGAATAAAAATTTTAATTAAATTTATGTATCTCTATTTAAAAAATAAAATTATTTATTTATTTTACAATTAATAAGTTTATATAATTGAATAAGTTTTCTTTAGTGTCTACTTTCCTAAGAAAAAAAATAAATTGACATAAATAAAATTATGTTTGAGTGTGGTTGTGTATGTACGAAATATAATGTATCACATAAGTGTATATTTTCATCATAAATATTATTATAATAAAATGTAATAAATTAGATTGTTGTTAAGTAACATAAGCATGCATTTGTTTAAAATTTAATTAAACAAACAACTTAACTATAATATACATGATAAAGTATATTTTCAAGTTTATTAAGATAAGTAAATATAGGTCTTGGTATCATTAATATATTACTATGTAAATTCATAACTGAATATATAATTAAATAACTAGTTAACTTAACTATCTACATCTCTATCCTAGAGAAAACTTAAAATAATGCTAGAACTCCTTTTCTATAATTCATTATTTATGAACGGATTAAAATATAAATACATTTCTGTATAACCATAAAAATACTAAGAGAACATTTACCTTACTAATGCAATATTTTTTAAATAAAGCCACAAATATAAAGACTGGATATACTAAACTATAAACATCTGTAAACTAAATATATCTCTCAAAAATGTTAAAACATACTATAGTATTTTAAAATTAATAAATATGTTTAATAGCTAATATAATATGTAAAGACAATTGGATTTACTGAGTAAACATTCATTCACAAATATTAAAATACATATTAAAAGTAATGTATGTAAAAAATGTGTCAATAATATAATAACTAAAATAGTAACTAATATATTTCTTTTTACTTTGCGGTTCTTCTTTAAACATCTGGGAGAGAGAAAAACTAAAATAAATCTTTTTTAAAAAATATTTAAATATATTTTTATAGGTTGAATAATAAATATGTTTTAATGAAAATAAACAATGAAGTTCCTTTTTTTTTTTTTCATGTTTACCTGCAGTAATGTTGATTCTTTAAATTGTAGCATTTATGAAAATGAAGATTCTTTAACAGGTTTATTTTAACTAATCTAATGAAGAAATGTTATTTAAGGTAATGCAAATATTATTCAAAATAGTCTTTATCTTTTTTTAAGAGAGTTTTTTAAAATTGAAAATGTTCATAAACAAATTAATGAAGAATTTTTTTTTTTTAAATTTTAATGGCGACTTCTAATTTTGTTTATTTTTAGAATCTGCATATTTTTTACAGATAATCACTATTGAATATTCTTAGAAGCCTATTGATTTTTTTTTTCAGATAACCATTTGTCCAGATGGTGATTGGCAAATAGATAATTTTGTGAAGCTATAGGGCCTTTCCTTTCCATAGTTATTTATTTACTAAGACAAATAAAATGAAAAGATTAATAAAATAGGAAAGGCATTTCCAAAAATTGAGGGCACCTCTATAACTTTTAATTTTACATCATTAGTTAGATAATAATGCAAAGAAATAACTGTAGTAACCATTGAATGTCTCCTGATATCAAGATCTGCCATTCAACAATGTTTTATATGTCTTTGACATGTTCCAAAACCATTCTAAAATTTTTACATAATAATTATTTAAAATTCCAAAAATAAAATATTTTTTAAATAAATTATTTTACAAGCAAATAAAATATATTTTTAAATAATATATTCCTTTTCTTTTCTCTCTGCCTATTAAATAATGCTATTAGTAAGATATAGAATTTTAGAAAAATAAAGTAAAATAAACACAGTCCTTTTGTTATTACTAATGAATTTATTATCATTAATTATAATTTTCAAAATCTAATTTTAAAAATATGATTGTTAACTCATAACTAATTGTTTATACAAAGCATTCTCTCATATAAATACATGTGTTTAGAATCTATTTAAATAAATGAAATGTCTGTAGAAAGATAAAATACTGGTATTTATATATTTTTATTTCACTTGAATATATGTAAATTATTATTTTTTGAGGTAAAGCCGTGTGTTATTTTTCATTACATACTGATATTTCGATGAACTAGCATCTGTCATTGTCAAGGTTAACTTTTGAAAAAAAAAGTTAGATCTAATGATTTTTCTTTCAAAAGTTAACCTTGACAATGGTGGGTGCTAGTTCGTCAAAATATTGGTATGTAATGGAAAATAACACATGGTTTAACCCAAAAAATAATAATTTATCTATATCATACAACCGTGAAAACATTAAATATAATATATATATATTGCTACATATTTTTTTTGCAAAGAAAATCATTCATAACAGATTTTATATAACTTATAACAAAGCTCCTATAATCAACTATTTGTAAGATAAGAACTTATATCAATGCTTTTCACTTCTATATAAACTAAACAAAATTTTCTAACACACTTATTTTAATATAAATTATTTATCAACAGTTACAATACAAAAAACAGAAAACCCATGTTGTAAACTTTAGCAATACAAATATATTATTTATGCTTTTCTTAAGAAAAATATCAATTGTTATAATATAAAAGAAAGAATTAGTGTAGAGTTTGAAGAAAAATTGTCATTGAGAAAAACTAACTCATACTTTATATGAAAGCAAATATATCAATGCATGGAAAGATTATATCATTAAATATGGCAATGACTTCTCTCTTTCTATCATCACAGCCATAATTTTTAATATATTGCTGGAAGGCCTTATTGTATTTAATCCTATTTCTTTGGCTCATTGCTTAACTTTTTTACATCATTTCAGTAATTTTTTATCTCATCTATCCAACATGTAGTATTTATCAAAATCTTTTAAAATCCTATTGAATCTAATTTAAAACTTTAATTGTCCATCTATTGTCATATTCTAGTGATATCTCTATGTTAACTCTATTTAAATGTTACAATTCCTAACAGCTTTTTATAAAGAAACAATGAATGAAAAGGCATTTCTCATCAAATTTTTCAATAACTTGTTATTAGGTGAGGATTTGACTGTTGTCCATTTTAGTTTTAATTTTTACTAAAAATAGCTATATATTCATTTATTAATCGAAGTTAAATAGTTAGTTGCATAAGTTATAAAACAAACTCCATGGAAGAAAAATCTTAGACTTGATTAAAACTTAGGATAAATTGCGAATTTTATCTAACAAGAATATGAACCTAGGTTGCAATCATAAAAAGTGGATGCATTAATTGTGCATCATAAGCCTTTAACACAACTGATGAGATAAATAAGAGTCTGAAATCATGAACCTGCATGCAGTTTCTTGCAAAAGAAGCATAGTGATGATGACTTCAGTCTATGATTTTAAATATATGAGAATGGATTTAATATTAAAGTTTTTCCCCTAATCAAACAATATATTTTTTAAAAAAAACATATGAACAAATGATAATTTAATTTATATTTTTAGTCAATTTCCTGTGTAATCTTTTACCACATAACAGTTATTTTTTACATTTTCTGGTATTTTATACAGTTTCCTTTTTTGAGCATTGCTCTGTCTAGAACTTAATGTACTTCATTTGCTTTTAATTTTCCACTCAGATAAATCTGTCATTTCATATTTTCCATCTTGCACAACTTTCTTAGCTATTTTAATATTTCTTGCTTTGTTGTATTTAACTGTAATCTTTATATTTGACTATTCTATATATTTTTTCTCGTTTGTAATTTTCTTATTATATTTGCAAAATAGTTTGTGTCAATTTCCAATAGCTTATTTATATATATATTCTATATCAATATTTCAGCTTTTATAAAATTATATTTTATATAATTGATCAATGGTTTTAAATAGATAGATTTCATAAAACTGAAGATTTTCTATTTAGACTTGTGGACTATATAAATTATTTTCAGATAGTTTTTTTAAAAAAACGTGTTTTTTTTATCTTTTGTTTTGTTTTTTAAATACTGAATTAATTTTTCTCTATAATTAATGTTATTACGGTTAGATAGAATCAGTTTATTTATACAGCATTACAATTTGGACTTAGCAATTTTTAATGTGATTAAATTTAAATAACCACTTTATAAAAGATATAAAAGAAATTACATTTAAGCTGTGATAGCCATTATAATGGATCTGAAAAATACACTACTCTACATATGTCTAAATAGTAAACGCTGTTATAATAAATAACACATACCACTTTAGTATTAGGATAAATATGAATAATAAGAAAATAATCCTACTTTCCTAGTTGTTTTTCTTTGGTTATAAAGAAAATTATCTTGCATAATTAAAGCAAGAGGTATGAAAATTAATCAATCTAATTATTTGTTATAAGATATTTATTAAACAGATATACATATAATAAAATAACATTTATAAATATATGCTTCTCCTTTTTTTTTAATTTTATATAATTATTTATAACCAGCATCTTTGCTACTATAAGTATTACTTTATTGCCTCCTATAAATAGTATTTAAAAATGATTATTCTATTACATATTAATTTCAACGGTTTTTAATTTATTATATATCTGACAAAAACAACATTTTAATAACTGACTGGAGAGTTTAATCCTCTAAAAATACATCATAGAAGAATAATGACTGAAAATACTATCATCATCAGATTTTATAAAGACTAAAGATTTTAGTATTTTTCAACCATATTTTAACCTATAGATAGCTAGTCACACATTTACTACTCAGTAATTGGATGAGTAGGTGAGTAGAATATATTTGGCTATTTGAAACAAAAAAAAACATTATAAGGCTGTTTGAAATATGAAAAAAAATATGGTTAATTGGTTTAAATTATATGTATATGTGTGTATGTAATAATCTGAGTTGGAATGTAGTCATCCAATGTGGTTGTTGTTGATCAAAGACAAAAGATGCTAGGAATATAATTGGCTATGTTCAATTATAGATTAATTTTAATTTAAGAAAGACTGCTGGAATTGAAATAATAAGTGTCAAATATTTACTGAGATATTTATTAGATTGTGATGTTTAAAAAAGGAGGAAGTGATACAAGATTTTAAATGCACATGTACTTTATTATAATGATACAAATATAGGAAATACAAATGGAGTGATTTTTTTTTTGTAAGCAAAATATGGAAAAACAACATTATAAAGATTGATGGCACATAAAACAGGTTCATATGACTGACTGACTGATTGATTGATTGATTGATTGATTGATTGATTGATTGATTGATTGATTGATTGATTGATTTGATTGATTGATTGATTGATTGATTGATTGATTGATTATTCTGCTTAATAGAAGTTACCAAATACTGTCAATTCAGATTTATGCCCTAACAAATTTTAATTGTGATAAAAAAGATGTTATTGATTTTATGAAGTATTTTTGATCATACTAAACCACATTTTAAAGCTATTATGGGAGATTTTAATGCTAGAATTGGAAAACATTTAAAAAATGATACAGAGTTGTGGATAAAGTTAAATATAAAGAGGAGTAGACTTTTTGAATTTGCATAAATAAAAAATTCACATATTATAAATATCTTTTTTGATTTAATCAAAAGTCGAAAAGGAAATGAAAGCAATCAAGTGAAATTATTACAGATTTGGATTTTTGATTAATAAGAAATGTGTATTATAATATTATAATCTGCCTAATAGATTCAATAGAGGCGATTATCGATTAATAAAATATAAAATATTATTAATGCAAAGCAAGAAAGAAGAAATCCTATTATGAATGACAATCTTCAATAGACTGAAACTAGAATTTAAAAATAATTTTAAAAGACTTAAAAGAGATCAATAAGAATAATAAAAACAATTACACAAATATTAGTAGAAAAAACAATTAGCAATTTATGATTATTTTTTTAATAAACGATGCAATATATAAAGAAAAGAAGAAATATAAAAAAATAAAATAAAATAACTCATTTAAAAGAATTGAATATCTAAAATTCTGTAAAATAAGAAAAAAGAATTAATGAGAACACAAGAAAATATAACATGAAGTGTCAAAAAAAAAAAAATAAAATAAAACAAATGGCTCAAAAATATTTTTTAGTACTGAAAGAAAAGTTGCTTATGGCATTAAAACAAAAAGATGGCATTATTATTACAAAGAGAAAGCGTCATGATGAAGTGTGGGGAAGAATTCTATAAATAAATAAAAACTATATAGTAGTAAAATATAAGACAACAAAATGAACTGTACAGTTACAATAATATCACTTATAATCCCAAATATTTTTAATCTAAAACCCCAGACATACAATTAAATTATCATGAATAAAAGCAGGTGAAGAAATAGAATAACTGTTGTTTTCATTTTTTGTAAATGATAAATACATGTCAGATGATTGAAAGAATGCAAGAGTGATGTTGATATATAATAAAACTAAAAAAGGAAAATAGTAGAAATTACAAAGTTAGTCTTCTGTCAATTTTATGGATATCCATTTTAAAATCTTTACAACTGTTCTAAAGAGAATTTTGGATTCAAACTGACTAAAAGAAGAAGCTGGGTTAATAAATGATTATAACACAAGAACTAATGAATATGATTTGTCATTTTGTTTTAAATTTATAGATTATTTATTTATTCAGAAATAATCCTGAAATATTTTTTGATTGTAAATTGAGTAAAATGTTAAGAGTTTTTCTGACGACAAGATTTATAAAGGAAAGCAATAAAATCTGCAGAAAATTAGCTACATGAACTTACATTTGGCTAATAGTCAAAGTAATTAGTAATAACAGCAAAGTTAATATTAATAATAGAAATTAAACTAATAATAATATATTCTCAAATTGTTATAAATTAAATTCTTCAAACTATTTTAAAACTAAAAATAGTTAACAGCGATGTTGTCAAGTCCAAATATCATGATATTATATTGAATAAATAATAACTTACATATACACAATCTATCATTAGTTATAAAATTTATGCAAATTGCATAGTGTGTGAAACATGTGACTATATTAAAGGTGACAACTGTAATACAATCTAATATACAACAATGTATGTCTCTAGTGTAATTCTGCTTGATAAAGTTGATTTGCTGAATAAATATCATTTTTGATAAACAAGTTCTTTCTCTGTACTTAGTCTTATGATGCCTGATAGGTAGAGTATGATTTTGTAAAATATGAAGTTGAGAATTTCCATATTATAAAAGCATAGCTTTAATACTATAAGCACTTGGAAAGAGATTAAATCTTTGAGAAATCAAAATATAGACACAGAACATTGTCAAATTCTATAAAATATTTGTTAAAACCCTATATCAATGATTCAACATCATCATCAACCATTATAAATCCACTGCAGAATGAGTCTTTCCAAGTTCAATCCATCTTCTCTGATCTTTAGCTTCTCTTCTTCCATTATCCCTGCACACTTTCTTATTTCATCCCTCCATCTCACGTGTGGTTTCTTTCTGGGTCTTTTGCAATCTCTTGGAATCCGGTTTAAGATTTCAATAGTCTATCTATTATAATCTCTTCTAGCAATATGTCTGTCCCAACTCCACTTCAGTCTTTTAATTTTTTCAATGAGAACAGTACCCCCTGTTTGTTTTCTTTCCCATATATTGTGTTTTCAATCTCTTCTTGTTACTCCCAACATGCATCTTTCTATACTGCTTTGAGTGGTCTGAAGTCTCTATATTGCTCTTCTATTAAGTGTCCAAATATTATATCCATAAGTAAAAACTGGTAAAACACATTTATTAAAAACCTTTCTTTTTAAACACATAGGCACATTTATTTTTAGAACAAGTTATTTCTACTAAAAGCACTCTAACCAAGTTTAATTCTATGATTAATTCCATTCATTATGTTGCCATATGTACTAATAATCTGACCAAGTTATTTGTAGCTGTTAACTTCTTCTAAATCATCATATTCAATCATTATTTTCATATTTTGAGAAAATCCATTAAACATTACTTTAGTCCTTTTAACATTTGTCATTAGTCCTACTTTCCTACTTTCATCTGATAACTCCTGAAACATTTACTGCAGTTCTAAAGCATTATTTGAAAAAACTAATACATCATCTGTAAAATCTAAATGACTTAAATAATTTTCATTTGCTTTCACTCTTTTAGCTTCCCATTTTAATCCACAAAATACTTCTTGCAGCACTGCCACAAAGCATTTTGGAGATATGGAGTCACCCTGTCTTACACCCTTCTCAATGTTGACCTTCCTAGTATTATTATGTAATCTAATTGGTGCTGTTGAATTTTTATGAATATTCTTATAAATATTTTATAAATATGACAATATCCTGAATTTATACCTTGATGATTCAATGCTTTCGTCACTTAAAAAATGCTTATAGAATCAAATGCCTTTTCATAATCTACAAATCCAAAGCATAATGGCAACTCATATTTATTTGTTCTTTTTATAACTTCTCTCAATACCTGGATATGATCTAATGTATTAAAACCACTTTTAAATTCAGCTTGTTTTCTTGATTGGTGGAAATCCAATGTTTTCTGTAGATGAGTTGTAATTATCTTGGTAAAAATTTTGTATAAAACTGATAAAAGGCTTATAGTCTGTAATTTCTAATATCTTCTTTATTACCTTTTTTAAATATTAATATTAATACTGCATTCTTCCAATCATCTGGTACATCTTTATCATTTAGACATTTGGTATATAACTTTGCTAACAAAAATTCTATTTCTTCACCTACTTTTTTTAATATATCAATTATAATTCCATCATTACTTGGAGCCTTTCCTTTATTCATAAATTTAATTGCATGTCTTTCTTCTTCATTTAAAATTCTGGGTAATTTGCAAGATATAATAGATATAGGAGGTACTTGTTCTTTATTACTATATAATTCTTGATAAAAGTCTTCTATCCATTTCATGATGTCATCTTTCTTTTTACTAATAATTCCATCTTTTTTTCTTATTTCAGATATAAATTTCCTATCAATACCAAAATGTTGTTTTACATTCTTGATATTTTTATTCTCTTCTACAGCTTTCCCTGTTAGTTCATAGTTATACTTTTGTATATCATTTTCAACTCTTTTCCACACCATTTTACAAAATTTGAGATATTCAATCCTTTTTAATGCATCATTTTTGTATATCTTCATATTACTTCTTTTTTCATAAATTCTCTAGTGTCAGAAGAAATTTTATTGAACAATTGCTGCATTTTTCTACTAGCTATCTTTGTTGCAGTTTGTAAAAGTGTATCAGTTATTTTCATATTAATTTCATTCAAATCTGAATCATGTTCAAAATCTACTAATACTTGAAACCGATTTGCAAGTTCTAATTTAAATTCATTAGAATGTTTTTAAAGATTAGGAATATCAACTGTAAATATTGTTTTTCTTAATAATTTTACTAATCGATGATCACTTCCAGTGTTAAATTTATTAAGAACATTGCAATCTTGAAATATGTATTTTATGTTAGTCAAAATATAATCCAATGATTAATATAATCAATGATTATATTACATGATATCGCAAGAAAGATTAATGTTGATATTGATTTATTGCAAAGTGATTCCATCTTTCTAAAATCTTTTATAACTAATGGAATTTTCGAAAAAAAAAATTATTTTTTTTTTATAATTGGGGTTAAAAATTTTTATAAATTTTAATTAAAAAATTGGGAAAAAATAAAAAAAAAGGGGATTGTAAATTTCCAAAAAGATAGCATATGTGAGATAAAAGAATAAGAAAATTTGTTGAATTGATGGAGAAAAAAGCTATGAACAAAAAAATGCAGTTAAACTTGTGATCATGTTGAAATGATGATAATAGAATTTTTTGTATAGACGTTAAGCTTTTTGTTCAAAAAAAATATTAAGAAAGCCAAATGACCAAGCAATACTTCTTGATCACTATAGTCAGCCCAGCTAGAGATCCAGTAGTTGTTGATAAATAAATACCTAGATATCATTAAATAATGAGTAAAAATTCCATATTAATTTGAATTAGTCAGATAAATATTAGAGAACTGATTTCAAAACATAAAAAATATGGTATATTTTTGTATTGTAATTTTCACTATAGTACACTCATGCACATAGTGTTAAAAATGGATATAAAACTAGTCCCTACCTTGTGTGAGAGGTCTAGTGAAAATTATACTTTAGAAATATTATTCCATATTGGATAATCTCTAGTCTAATGAATGACTAATAAAAATTATTAATATAAAATATGTGGTTCAACCTTTATTACTAATAAGGGAGGCATCATTCTTCTATATAGTTGCCATTATTATTGGTACTTGTTTATTATTGTCACTCCTTAGTTCAGGAGGAGATCATATTATTACATATTTATTTTAGATATTATTTGTCCATTTATATTTTTAAACCTTTTTATATCTATAGATTTAGAAATCTAGAAATTATAGTTTATTTGAATTTTTGCATAGTATATATATATATATATATATATATATATATATATATATATACAAACTTCCCAGTAGTTAATATATAATACATTGTGATTAATACTTCAACACTGGTCTATTCTGTAACTGAAATACTCTAAAAAAAAGTTGTTCTGCAGATTCAGAATATTTCATTTACTTAATAGACCAGTGTTGGAGTGTTAATCTCGATGTGTGCGTGTGTATATATATATATATATCAAAAGCCAGACTCAGCGAAGTAACACATATTGTTTTGTATCTACGATTTATTACTGTAACATATTATCTATGATATATGCATATAATATATATGTGTGTGTGTTGAAAATAATGAATCAATTTTAGTATTTGAAAAGAGATAACATAAATCTTTTGTTCATAAAATTTTATCTTATTTATCTGTATATTATTCTTCTATTACTAGCAGGCAGTCATAAAGAACTATTGACTTTTCATTTCACTTCAGGAAAAAGAAGTGTTTAGGAAGAATTAATTTTGTGATCAACCTATAAATCACAATATTTACTTTTGGATATAGATTGTTTTGTGAATTATAAATACACTAACAGTACTTGTGGCTTTGCTCACTTTAGTAACAGAAGAAAATATAATGCACTATGTAACTGTTTTGTGGTTTATATATTTATATATTAAGTTAACAAAACCAGTATTGCAAAAAATATAACTTTTTATGATTAATTATACTATTGAATTTGTTCAATTTTTAAGATTTTAATTTAAATATATTTCTCACATGATAAGTTAATTTTTCGAACTGGCTAAGAAATTTTTACACTGTGATATTTTGTTGATGCTTCACTCCAAGTAAGAAATTGATTATGTGGTACAAAAAAAAAATTAAATATTTTATGAAATCAAACTTTACTTTGTTTTACCAAAATTATAATTCTCTCCATTTCTATAGTATGTATTTCGATCATACCCATTAAAAAAAAGTTTCAACTTCTGTAATTTGTAAATCAGTGCCGCCCACTATTTGTGTCTTTATGAAGTCATTCAAAAATGGTTACGAATAATTAAAAACGATAAAGTAAAAAATCCATAGCCTATGTAATTCTCCAAAAAGAAAAAAAGAAAGGAGTGAAGGAAGGAGGGAAGGAAGAAAGAAAGAAAGAAAGAAGGAAGGAAAGAAAGGAAGGAAGGAAAGAAGGAAGGATAGAAAGGAAGAAAAGAAGAAAGAAAGAAAGAAAAGACAGAAAGAAAAGAAAGGAAGGAAAGAAAGGAAGAAAGGAAGAAAAGAAAGAAAGAAAGGAAAGAAAGGAAGAAAGGAGGGAAAGAAAAAAGGAAGGAAAAAAAGAAAGAAAGAAAGAAAGAAGAAAGGAAAGAAAGGAAGGAAGGAAAAAAGGAAGAGAAAGGAAGAAAAAAAGGAAGAAAAAAAAAGAAAAAAGAAAGAAGGAAGGAAAGAAAGGAAGGAAGGAAAAAAAGGAGAGAAAGGAAGAAAAGAAGGAAGAAGAAGAAAGAAGGAAGAAAGAAGGAAAGGAAAGAAAAGAAAGAAGAAAAGGAAGAAAAGAAAGAAGGAAAGAAAGAAAGAAAGAAAGAAAGAAAGAAAGGAAGAAAGGAAAGAAGAAAGAAAGGAAAGAAAGGAAGGAAGGAAGAAAGGAAGGAAGGAAGAAAGGAAAGAAGAAAGAAAGGAAGGAAGGAAAGAAAGAAAGAAAGAAAGAAAGGAAGGAAAGAAGGAAAGAAGAAAGAAAGAAAGAAGGAAAGGAAGGAAAGAAAGAAAGAAAGAAGGAAAGGAAGGAAGAAAGAAAAAGAAGAAAGAAAGGAAGAAAGAAGGAAAGAAAGAAAGAAAGAAAGAAAGAAAGAAAATCATGTAAGATTCATTAACATTGTGCAATATTTGTTAAGTCATAAAGTAACACAAACAATCAAACAAATTTTTACATTTATATAGTAATAGGAATATATTGTGTGAATATGTGTCTGTATATATATATATCATCATTATTACCATTACCAACGATTATCAATTCACTGCAGAATATATATATTAATTTTATAATATCTAGCTTATAAATCAGATGTTACAGAATAAAAGCTATAATCGAAATGTGCATTAGTAATCTGTTATAAATTAAATAAACAATTGGATAATTCAATTTTAAAATTCTTTTTTTTTTTTATTGGATAATTATTCAGAGAATAGCCGACAATTTTTGAATGGTTTACTTAAAATCGATATTTGGACATTAATCATTTGCTGACCAAATTAACAAAGCTTAATCATTTATGTGAATCCATTAATATATGTATACATAAATAATTCTTCAAGTTTCTGATTAAAGTGTGTGTGCGCGTGAGTTTAAAAACAATTCTTTATTTTATTACAATAGTAAATTTTAAATTATTATTAATCTCATATAATAAAACATTTTATTGCAGTCTATTCAAGCAATGTTCTTTAGTAATAATATTTTTAATTTTGCTAAATATCATTTTGATCGCTTAAATTAATCATGTCTCCACATAATAATTAACTTATTAGTAGGATTATTAAAAATTAGCAACCATAATTTTCAAAGAACTCGGATTAATAATAAATGAACAACAATATTAATTTAGTTAAATGAAATTAAAAAACTATTTTGAATTTACATTATGTTTATATTTGTATTCGATAGTAAGAATCATGTTTCAAATAAGCAAATAGAGTATTAATTAAATCTAATGACTTCTTGTCAAATTGTCTCCATGGGTTTATTAAATGACGTTAATTGATAACGTTGGTTACATTTTCAAGTATCGTTTAACAAAGATGTTCACATCAAGTGATCTTTCAATGCCGCTTAATTGAGATTTAAGATATTATTAATACTCCAAGTGCCAAGTATTTTGATAAGCGACGTTCACTGCTCGCTATCCATTGCGTTAATACAAAGCAAATAGACTAAGGAGTTCTCAATGCGTTGACGCCTAATCCATTGATTCAGACATTTCTTTGGAAATAAAAGCTTTGATTGCTGTATGGTACATTCAAAAAATAATAATAAACTAATCAATTTAATGTGAATATTAAATGTTGTTCACAGTGAATTGATTTTTTGTATGAAAAAAAATGGCTGTCTGAATTGACGGTTTAGTATCATACAGATTTTGTTTGTTTTAATGAATAAATATTATTTTATTTTTACTTTATTTCTTGTGTTTAATTATTACAGATTAGTTTAAATTATTATTAATTTGAACAAAAATCATAAGCAGTGCAGTAGTTACCTGCATACATTCCATTCAAGCTATTTATCAACTGATGCCTTTCTTTCTTTATATATGTAGGTAAATCGCCCTTAAATAGCCCATTTCAATGCAAAAATCTCTCTTAAAAATGTCTCATAGAGGGTTACTATAAGCCAGCTATTTGAAAAAAAAATCCAAAGCTTGATTAAAACCTAATAAAAAATTTTAAGTGGAAGCATTGTTGTTATACCATGAGATCCTTCTGTTATACATATGTAAAATAAATGTTTTTGTGTGGATATTTTCCCAAAAAAAAAAAAACATTAATACATATTAAGAAATTTCAAGTATAAGCCATAAAGAATAGCTATCAGATTAGCAACAAGCTGTCTTGTATTAAACTGTTTTAATACTTGGAAAGATCATGTCAGCTTTACTGCCTTGTATCAATGTTTATTTTATGTGTGTGTATGGGGGGGGGGGGCAGGATAAATTGTTGAATTTATTATTTTTTTCTTATTAAATTTTTTTATTAATTAGTTAAAATAGAATATAACTACAGATACAATTAAAATTATTTCTATACTATACATTCATATTTATATCATGCAATCTACTTGATTTTATTAGTATACTTTTAAAACCATTTATGGAATCTAATGCACATACAAATGTGATTCAAAAAATATTTACTATGACTAAAAAGTAATGTTTTAAAAATTATTAGGGTGCTACATTGTTGCACTACCTATAAAAAATCATTGAAGCCACAAACTGCACTATATCAAAGATGGTTTCAATTATATGCTACCCAAAAAAATGCTTCAGTAAGCATTTTCCATTTGTGAATGTAATACATGATCATGTTCAAAAAGATAAAAACATTTGTAAATAAATTTTAAATTACACTAGCAGCCATTTTTCTATCTCAGATCACCATAATTGATTATATTCATTTTACTTCTTCAATTTATATTGAAAGCACGTAGAGTCTATTCTTTCTTTAATATCCATTCCAAATTTGATGTACAATATTTTTTTGTAATAAAATATTTTCTAAACATAATACTAAAAATGCTTTTTTTTCATGTGTCATAGCATCAGCTGGGAAGCAAACCTGCTAATCCGGGACAACTGCTTGTAAGGCAGCTGTGCTGACCACTCGACCACGAACGAAGCAGTTGTCCTGGGTTAGTGGGTTTGCTTCCCAGCTGATGCTATGACACATGAAAAAAAAAGCATTTGTGATAATACTAAAACTTTTATAAAATCTTAGAACATGATTAAAGTTAATACTGACTTAAAAACATAATAACAATTAAGGTACTAAGCATCACATGATTACTATTTCTTATGCTTGCTCATAACTGTTATTAAAACAGATAAAACTCTCCATACAATAGTGCCACTCGTGCAAACTAGAGTAATCAATGGATGCCAGAAGGCTTGTGCATAAAATCCCTATCTATTGCCTACTCTTTCAATATCCCCAGACTAGTTTCTATCTTGTGGATTTTGTCAGTGAGGAGCTTTGGATCTGAAAGCACTAGATTCTAAGATTGATGTGCAGTGCTCTCAGATCCAAGACTCATCACTGACAAAAGCCACAAGCTAAAAACTAGTCTGGGGGTATTGAATGAGTAGGCACTAAATAGGGATTTTATTCACAAGCCTTCTGTCATCCATTGACTATTCTGGCTTACACTGAGTGGCACTACTATTTTGCCTGTTTTAATAACAATTATGAGCAACCATAAGAAATGGAGGTCATATGATGTTTAGTGGTTTAATATCAATCCTATCTAATAGGATAGTGGTGGCTATAGTTATTAAAGAACCAAAGACACCAAAATATATGGGGACTAAACTGAGTTCAGACCTATATGACTATATAAGCTAATGAGCTTGGATTGAAAATATTGTGTTTTCACTTTAGTAGAGATAAAAGGTGGCTGCTGGAAGGTTGCATTAGATCCTAAGATCTAGGTGCAGTGCTCTCAGATTCAAGCCTCCTCACTGATGAAAACCACAATCTAGAAACTAGTCTCAGGATATTGAATGAATATGCACTAGAAAGGGATTTTATGCCCAAGCCTTCTGGCATCCATTGATTACTCTGGCTTGCACTGAGTAACACTATTGTATGGAGAGTTTTGCCTAATATAACAACTAAAAATAACTAGATACTTAGCTATTATGTTTCCATAGAAAAAATGTGTGGATGCAGTCATGTCTTCAAGTTGCTCAAAATCCATCAGTTTTATGTTACCATAGTGTTTTATGCTTATTTTAAAGCTTAAAAAGTACCGTAAGATGCTATGCTCTCTATAATTATTTTACAAGTAAAAAATCAATAATATTGATTCTAGAAGCTACAACAATGGGAGGCAGGCTTTCCTAGATGCTGATTGGTTGGTTCTCATTTCAAAAAAAATATGAATGCCTGTCAATATTTTTCACCACTCCAACTTCATTGTTTTGATTTTCAAAATGAAAATGAATGTTTTAGAGCAGGGGTCCCCAACCATATGCCCACGGGCACCATGGTGCCCGCAGACGATTTTATGTGTGCCCGCTGCTATCTGAACATGATAAAAAATTATTTATCTGCTACAAATAAATTTAATGTTTAAAATTTCTTATAAATTATTGTATTATATTGTAATCAAATTGTAGGGCAATACAGCGTAAAAATATAAACGTTAATTATATGTTAAAATTTTATTTTTGAAATAAATATTTTTTTGTACATTATATGTATTATTAACAATATCCAACTATAAATTAACATTGAAAAAATAAATGGTGCCCACCACCTGGCAGATATTATAGAATGTACTCTTAAGTGCAAAAAGGTTGGAGACCTCTGTTTTAGAGTGTTTTTCAGTATTTTTTTTTACATATTATAAATTATTTTGATAAAATATGCTGAAAATATAATTATTTTAAAAAAATAGTAAGAATTTAGTAAAAAAGTTTTTTACTTTTACACAAATGTAAATTGAAAAAGAAATCAGCACTAACAACAATTTTGACATTTGTCAACAATTTTCATCACCCCAAGCTTTTTATTTAATTTTCAAACAAAAATAAATGTTTTAGAGTATTTTGTTGGTATTTTTTTACATATTATAAATTATTTTGATAAAATATGCTGAAAATATAATTATTTTAGAAAAATAGTAAGATATTAATAAAAATTTCTTTACTTTTACATGAACGTAAATTGAGAAAGAAATCAACGACACCCGTAGCACTTTCTAATTTGTTATGAACTTTCTTTTTAGGTCTTCCACCACTATGAAATGTTTTTATAATTATAAATAGAAATTTATTTTTGAAAAACTTTTATTCACTTTCATAATCTGACAAATTATTAATATACTTTTTACAAACAAAACTAAAATGAATATAACATTAAAAGATGAATATATTTTTACTGCTGATTCTGTAATTGACCAAGTTTACAGTTTTACCTCACTCATCAAATTGGAATATTTGACAAGGAAAACGTTAAAGCAGATTTAAATGTTGATATATTACTATCCAAATTAAAAAATATATTTCACATTGATATAAGTACTTCAACAAAATTATTTTTATATAGAAAAAAATATTCTGCTAAATTTATTATATGGAAATAATGCATAAATCCCTATTGAACATAGACAATAACAAACATTTCATTTAAGGATGCTCTATAATAACCTGAAATATGCATTTATCTTAGCTTTTGGAAATACTAGTTTTATAGATTATTTTATAATAACATTGCAAAATTTATATCGTGGATATTTCGTGGAATACTTTTGTTAAGTGAGAAATAAAAAACTGATTTAAGGATTTCAATTTATAAAAATTTATTAATCATCATTTGGCAATTGTTAGAAGATTTTTGGAGAGTTGATTTATTTAACTTTTTAAACATTTTATGAAAATACTTGATTGCTTCATAATTGTCATCACTTCAAATAAAAATACGCATTTATGAGACACCTTATAAAATAGTAATGGAACTTGAAAGATTTTTATATATTACATTATTTAGACATTATTATCATTTGAAGTCATACTATTATTGGTAAAAATGATCTTGAACCACTAAACATCACATGATCACCATTTCTTATGCTTGCACATAACTGTTATTACTCTGGCTGGCACTGAGTGGCACTAGAGTTTTGCCTGTTTTAAAAATTATATCACACATAAATGTCACTGATTTTTCTGCTACAGTAATTAATGTGACAAATTGAGCTCTATAAATAAGTTAAGAATATAAGACATTTATTTTATATAGCATGATGTTTTTATAAACTGTAATACCAATAGCCAATAAGCTAATGCACATGCGCTTTCTAGTTGTCACTATATAAATGAATACTATCACTTTTTCAAACACAAGATAAAGTCTTTGGGAAAAATATAGAATGAATCCATCTATCTTTTTGACCCAAACATATATGTATGGGAAAATCTTAAGTGTTTGAAAATGAGAGCATGAAGTTGTTAATTGATCACTTTAAAATACTTTTTTACTACGTGAATGACTGATGCCTGTGAAATTTTTAGAATTTATGATATGTCATTCTTATTAAATTAAATGTATGTAAACAAGACATTTATTTTATATAGCACAATGTTTTTATAAACTGTAATACCACTTCACGCTCTCATTTTCAAACACTTAAGATTTGCCCATACATATACATTTGGGTTGAAAAGATAGATGGATTCATTCTATCTTTTCCCAAAGATTTTATTTTGTGTTTGAAAAAGTGGGAGTACTCATTTATATAATGACAACTAGAAAGCGCATATGCATTAGCTTATTGGCTTATTGGTATTACAGCTTATAAAAACATTGCATTATATAAAATAAATGTCTTGTTTACATATGTTTAATTTAATAAGAATGACATATCGTAAATTCTAGAAATTTCACAGGCATCATTTATTCACTTAGTAAAAAAGTAATTTAAAGTGATCAATTAACAACTTCATGCTCTCATTTTCAAACACTTAAGATTTTCTCATACATATACGTTTGGGTTGAAAAGATAGATGGATTTATTCTATCTTTTCCCAAAGACTTTATCTTGTGTTTGAAAAAGTGAGTCATGTGCATTAGCTTATTGGCTTATTGGTATTAAGAGTATAAAAAAGATTAAGAGAGTGTGTTAAACCAATTTTATATATACTTATATTATCTTTAGCAGGTATAAATTTCCTATTATAAAAACAATAAAATATTTAGAATTTTCCACATAACTAACATTATTCTCTATTTAAAAATTATCTATCTAATCAGTTATTTTTTAATATTTTTTTTTAGATTGAAAATCAAAATATCTTTTGTTAAATCTAAAACCAATTTATTTTTGTAATTACACTAAACCAAAAATATAGAATTATTCATATAAATTTTATTTAAAGTAACAAATTTCTACATCCATGCACGTATCAATTCACCTACTTAGCTAATTCACTATTTTATAAATTATTTGATCAATAGAATTTTTACATTAAACCAAAATGGCTTTACCTTTTAATCTCTATGTGCCTATTTTCTAGCCCATAAAATTATTTCATATATATATATATATTACAAGCATAAAGCTAAACTAGTCAATATAAAATCAAAACTACCCAAAATCCAAAATTAAACCAGACCAGCATAAAAATAATATTAAAACACAACCTAAGGTTTCACTGCTACAAGCAGACTTTTCAAGTGTAAAGAATTAGTTTTGTAGTTCTTTACACTTGAAAAGTCTGCTTGTAGCAGTGAAACCTTAGGTTGTGTTTTAATATTATTTTTATGCTGGTCTGGTTTAATTTTGGATTTGGGGTAGTTTTGATTTTTATATATATATATATATATATATATATATATATATATATATATATATATATATATATATATATATATATATATAAGCTACATGCTTGATTTTTATTAAATGTTTCTGACATTCTTAATTAGACTATACTTTTTATCACAATATCATGCTATCATTGGAGTAGTTATGAGAATATTCTTCTCGATTAAACTACCAAAGTCCTAGATATTAATCCAGATCTAACTTCAGTAGAACAAAAGACCAAAATACTTAGACATATTATATAAGCAGCCCTTAAACTTTTGGGTTCCATTTCCCACCCAAAATATCATTATCCTTTATTAAAAAAAAAATTGGCATCAGAATAAAAAAAATAGATAGGCAAATAAAAATATTTGTGTCAGTTTTACATCATTTGATAATTTTTCAAAAACAGTTTATTTTTCATATATCACCTGTGAGTCCATTATGTACCATCAATGGTACAGTTACTATAGGTTAAGAATCAATGTACTATATGGTTTAATAAAATGGTAATTAACAGAAATCTATATGCTCCATTGACAAACACATATAACTCAAGCAATCATTCAAAGATCAGCCTTTCGAGCTAATTGTGCATGCGTCTTTTGAGAGTTAACACTCTCAAAAGACGCATGCACAATTAGCTTGAAAGGTTGATCTTTGAATGTAATACAATTGTACACATAGCGTCATATAAAAATCAAGCAATCATTATAAAATTTTAGAATAAATAAATATTTTAGATGAAGTTTATAACATCAAATTATCACAAAGTTTATAATAGTTTTCCCTTTGTTATCATAGTTTTTTTGTTTAAAAATTGACAGCAAAATCTTTTATAATATAGAAACTGTATAAATTCATATATATATGTGTGTGTGTGTGAGAGAGAGAGTGTGTGTGTGTGTGCGCGTATGTGTGTGAGTGTATGTATAAACTAGATTAGAGTAAAGCTAAATAAAGATTTTTTAAAATAACAGTTAATAAAAAAAATTTTTAATCATTACTGAATAATATACCATATCAAATTTTTTATACATCTGAAGATGCAATTTTTACAATATCTTATTAAAACATCATAAAAAATAACTTAAATGTTTCCCAACCAACATATGATAAAAAAACAATAAACTAATAAAATATGATAATTATCAAAAACATTAAAGTATAAAGAATTTCAATATTTTTAAATTTATTAAGTTTAAATTTATTCATAAATTGTATATTTTGGGATATTAAGTTAAAACATTTTTAATGTTTTAAAATTAATCTAGATCAAATTGCAAAAAGATTAATATATAGAAGTTACTATATATAAATCATTATTAATAATAGTTTTTTAATGAATATGGGAATCTTTCAAATACCCAGCAGAATCTATGACACAGATAAAAAATCTTTGTTTAGGGGGTCTTTTCTTTCTAACAAAATTAATATTATTTTTGATATAATTTGTTTTCAAATACTTATTTTAATAATAATATTGGTAAAATCAAAATAATATAATACCAGATTTTAATCAATTTATGCACATATGAAAATGTAATACAAATAATATGTTTATTAACTAAAAAAATATTGTAATACCAAGTGTATATATATATATATTGAACCGGGTCGGAGAAGATCACTATGATTATATAAATAAAATAAAAAAAAATATTAAATCTCAATCTACTCCAGCAGCACTTTTATTATCACAGCACACCAGCCCTCCAAGCAGAAAAGTCAAATGCAGACGGTTGATAAGACCAACAGCAACTATAATCAGACCAAGACTATACAAAGTATAACGTGGCACATTTCCAGGCTTTATAACTTCTCCATTGCTAAATTCAAACCTGTGCCAAGCAAAGCATTTTTATTTATTTCAAGGTAAAACTCCAGGTGCCAGCTAATCACAAATTATAATTAGCATGCTTAGATGACAGGTAAACAATTTAGTGTTTGATTAATTCTTATCTAGCTCTTTTATTTATGTATAGAAAGATAAACTATACATTTTTCCTAGGGCTTACATTTACTATAGACTATCTATTAGTGGCATAATTATAAAAGAGATTCAACAAAACAATAACTAACAAACAAACAATTTATTTTAAAGCACTTCTAATTAAAAAACATGATATTCAAGAATATTATAATAAAGAAATTTATAAGTTTGTTTAGGTAAACTTTTAATAAAATACTTAATAAAGAATAATATAATTAAAACATTATATACTTGCATATGCACACACACCTAAAAATATAAATTTACTAATCAAAGGAAGATTTTGCACATATTAATATATTAAGAGAAGATTAAATATGCATGCAGATGATGCTAAAGATACTACTATACAGAAGAGAAAATCACATTTAGGAGTCATAAAAAATTTATTTTTAAATATATTTGTATGATTGTGATGAAAGGACAACTTTCTTTTATGTTAATGATTCATCCTCAAAAGTATAGACTGTTATGGGACTGTTATACCCATTTTTACTTAGGAAGAATCATTAAAAACTATTTTCAAATTTACCTTCCACTTAAAAAAAGAATGTGTGCGAACTAACCAAGGTGAGAGAATGAACTTTATATTTATTATTTTACTACCTGTTATTTTACATTCAAATATCAGCCTTTCAAGCTAATTGAGCACGTGTCTTTTGAGAGTGTTAAATAAATGAATACTTTCTTCTTCAATCCAAGATATAGTATTTATGCAGGAATAAAAAGGATCCTCTTATTCCTATGACTCAAATTCTTTTATATGAGCAAATATGAAGTACTGTTGAGGAGAGCGTGAGTAGAATTCTCACTTTAAATTACTATTTACGATATTTTTTGACTGAATGACATCGTAAATAGTAATTTAAAGTGAGAATTCTACTCACGCTCTCCTCAACAGTACTTCAGATTTACTCATGTAAAAGAGTTTGAGTCATAGGAATAAGAGGATCCATTTTATTCCTGCATAAATACTATATCTTGGATTGAAGAGGAAAGTATTCATTTATTTAACACTCTCAAAAGGCACGTGCTCAATTAGCTTGAAAGGCTGATATTTGAATGTAATATAATTGTAAAAATGGCACTAGAAAAAATAATTGCTTATTTACCTGTTATTTGCAAATGTGTCATTTATAATATATCTGCTAATTTTTAAAGAGTATGAATGAATATTTAAATATTTTACAAAGGCTGTGCAAGTGAAGATAAAATGCTTCTAAATTAATATAAGAAGATTTTTTTATTATTCTAAACAAGAGGTTGACTATAAATATTGTTTTAAAATGCTTAATAATTCTAAGGTAGATATTGATTAAATGATAAAAATTATGAAAATCTTGCAAGTGATTAATAATTTAATATGTGCATGTGGAAAAAAACTTTAAAAGTAAAAGAGCTATGTATTAAAAGTCCTTATAAATTGAATGTGCATATGTGAAAAACAATTTTGAATTAAAATAATTATTTGTTGAAAAGCTAAAAATAATATATAATACTTTTATATAAAAATTTGATAGTTATCTCAAAAGGAAATATAATCTATAATGTTTTTAAATGAATTATTCTTCTATAATTTATTAAAATCTGGATAAATGAATAAATTTTTAAATGTAAAAATTATCTTATGAAACAATTAATTTTATTGTGAGCTGTTTGTGAAATTTTTGTCATCTTTGATATTCAGAATGAACTTTATTTTGTAAGTACTCTTATCCTAAAAGATTGGCAAAATTTCCAATGAATTTTATCTAATATATTTTGCTTGTGCTAAATGGAGTTTGGAGTAGTGTGACATACAGCAGAATAGGGGGGGGTGAAAAAATCTCTCTTAATGAACTTAAATAGTCAATGAAACTGTTCTCTCCCTCAATGTTAACAGCAATCAAGAAAATCAAGAACTTTGCAGTAGTTTAATTTATTATTTTTTATTTTTTTTATTAATTGTCTTAGTTAAGAAATAATATAAATTAGTATTTATTTAGATACAATATATGATTTAATATTTACATAATATAAGGTTTATTTTAATATTTTAATCTTTTAAAATAAAGAAAAATAAATATGTACAGAAATTTAATATTTTTTGCAGAGGTAATATATCTATAACTTTAAAATGTATGAACATCAGTTGAAGAGAATAGATTCACATTATTAATCCTAATGTGTAGGATTACGATAAATTATTATTTATATGCAGTGATATTTTATATGTGTTTTATTTATCTATGTAAGTGCTAAGTTAAAAAAATTAAATGGTATGTTTATTTTGTTATTAATGATATATTGATTATTGAAACATCATACAAAGGTATAGAAATATACTATGTGATATATCTAAATTTATTTAGATAATACATGAATGTAGGAGTATGCATATTGTATATTATGTTTTTTGAAATACCATGTTTAATTATGAATATATTATGCTATACACTATCTGTTTAGATACAACTTAAGACATTTGATTTCTAGATGATTTTGTAAAGAAAGTATTTGAATGAAAGTATTATTATTGTGAAATGTTTAAAATCATAATATTTGAACCTTCTTGATATTATACAGAATGTTTTTTTTAAAACAAAGTTTAGAAATTATTTTATGTCAAGTTGGTAGAACTTATTTGCAATGTTGAATGAAGTATTCCAAGTGTAGATGATAAATAATAATGGTTCAGGATATTAATAGGAGTGGAAACAAAATTCTAAGTGAAAGGCATATTTAAATAAATTATTATCTATGAAATATAGCTTTATGAGTTGATAAACAAAATACAGTTAACAGAGATCTGTATACTGATGATTCATAGTCAGTAGAATTTCTTTCTGCAAATCAGTAAGTGCTCAGGTGGAAGCCATGTCATGAATTTAAGATAGACACAATGATTTGTGGGCTTAAACACTGCACCCATGATATTTTAGTACTAGTTTGAGTTATTGTAGTTTTGTGTCTCACTTTAATCACTCTTTATCAACATTGAATCTTGCATCATAATTGTTAGATTTTATATAAAGTTTGAAGAATAATAGCTAGATTATATGTTGTTAGAATTTATTGAAAGCAAAAAAGAGAAAAATGATGTTTATGTAATATGAAGTAAAGTTAATGAAATGATTTAATATTCCTAACACTATTAAAAGAGATCAAGAGAGTATCAAATGCATATTCTGATTGTGAAAGTATGCATGAGAGTGATATCTGACTGATATTAATAATAAGCAAGCTGGTATAGATAAATATTATACATGTAATTGATTTTAGATTATTTAAAAATAATATGTTTATTTTAATGAATAAAGTAAATTAAAGCATAGTGAAGTATTATAAAATTAATAATATATTAATTATAAAGTGGAAAACCTATAATTAATGAACATATTTTTCTTTATTAATGTATGGTTATGCTGATAAGTTACCTGGATAATAAAAGTAAAATCTTAATGTTAAAAGAGTAAGATTCGAATTCGAATCTTAAGTTTCACCTTTTTCTATCATCCCTCACCCACCACCTTTATCCTACCTAAATTTAAACTTTTTGGTATCGAATTGTGTGTGTAGCAGTATTAAAAATATATAATCATCTGTCAAATTCACCGTAAATGCACACACACTTCGATAACAAATTTAAAACAATAAATGAAAATATTTGATATAATTTTAAATTTCTTTTTTAGTTATATAATGTTTATATAACTTTAACTATTTATTTTGAGTTATAAATTTTTGTTCATTTATTGCTATTTTTAAAAATTTTGTTTTAAAGAATGCATTGGTGGTCGAGAGGTCAGCGCGACTGCTTTGCACTTGCAGGCAGTTGCCCGGGTTGTGGGGTCGCGTCCCGGCCGATGCTATGACACTTAAAAAAAAAAAAGAATAATTTTGAAATTCGATTTTAATTTAAAGAAAAGTAAAAATAAATTTTAAATCCCCTTTGTACTTGAAATTTTGCAAGTCATGGTCAGTGAGAGATAATGGATTAATTAGAAAAATTCCCTAAAAGTTTTAATTGCTAAAAATGTTGAAAAGGTAAAATAAATCTAAACAATAAGAAATGTAGCTTTCTGAATTAATTGAAAATCTAAAACTCTGGCTAATGCATTGATTCTCCTCAGGGCAAATGGATTGAGTTAAAAATAAAATAGATGAAATTAAAAGATAAGATAAAAAAAAGAGAGAAGAACATTTTGATTTTAAACTTTTAATTAGACTTTGTGCTGTGTTCTTGCTTGGTTTGGAAGTTTGAAAAATCCTGAATTAATTTGTCTATTATAAAATGACTGAGAAAAAAGCACCCGGACTATTCTCCTCTGGAGATAGTCAAATCAGATGCCCAAACCTCCACATGTGCCCTTCACAAATTGAATCATGACGATCTGCTGTTCAAATAGTCGGAGAGCTACTGCTGCTATTGAAATGGAACCATAACCTGAGTGCAGGGAAAGGACTGCTACTGCTAAACTAAACAAACAATTTGCAACTGACCATGGAACATGAAAATCTCCTTATAAACAGGTACCTGTACCCAAGACCTTTAGAGTACTCTAAATTCTACTCATAAGCTATAGTTAACTCTACCTAAATTGTACTCTTATAAAAGTAATTGTTAACCTATTCTGTAAATCTTTTAATAATTTAGCTTACCTAACTCTGTCTATTTCTGGATATATATTTCTACTTTACATTTTTTATTATTTAATAATAGCATGCCGATAAGATTTCCTACCAGACCTCACCAAATTTTAAATGTAAATCCAAATTAAAATGGTTGCCATCTTGTGTGTCAACCAAATAGTAAATTTCTTTTCTATACTTATGTTGGCTGGTCAGCTTGGAAATCACTATAATTTTTTAATAAATAAATAAATGATTACATGAAATAGTGGATGTGTGTCCTGCAAATCGTATGATTAATATTTACTTATGTTAGATTATTTTGTTCCAGTTAATTCCATATTAATCGACATGCATTCATAGTTTCACTTATTATAAATGCAGAAGTCTACTACATAGCAGGCAGTGGACATATTAGTTCTTAGAATAACCATCCCAACTTACAAATTACCTTTTAAACTTGCTTTTGATTTTAAATAATAAAGTTAGTATTTCAATAAATCCACTAAGTACATTTATTTGAGAGCAAAATAAGTTATTTAATAAATGTTGGTAATGCGAGACTGAGTCATAAATTTTATATTAAATCTTAAAAGTATATTATGTTAGTTATACATGTGTTACAGTTTAGAGCTGCTATAATCCATTTTCGAGCCTTGGATATTCCAGATCACACAGTAAATACTGGATCCTAGTCATCCTACACAAGTGGACATAATGGAATGTTCCTGTAGGGATTGACACCCATCACACAGTCAGGAAGGAATTGTGGAACAGTCCCTTACACCTGATGATGCTTATGTGACCTCTTTATCTTTGGGCCTATGGCAAATGTCAGCCCTTTATTTTAAATTCATCCATTGGCTTCGCAGTTTTAATGTACTGCCACATTCACATCACAGTTCTAAACATACCATGTGTTTCTTTAGTATTAATTTTAGCCTTCCAAGTATGACTCCATCTCTACATTATTTGACACAAATTCACTCTCAAATCAATGTCTGCCCATAAATAATTCCTTATAAATACCTTATTTAATTAAATAAAATATATGTCCGCAGCTCTATTACCATTTTTTAATTTAGATTCACACATTGCCAAAGACATTAAATCCCTGAAGGCATGATCTTGAAAATACTTACCCAAAAATTCAGGTAGCTAGATTGTGTCATAAAATAATTGCACTTCATTGTAAATATAAAAAAATATCGGAAGAATAATATCGCTACTAAAATTTTAATATAATTAAATTTCCTTTATCTTTTCCCAAACCCAGCATAAAAACCAATAATTCACTTTCTGTATAATCACTTTTTTCATATTTATTTTTCCATAACTTCATTATATGTATCCTTTCTGCTTTCAAGCATTTACATTCAATTAATAAATGCCTAATATTTTCTATACCTTCCTTACATAATTTACAAAATAAATCACCCATATTTTTCCATTTACATGTATATTCTCTTGTAGCTAAAGATCCTGTTCAAGCCTTAAAAATAAACTACTTTCCTTACTATTATCATATATTAACTCACACCTAATATTCTGTTTATTTTTATATATATTTAAACTCTTTTTACTCTCCATACTATTTCTCCATCTCTCTAACTCCCTATTCTTTATTAATAAATCTATTCTTTTAACCCATTCCTTATTATGTTAACAAAGCATATGAATCTGATCGTTACAATGTGTATAAAAATATATGCCATTACTTAGGAATAGTTTTATTTGTTGAACCCTAGTATGTATTAATATGTTTTTGGAACAACAATGTTGATGATGAATATTAATATGATAATTTTAAAAGAGATAATAGGATTATCATTGAACTGCGTTATGATTTACATTATTTTATGATAAATAGTTCATTTCAATAAAAAATTTATTAACAATAAATAGTGATTACATACTAATAAAGGATAAATAAATGAATAAATTGTACAATAATATGATTATATAATGTTCTATTTGTCATCTGGCTAGATTATGTTATGAGAGCACAATGTTATGCTCTTATGTGGTTAGGTATAGTGAAGAGATTCTAAGAACTTGTTTAATGGTATTAGCATTTTTAATATAAACATGAATATTTTCTTTTATAATTGACTATTCTATAATGCTGGGTAGGTGGGAATTGATAATCAGGAAAAGGAAAGAGCAATTAAAGACCAGGTGTCAGAAAAGACTTTACTGGAGGCAAGGAGCTGGTCACGTTTCTTGATTTTTTTGAGCGTTTGATAAAACAATGGTATGATTTGTGGTGGGGGTAATTCCATGAGACTTTTGCATCTCACTATCCATAAGGAATAAAGGACAAAGGTAGAAAGCCTTATTATTGAAAAAAATCCATTATGAATGGCATTTTCAAATGAGAAAATCATATCAGGTCTTATGTTGGAATTGATTATAATTATATCTTTCAGAGTTTTAAGTCTTGGGCACCGGTGTATAATATGGTCTATGGTTTCATCTTCATGAGCACACAGACCACATATAGGGTCAATGCTGGTAAAACCTCTTCGGTGATAAAGAAACCAATTCGTGGGTAGCGCATTAAGATTTATTTTAATGATGAAGTCAAGGAATTTGGGTTCCAGACTCCATCTTTTGAAGTGTGTAATGAGTCTTTGGTTGGTTACTTTTATGCTGGTTTTAATGGGTTGTTGATTATAGTTGATTATATTGTATGCTTCCCATAAAGTGATTTTTTGGTTAAGGTTAAAGGGTATTATCGGGTTATAAAGTTGTAGGTGTTGTATTAGGGATGCTATCCATGAACTGGAAGAGGGTGGAGGATGATCTGTCAGTGTAATTTTTTTAATAATGTTAGAGTATCCGCCGAAGAGGATCAAATTATGTAGAGTGTTGTGGGTTTTTTGTAAAATGATTGCTTGTATTGAGTGGAATGACAGTTCATTGAACCTGCATGGTCGTTGGATACCTCGCAAGCTAATAGCAACTGTCCTTCCTCTCCAGAGAAGTTTGGTGCATAATCGGTTAATTTTATTTTGAAACTGTTTAGACATTTCAACGAATGGAAGATAATATGAGATTTTTGGCATTACGATCATGTTGAGGAGGCCAACCTTTCCATATAATGAAAGGTATACTCTAGAGAGTGCAAAACCCCAAATATACCTAGGTTTCCCAATCTACAAAACTCCAACTGCAATGGCAAGAGAGATTCAAGATGCAATCCTCCATTCAACTGAAGCCATCACCACTTCACTCTCTAGAGTATACCTTTCATTATATGGAAAGGTTGGCCTCCTCAACGTGATCATAATGCCAAAAATCTCATATTATCTTCCATTCGTTGAAATGTCTAAACAGTTTCAAAATAAAATTAACCGATTTTTTATATTGTAATTTTTTCTTTCTTTCTTTGAATATAATTTTGTGTCTGTTAATTTTGAATATCTAGATTAATGTAATATTATATTTTGTAAATTTTAAATAAGGTTTGTTAAAATAAATTTGTTAATTTTGTTTTAAATTTATATTATGTCTTGAGAGTTTCTTTACTTGTTATGTCCAGTGATTATTGATCTTCTCAATCACATGCATGCATTATAAAAATTAATTATATATTTACATTAATGCACATAATCTATAAGAGATATATTATGATTATTAAGATTATCATTGTGGAAGATATTATTGTTAAACATGGAAAGTGTATAATCCTAATTTATTAATTATCTAATATAATAATTGTAATCAAGTTTGATATTTCTTAAGATGAACCATTTAAAGAATAAAAAGAACTTTAAAGCATAATAAAACTGAAATTGTCTTGAACTTATTGAAGATAATGAATATTATGTTCACAAAAGTTTATCATTATATTTTGTTTTATTGACGGGAAAATTGAGTAGATGTGTTCTTTAATAAGAGTCTTGAGATATTTTATTTTGTTTGTTATTATTATTATTATGGTATAGTTGGATGTATGTAAATCCCTCACTATATTTAGCTATATTATTTAATGTATAATTGTTAAAATAATAAGATGAACCTGGAATAATAATAATTTATAGCTACATTAAAATGGGAATATGTTAAAAATTTTATTTATGGATTTGTTATTATTATATTCTATAAAAGAGTATTAATTATTTTGATGATTTAATGTAAAATTTGTAATTATTAATTAGAATTTACTTTGTGGAATGGGTGAGTCATTGGATTATTACAGATAGTTTTAGGAAAGTAGGTAGTGATGATATTCCTATGCCATTGTAGATGTATCTTTTGGGGTATGTTCTTACTGCTAAACTAACTGTGTACCTTACTAAATGCTTTTGTGTTGAGTTTCATAATTTTTTAGTATTTTAATAAATCATTTTTTATTAGAAAAGTGAGCTAATCGTATTTTAAATTAAGGCAATGATAAATGAGCTGTGTATTTGATTTGAATCTTTAGTTACTTGTTATTGAATTCGTGTCTTGACTTTGTTAATTATTAAATTAATTATTTAAATTTTTCTAGCAGTATTATTTAGATGTAAATGAGCTAGTCATAGATATAAAGTATTTTTTATAGAAATAGGAATTAGTGTTTAAGCAACTCGATGATCATGATTAGTAAGACTTGGAGTTTAGCCAGAGGATAAAGTCGATCTGTCTATATTAGTAAGGGTTTGGTATATATATATATATATATATATATACCCTTATACCATATCATATGGTTATAATATATATATATATATATATATATATATATTATAACCTACACTCCCAACACCGCTCATATACATTACATGAGCGAAATGCCCAGGCGCCAGTTCTATTAATGAATAGAACAATATAATAAGATATATAATACAAAATTATTACTGAGACTCTATATTTAAGTTTATGTTCAGCTCAGCTCAGTGGGAGGCTATAGGCAGTTCATAAGATATATGATGATAAATGAATAAAAGAAGAAATATTACAAAACATTTAATATAATGTAAATTCCTTTGTTAATTAATTGTATGATAAAGAATCATAATGTTTATTGGTACAGTCTATTAAAATATACTTTAAACTTAATTTCTTCCTTCATCCAAATATAACATATATCAGCTTGCTATAATTATAATACTAAACAATTCTATGACTTGGCATATCATAATCTAAACATCTACTTTAATGCCAATCAAGAAATAAACAATAAGATCTCAGGGAATTTAACAAACAGAGTTGAATTAAATAAATACATTGGCCCATAAGTTATAATTCTAAAGTATGATAAAATGTAATGAAACAAATTGACTAAAATATTTCTACTGTGTTTCAATAATAAGATAATGACAGAAATAGGGTATTTTAATCTCATATCATCATCTAACAACTATACTAACTTGGCAACCTTTCTAATACGTTTATCCAGTGGCAAATGTTCATTATAATGTTTGGATTAAGAAAACAATATTGTCAGACACCAGCAGATTTAATATTATAACTCTAAAATAATATATCTATTTTATAATAGATTTATGAAATGTGGAGGTGTGGAAATGGAAAACACAAATGTATACAATAATAACTCAAGACACAGTTTTAAGATTTTAAATAACTAAAACAAATCATTTATTACACTAAAATAAATTTGGTTTAACATGATATTTACAATTGGACTACTTGTCCTACAGATTTTTAAATTATCAAATAAACTTTGAGCATCAGTTTGGGATTATCCCTATTATCAAAGCAAATTAACAACAAAACTTAAATATTCTGACTTCGAACACATGCTTTGCCTACATGTTTCATCTACATGACACTAAATAAACAACATGTTATATTATTAGCACAAAAAAAATACTTTTGAGAGGATATTACTATTGATTAATAAAATAAATCAAATTAATTATATTTGGCTCTCAACAAAGCAACTTTCTCTAATTGACTAAATAATCACTTTCAATTACGTATACCTTTCATGCATAGCAACAAAATCATGTTCATTCTGATGATTTGATGATTTATAACCTTTATTTAAATAAATACACTGTATTTTAAAATATTTATTTCCCATTTTAATCTCAATAACTTTATACTTCTATTTAAATGAATGTAATGTATTTCAAAAAACATTTATTTCTCATTTTAATTTCAATAACTCTATACTTTATATACACGATATTATTTATATTACGCGTGTGTGTGCATGTGTCAAGCAACAATAATAGAAAATAATCTTTTCTACAAACTCTCCATTCATTAAGAAAATATCATACAATTATTTTATTTCGGACAATGTCATAATTCATCCATAAAATAAGACACTAATATTACATCAAGCATTAATTCAACAATTTATCTGGCCACATATTAATTAACACAGAGCTATATTTTCATGATTATACAGACTATACATTATAAGGGAATTCTACATGAGGAGCAGATAAACTCTTACTGAACACTTCTACAATAATTCATCTGATTCTAAATACACTATTGGTGGGGAACCTTTCCTCATCACCAAGAATATAAGAAAAATGTCACATAACTTCCTAAACATCATTTAATCATACTTCAACAATAACTCATCTACTTCTAAATACACTATTGGTGAGGACTTCTTCCTCATCACCAGGGTTCTAAGAAAACATCACTTAACTTCAAAAAAATATCATTTAATCATACGCATATAATATAAACTAGGCTCTACTCATGGAAAAACATATACTAAATAAGCAAAATCTTTTATCCCTACAAACATTATAATGCAATCAGATTTCTTTCCATTCTCAAAGCTTTTCTAAATATCGAACATTATAAATACACGCTGGCAGATAAATACATACAGATGACATACCAATCCGTTCAACTCAGTAGAATACGACAGCATCCAAAATTTATACATAACATATTCACAAACTGAACTTTATCAAACAAATGTCATAATTGTGCAAAACAGATACACACCCGTGAATAAAAGTATATATAAAATTAACTCTAAATTACACACTATCCAGGCAACATGGTAATTAAATATTGCATTAAGGTATAACTTTTAATTCAGAATAAACTTTAGGTTACTTTTTAAATTTAATAGTTATAATTATTATGAAGGAACTTTCTTTCATATCTAGCAAATTATTCCTATTATACGTTCGTTGATTTAAAAAGAAGAACAAAATTCTCACTTTGAGATAATAAAGTATACAAAATAAATATAAACCTCTCTAATAATACATAAAAAAATATTTATTTCTTTTACCTTAAAAATATTTATTTCTTTTACCTTCGTAAAAGAACAATAAGACCTATTTATACACAATCAATTTTTACCAGCGTATTCCTCATTTGGATACGCTTCGGAGACGATCTTGAAGATCAAAATAACCCAAATTATAAATAAAACATAATAATAAGTAAGCTTATCTATCAATAATATACATTAATAATGACAAGCAATAAAAAAAAAATAAAGAAACAAAAGTTATTTGTTTTGTAACTTAAAATAAAAGTTCACTTGCAAAGCTCTGCTCCAGGTTTATGAATCAATATGGGACACATTCCAAACTGAATTTAATTTAAAATAAACTTCTGCAGGATAACTTAAAAAAATATAATCATAACTTAAATATGACCCAGCACCTCCAGTGTTCATAGCTTATCTATTTGAGGTACAAAATCATACACAAGCAATTAATTTCTCCTTTATTATACTGAAAATATAAGACATTCTCCATTGTAGTTCTAGATTAAATACGCAATTATCCTTAGTAGTTTCTTGAATAGCATTTGACACTTTATAGTCTATTATACGCATGGTTTATTCTTAAATATTGTCAATTAAGATACCATGATTCCTTAGTAATTCCACAATTAATAATACTTTGTTTTATATTCCATCTTTATCAAAGAGAACAAAAATTACCCGCATTTCTATCCTTCCATTCGATTTAAGCAAATACTTAATTTGAAGTAACTCACATTTTATTTCCTTCATTTAAAATACATATTATTTCTAGAAATACCAGATTAAAAAATACTGTTATTTCTTTATGATGAATTTAAACATGGCATGATTTATCAAAATGTGCATATCCTTAATTTTATGTTTAATCCTCACAAAAACATAACACGGAAAATAGTGAAAAATTAAAATATATTCTGTAAAATAGTTCTGCATGTGTTTTCCAAATATATTAAAAGACACATGTTGGTTAGTGATACAACAATAATATTCATACAATTTATTCTTATTTAAAATGACAATTAAATGAAGTAATGGAGACTGGATGTTATCAACATACATTTTTAAAAGAAAGCAATAGTTATGAAGAGGTTAATTCAAAATGTTTAAATTAAGGAGAGCAAAGTAAACTATGTATCTTTTTAAAATTTAGAATTGCATCTTACTTAATTTTTCCCATAATAAATTTCTTAAGATCCTTTCGAAGTTTTACTCCAAAGTCTTTTTTAAAATCAATTTGACTTCAGCAACTGGCTTTAATTTTCACAATAATGAGCCACTGTTTACTGGCTACAATTACAATACAAAATAAACAAATTTTCCATTGGAGATCTTTGTTAAGTAGCTCTCTTTAGAAAAAGGTCATTTCCCTTCACAAGGTTACTCCCATGCTTCTCTTCTATCTAAGCTAATTACATATTCAAAAAAATCTTTTCTAAAAAAAAAAAATCATTCTGATCTTTACAATTAAATCAAGATAAAAATAATAATAAAATAAATAGCTTTTACAAACTTGAAAAAAAAATGAATATTAATTAACTATTAAACAAAAATGATTAATAATTTATTTAATTTGTAAAATAATCCATTGATTCAACTATCTATTAATCATTGGAAAGAAATATATATTTGTTAATAAATTATTTAAGATAATTACTGTAATTTAAATGTTTTTATTGTGAATGTACTATTGTTTACTATTATTAAAAGATGAAAATGAAATGAAACATAATACAGACATATATGCATGCACATGTACTGCAACCTAAATATTAAACTATCCTAACTAAATATAATTGAAATGGCTATTGATTGTTGACAAAAGGATAAGTATTAAAGAATAAGGATTTTGAAACCACTCAACCAATACTACACTAATATAAAATAACTTTGCATCTTTCTGACAAAATATATCAATTCCATTAATAAACAACTCCTCTTCCTCACATTAAATACCCCATTAACCACAGTAATAATAACGAATAATTATAAAGTGGTCAATCAACTGCATAAGCAATCCATATTTAAGCTTCAAACAATTTCCAGCAAAAAAATTTAAAATTCTAAGACTATTTCATTTTTTTTAATATAATATAATTATTCAATGCAGATACAAAGCATGTCAATTCTTTGTGCCCATTCAGATGGTCACTATATATATATAGTATTTTCTAAATTAATGCCACATCTCATTTCAATATATTATAAATATTTTTTTTTTATTTTACAAATATAATGTTAATGTTAGCTTATAAAATTCATAATATACTATATTTTAAACTACAAATAATTGTAGTTATTGAAGATCGCCAACTGATGATTTGGTAAAATTAATAATATATATTAAATATTTTATATATTTTAGAATTAAGTTGTGTTTTAATGAAAAGTTGTTTTCAAAAACTATTTCATAGTCTTTAATTTTCTTGTAAGCAAAAGCTTTTTAAATCTATTTCCAAAACAGCAAAAAAAAAAAAGCAAATCTTTTAAAATGGGTATAAATGTTGTGGGTATTTTTTTTTTAAATATTATCAAGTTTTGACATTGACCTCTTTTATTTAAAATGAAACTATTTTATTTTCTGAATTATTAAATTCCATTTTAATTGTGTGAAAAGGATTTTATGAATAATATTTGGAGCCAAACCCATTACCAAACAACATCTTTTTAAACTTGTTTGAATTATGAATTTCAATCTCTTTCCATCAATTGCCAATCTTTAATATAAACATGTTAGCCGTAGATAAATGTGGATATCTACCCTTATTGCAATAAAAAGGTTGCCTTGACAGCAAAGAGTTGAGATTGTTAATAATCTTTGTATTGTTTATGTGTAGGCTGCTTTCATGTATTTACATTTATAAGCCAATCTAGCCTTGAGAAAATAATATATGGTTTTTATATAATTTGAAATTTAAAATTGATTATTTATTATTCTACTTTCAAATCTAATTATATTTGCTGTTTTAATGAGGTTTATTTAAACTTCTTTGAATTATAAATTTCAGTCTTTTTTAGTCAAGTGTCAAACTTGATCATATTAAAAAGGTTATTTTTATAACAAACAAATTGAGATTCATAGTATTGTTTGGTACTGTTTTGATGCAGACTGTTTTCATAATATTTTAATAATAAATATGTTTTGATGAATATGTTATTATCAGAAGTCTATATTGTTTTATATAATAGTGTTTAAGCTGCAGAAAATAATAAAATTGCATGATGATGAAAAAAGAATGCTAAATTTCATCATCCAACTCAATCATTTTCTTTAGTTAAAATATTGTTAAATATAGCAGAAGCTTTCTGATACTATACTATGTATTAATAAAAAGAGAGGCCATTGATAAAATACTGGCTTTTTTTAAGTAATGATAATATCCATATCATTTATACCACTCCTAAAAGAAATAGTAAAAATGTCCATGTCTTCAAGATAAAATTCCTTTAGGATGCATGAAACTCCATAGCACATCAACACATCAATTATAAAATTAATATCACAAAAAGAGGACTAATTTTTTTTGTTGCTAGAGAAGGATCTAATCTGGAAAAAAATTATTGGAAAAAATATTGTTCAAAATCTTTTAATCAATTACCTATGAAAATGAAAAAAAGAATATAGAATTTAAATACTAATTTTAAAATTTAAAAAAAAAATTCTGAAGAAAGTATATATAAAACTATTTTCCTTGATTGTCACCATGTACTTTATTAAAAAAGTGTTGATTAAATTCTAACACTATAACAAAAAAGTAAAGCAAATCAACATTTATTTTTTTGAGCATTGATAAAATGCTAAAGCTAATTAAGATAAATTAAAATATGTATACTGGAGCTTACAGAGTAATGTAAATAATTATCTTTTACCAGTGAAAATATTCAGGCAACATATATATATATATATATCAAAGCAATTAGCTCAAAATAAAAATCTAGTAAAAGTGAGAAGAAGAAGAATGATGATGATAATGATGATGATGAAAAATAAATTTAATAATAAACTGTTTAAGTAATTTTTCTTTAAGACATTATTCCAAAATTTTTATTGTAGGTATAGATAAACAATATTTTTAAAAATAATAAAGCATAACTTTTATCTTAACCATGGATAATAAAAAAAAAAACTGTTTAGGAGAAGAAGAGAAGTGCACATATGGGTATGAAATAAATGTAAACACAGACATTTAAATCAACATGTGTATTTGTTTAATTATAAACAAAATAGTAGTCTATTAATAATCAATCTTAATAATTTTTTTAATTATTTTGATTAATTTTTTTTTAAAATATTAATGAATAAAATTTATTTATTAATTTAATTTATTTACAATAATGGAGTTTGTTGAATAAATCGGTGTTAAGGGATGAATGCAGGATGAGATAGAATACTCTAAATTTTGTAGTGATAAAATAGCAAAAAGTTTTGTTTTCAGAATGTTTTGATGCTAGTCTAATGTATAGCAATCAGGTTTAATGTATACAAAATTGAGATAGTAAAACAATACTACTACTTAGACTGCAAAACAACTTTTATCTAATGAAACTGGGCAGATATTTTTATATACATTTATTGATTAACTTGCTTAATGTTTTAAAGAATATATATCTAAGATTATATTATTTGGATTAGACAATCGAAAACTCAAATTGCATTTATAATTTAAGCAAAGAGATATTTTAAAACAGGCAAAACTCATTATACATATTGCCACAGACAGCAAGCTACAGTAATCAATGGATGCCAGAAGGTTTGTGCATAAACTCCCTATCTAGTGCCTACTCATCCAATATCCCCAGACAGTTTCTGGATTGTGGCTTTCATCAGTGAGGAGCCTTGGATCTGAGAACATTGCACCTAGAACTTAGGATCTAATGCAACTCTCCAGCAGCCACCTTTTATCTCCACTTAACTACAAAACTATGAGTCTCAAACTGAAAACACCTCAATGTTTTCAATTCAAGCACATTAGCTTATATAGTCATATGGGTCTGAACTCAGTTCAGTACCCATACATTTTGGTGCCTTTGGTTCAATGACTATATAACTATATAAGCTAATGGGCTTGAATTGAAAACATTGAGGTGTTTTCAGTTTAAGACTCATAGTTTTGTAGTTAAGTGGAGATAAAAGGTGGCTGCTACAAGACTGTATAACTACCTGAAGTTACTAACGAATCTGCTACCATCCATCTGCATCTCTCTCTACCAATATCCTGAATCATGATTCAGCCATCAAAGATTTTTTTTTAAAAAAAGAACAAGACATCCTTGCTGAACAATTTCTGTGGCCATAGTGTTTTCCAAATAAATTCTCTATTATGAATATGAATAAGCTACCTTCCCCAGGGATCTCAATGTAATACATACATTATTCTAACATATTAATGCACATTCTCAATTTAGAGACTATAATTTCTAATTATATTAAATAATTACCTATTTTAAAGATAAATTATTTAGTATTTGTAACGATTATCCATTTTATCTGTGTGTGTATATATATATATATATACTATTATGTCATTAAATATTTGAGCACTGTTAATTATTCTATTTTCATTATTTCATATTTTACTTATTTAGTTTTGAAATAGTTAAGATTTTACTTCATTAACGCTTAAAATAAATTAATATATATATATGTGCTCTGTGCACAGATAATGAAGCTATTAATTGTCAGTGAATTATTAAAATTTACCGCCAAATGCTTTCGGGACAGTTTACAGTCTCATATTCATGGTGACTTATTTTATTAATAATGGTAAAATTATGCAAATTTATGTGCAGATGTTACATGGACCATTTACAAGATAGGAAATAGCAGGCCTCTCTTCTGTTGATTGCCGATGTGTCACCAGCAATGAAGTAAGCTTCCCTAACTTTATGTTTGGTGTCGTTTGTTTCAGAACAAATGACACTGGCTGTGGTAGGTAGAAAAGTGTGTCCAGTGTTTCTCTCATGCTCGACAAAAATCGAATTACCTTCAAACTTTATTTTGGTTCTATTATAAAGGTATCAGTGTTGAGCTACTCTGGTGGAAATGTTAGTTTTGATCTCTCCGTAATATGTTGCCATATAATTTCTTTGGGGCAAGTGATTTTGTACACAACTTGAGGGGTGAGCCCAACACCAATAGACTGAAAAATAATACCAAAGACAGGATCAAACCTGAACTTACCCCTCAAGTTGTGTACAAAATCACTTGCCCCCAAAGAAATTGTATGGCAACATATTATGGAGAGACCAAAACTAACATTGCCACCAGAGTAGCTTAACACCGATACCTTTATAATAGAACCAAAACAAAGTTTGAAGGTAATTCGATTTTTGTCGAGCATGAGAGAAACACTGGATGTGCTTTTCTACCTACCACAGCCAGTGTCATTTGTTCTGAAACAACACCAAACGTAAAGTTAGGGAAGCTTACTTCATTGTGGGTGACCCATTGGCAATCAACAGAAGAGAGACCTGCTATTCCCTATCTCATAAATGGTCCATATAACATCTGCACATAAATTTGCATAATTTTACAGTTATTAATAGAATAAGTTGCCATGAATATGGGACTGTAAACTGTCCTGAAAGTGCTTGGTGGTAAATTTTAATAATTCACTGATAATTAATAGCTTCATTATCTGTGCATAGAGCACATATATATATATTATTTAGTTTTAAAATAGATGCATGTTGTAGTTATTGAATAATTTAATTAATTGGATTCTTACTGCCTTACCTATACATGTTTCTGTTCATCTAAGTACTATCTGCCTTGAGTGAGCTAGCCAGTGACCAGGCATTTATTAAAAAGCCATGCTTACTCTCCTCATTTTTTCCAGCATAATTCTTATGTAAGAATAGGATGGTGTATGGAGTCATAATAGGCTGACATCCATAAATGTATTGAATGGGAAATGCTAATAAACAATTAAGTGACATTAAAGCCACCTAGGTCGATTAAATGGTGTCATTTATTAATAAGTATTAGTAATACCAAGGAAATAATTTGTAGGATAGAAATAGGCTAAGTCCAGCAAATAGTAATGAGAAAAGGGATAAACCTGTCACAATATATAGATAACAAGCAAATACACATGTTGATATTTTGGAGTTATGCTCAGTATACTATGTACTACTGCCTTCATATATTATAAATTATTGTTTTCTAGGTGAGCAGTGATACACAGATTTTATTCACAACTCACATAAATATTATTATATTTATTTATTTTGTCATGATAATTTTAATATTCTGTATTATTAAAATATCTGATTAAAAATAAAAACTTATGATAGATTAAATGATAGTCTAGAATGTGGTTCACATCAACTATTTCTTATTTTATTTATTTATTCATTGTTGTTGTTATTGTTTTGTTTGATTTCTTTTTTGTTAAGTGTTAATTAATTTTGCATTACATTCTATTTATATATATTTTGTAATAAAGCTATATTATTAATTTTTTTATGGTGGTTCTCATTTTCATTCATTATTTATTTATACTGCCTTTGATAAATATCTATTAGTAGGAACTACGCTAATGAGTTTATAGTTCAATTTTCTTTCTGTGCTGTCTTTATTATTATCAATACAACAGCCAACAATTTATCTTATAATATATATTTCCATAATATAATGAAGAGATTTAGCATGAGTATGCTGTGATTTAATATTCTTATTTTCATGGCCTTCATAAATTAGAAATCCAAGTTAAAATAAATAAATAAATAAGCTCTAATCTACAGATATGATATATCATTCATGCTTTCTAACAGATAAATTATATATATATATACTGTTTCACTCCTTTACATAAATTTATCTTCCCAATGCAAAATTTGCTCCATTTATCTTATACATAAAAATGGCTTTCTAATGCAGGGTTTCAATAAACTTATACTACTCAGAGGCAAAAATTGTGTTTGGAAAATTATGCTCACTGATGTAAGATGTTTAATTATGTTATTAGAAACAAATATTGACAATTCTTACATAGTGTACTTATTGTATATAAAAATATTGTAACTAAAATGGGGTCATGAAAAAAAATATTTACATTCTCAAAAATAAGATTTTAACTTATGGTAATGACAATTTTAGTAATCAGTATATAATCAGTGATATATAAAAACGATTTGTTGGTTTGAGGCTTTTGAAGAAAACTGATACTTGGATAAAGAGAAAAGTGAAATTATGAAAACAAATAAGTTTAGAGAATTATAATGACCCAATGAATAATCTAACATTTTAAATCTATTGTCTAGTTTGTTGATGGTGTTTTTAGATATGTTGGTGGGAAAGTGATAGACTTTATCTTCCCAAAGGTTTTTGTGGAAGTATAAAGTAGTTATGTGTGGAGATATTTTATGATACATAAGAATATTTGTTATGCTTGTATCAAAAATATGTGCAAATTCTCTTAAGTTCTAAATAATCTGTACCTAGTTTTAATCAATGAAGTTTGTATACTGCAGTCTTAATTCCTAATTTATTATATATTTATATTTGCTTAGAATTACTGGAGATAGAATATCTCGTTTTATTGAATTTTGTTTATAAACACAAAATATTACTAATACTGTACTAGAAGTTATAAGGTTTTACAGTAAATTCTATCCAAAAGACTTCAATATTTTCATAGATAGCTTTGCCATTAATAAATATGACATAAGATTTATTGGGCATAAATGACAAATAAAATTTGGAAATGGAAGTAGTATATGATAAACATATAAAATAGAGCATGATGAAATAAACTGATGTCTTTCAGATAAAAATATGAAAGATTTTTATGTGAGACTAATTTATGTTGGGGAAAGAAAATGATAGAAATATAAAATAAGAATGTAAAACTTATTTAAATATATATCAAATCTTAGTGGGAGTGATGGTTGATGAGGAGAGATAAGTTTTATTCTTTTTATCATGCTAAACAATAGTAAAAATTTAAATATGGAAGAAATGTGAGTAGAATCATAAAACAAAGGACTAACAAAATGAGGTAACAAAATAGAAAGTGCAATGCAAAGACACTCCATTCAAGTTTAATTTTATGGTTAATTTTGTCCATTATGTTTCTATCTGCTTTAATATCAATCCGATCAAGATATTTACACTACTGACTTCTTCTAATTCATCATTATCAATTTTTATTCTAAGAGAATATATTGAATAATAGTTCAATCTTTTTAGCATTTATCTTTAGTCCTCCTTTCTTATTTTTATTTAATAATTTTTGCAAAATTTCTTAAGTTCTGAAGCATTATTTGCAAAAACAATCGCATCATCTGCAAAACCTAAATGACTTAAATACTCTATTTACTTTTATTATCTTAACTTTTTATTTTAATACAAAAAATACTTCTTGTAAAAGTACAGTAAAAAAGTTTTCAAGATATGGAATCACTCTATCATATATTTTTTCTCACTGCTAATCTTCTTAATATCAACATGTAGTCTAATTATTGTTATTGCATTTTGGAAAGTAGTCTTCAAAAATATAACAATATTCTAAATTTATATCTTGATAATCCAATGCTTTAACCATCTGTTGAAATGCTTATAGAATCAAACGTCTTTTCATAATCTATAAATCCAAATCATAATAGTAATTCACATTCATTGGTCCTTTTCTACAATTTCTTTCAATATTTGGATGTAATCCTCTGTGCTTAAACTATTTTTAAATCCATCTTCGATTTTTTATGGGGGGGGGGGGCGTTGGTTAAAATCCAAACTTCTTTGTAAACGAATTGTAATTGTTTTGGTAAAGATTTTCTATAGAACTAATAAAACACTGATGAATCTGTAATTTCTAATATTTTCTTTATCACCTTTTTTGATTATCAAATTTGCCACTGTATTCTTTTCATTATTTGGTAGATTTGTACATCACTTCACTATCAATATTTATATTTCTTCGTTTGCTTTTTTTAAGATAGTCAAGTGACTTTAAATCATCATGTGGCATCTATATATTTATTGTGTGTGTTTACGTATGTCTCTTTGTGTGTAATATTCGAAAAATTATTATGTAAATATATTTTAGAGAGATTCATATAACTGTTAATGGAAAATCATTCCCATGATTTATTCTCAACCAATCCATATCCCAGGACTTGCCACTCAGTACCCTATTGTTCATGACATACATCAACCCTCTCGTAGAGAAAATAAATCAAGAAATACAAGGAACACATCTCACACACTGGTTTATATATTCTATGCATAGCATACATGGATGACATCACTGTTTTCCTTGCTCCAAAAAACAGCTGCCAATTCTGGAAAAAATGCTGCAAGAATGCATTGCAGAATATAAACTCCAGTTCAATATAAATAAAATATCAGCATGGCTCTTCTATATGAGTAAACCATATACATAAACATATCACAGTAAGACTACTGATTTTCTCGATTTTCCTTTCCATATAGGACCTGTTGGAATGAGACAAAAAATCAAGAAAAACAAGCAAGATACAGAATGGAGAACCAACTCGCTCTCAAAGGCCTATTTATCATTATACACAAAAGACTTCCCTTTTTAACCAATTAATAATTATAAAAATTTATACATTATTCACCAGTCATAAGCTTTGCCAAATTATTTATCTTTTCCATCTATGCAATTTTCAACAAGTTACTAAGGCACAGAAAAACAATATATAGTTCCATAAAATGACTAAGCTTTCCACCAACTAGAAATGGACTTGGGCCTATACTCCATCTGAGACTTTTACATAAAAAAGTATTAACCTCATAGCAGCTCTCATAAGATATTTTACAGTCCTTGGGTGTGTTCTGCATATAACACAAACAGATACCCCCCTCCCCAATGAATACCTCCCTGTACTTATAAAGTCATTCCAAAATATTTATCATCAGATATTCTTTATGGGGGTTGGAAAATATATTTACTGGAATATTTACAACTTCTTATATCCAAAGACCCTGCTCTTCCTGTACTAAATATATGGTCACTCAAACCAAAATTTTTTGGTTGCTTTCTGAAAATAAACATGTGCACACTTTCCACCTCTCACTTTATCAGACACTTCAGACTGTATGCAAACACTGATCCTGTCTGATGACTATGTCACAGAGAATAAGAAACACACACTATATGCTATATACTTGTCTAGGCCTAATTTGTACAAGAGATGGCATGCTAGCTAATTATAGATAAAACAACATTACAATTAACAACATTATGGAGACTTACAGACATTGATCAACTCCAGTTATCTGGGCTGTAACCATCAGTTTATATTTCATTATGGTACACCCAATCTACCTTCTGCCTGAGAGATAACATCAGATACCATCCAGAAACTTATTCCAATAAGTTATACCAGATCAAAGTCAGAGACAGAAAAATTGCTCAACCAGATATTTTTGCAGTCACATGATCAAACCTGAAAACTTCAGTAATGGAATGCAAATAAGCCTAGCATCCTGTCACTAAGGAATAACCAAGCATCTGTCATAAAGCAAGATATACTCACAAACATACACCTAAACCCTTGTCTACCTAAAATAAACTGATCAAAATTCCATACCTCTATAGGAACATTATTATTTGGACCAAATAAAATTGAACCCAAAACCTGATACCTTTCAGTGCTATTCCACTTTAATTTATTAATGAACAATTATATTAGTTGAAAAACTGTATTCAATATGATGTTTGTAACTTTTATTATTGATGTATTTATTTTCTTTGTTGATGATATAACCATTGATTAAGTAAAAATAAAGTTTACTTTGCAACATCATCATCATCATCATCATCATAATAATAATGATGATGATGATGATGATGATGATGATGATGATGTGATAATGATGATAATGATATGAAATATACAATAGGAACAATTATTTTTTCTTTGTCGATTCTTTGCTATTAAAAATAAATTAATTAATGTAATCTTTGTTAAGTAAATTCCATTTATTAAATGCAAATGAATAATTATAAAATCATTAAAGCTATGAAATTTTGTTCTGGAATTTAAAATTGCATTAATATTTATTAAATTATCACAAAAAGTCAGCAATACACTGGCTGACTTAGTATGAGAATCATAATTATCATAATTGCATTTTTATCATTTCTTAATTTTTTTAATTTACACTTTGCAAAAATAATAATAAATATTTAAATGAACTATGAATTTATACAATTGTTTTATTTATTGCTAGAAACAATGAAAGGAAAGTTTACTTGTTTGTTTATATGCCCATTATCAAAGAATCTACCAATCGGGAACTTGTTAGACTCTTGTCAGTATTTCTGAACTTTTTTCTGTAGACTACTGATATCTTTATATTTTTTTAAACTAATAAATCAGTATTTATTTTATTCCCAAATTTCATTGTAAAAGTGAAAAAATAGTGCTAAAAATAGTCTTAAAAATGATTAAAACTAAAATGCAGCAGCATTATTACAATATTCCATGAAGCATCAATTATAATTATTATAGAATTAAACAAATCTAATTTCATTCATAAATGTTTTTATTGTAAATACAACAATTTTCCAATAAAAGAAAGATACTATTCTGATTACATATTTCAGTTTATTACTTTTTTTGTATATATGTGAAGTCATACTATTATTTTTAGAATGATTTTCGTTTGTAAATTTATATTTCTTGACAATATATAACAAGTTATTTATTAAGAGCAGTGTTTATTTGTAACAATTATTAGGGGATCACCTCCCTATGCATGCACTAATGTCTTTGAGGAATATTCCCTTTTTCTAAACATAAGATAAAGTCTTTTGAAAAGATAAGATGAATCACCTATCTTTTTTATCTAAATGTACATGTATAGAAAAATCTTAAGTGTTTAGAAATGAGAATGTGAAGTTCTTAATTAATCACTTTCACTTCCATTCACCATACATTAATAAATGTCATTTGCAACATTTTTTACAATTTACTGCATATCAGTGGTAGATGTAATACTGAATATATATAACAAGCTATTTATTTATCAAGGCTTGTTTATTTGTAACAATCATTAGGAATCACTCCCTTACACATGCACTGTATAAAATTATAACATTTTTAGGGAATACTCTCTTTTTCTAAACACGAAATAAAGTCTTTTGAAAAGATAAGTGATATTCCTTTTTATCTAAATGTATATGTATGGGAAAATCTTAAGCATTTAGAAATGAGAGCTGAAATTGATGTTGGTGAAAATTTTACAATTTATTGCACATCAGTATTAAATGTAATATTGAATAAAATTTGTTAATATATAGCAAAATATTAAAAAATTGAAAATTTAACCTAACCAACTATTAGTGTCTGTCAAAAAAATATAAGGTGTTAAAAGGTTAAGCATATCATGACCATGTAGTGTAATTAAATTGAAACAATCTTTGCAAAATGTAATTTTTCTTACATGTGGTCTTCAGTTTGATTTAAATATAACAAAAAATGAAACAAAATAGGAAATCTATTAATTTATTTTAAAAATTAAAGAAAATAAAGCTTACTTTTTTGGTTAGATAGCATTTCTTAAGCTTTCATTTTTGTTTCCATGGAAGTATGTCTAAATCATTTTAGCATCATATAATATTTACCCTTATATTTATTTTATATATATTAAATAAAAACATATTTTAAATGAATGAAACAACCTGAAATAATAAAATTACCCTTAGAATTTTTTCTGCTTTACAATAAAATATGATCAAGTACCTTCATTTTATGTAATTTGAGTTCTGAGACTTAACCTTAGAACCATAAAGCTTTATATTTTGTTGATAATTCCTGCTATATAGTAGTAAAAATGAAAACTAGAATATATAATATTTACTGCTTATATAGAACTATTTTATCTAAAAATTCCATACTACTATCAGCATACTGATTGTTCAAATGTTGTACAAGTTACATTATGACTATAAATTCAATCATAAGCATTACTATGATGTATTAAGAATGGCCAAAAAAAAATTATTTATAAAATTAGTAATTTTAATTTATTTATATTTTTATCAATTATTTTTCATGATGTTTTAATGTGTGAAATTTTTAAATAAGATTGTATCATACATGTGTATGCATATTAAATGTACATGTTAAAACTACCTATTCGAATTATGTGTGTGTATTTTCAACTGGTATCAATACTAAAGCTTAGAATTAAATGACATGGATATTACATAATATAACATAATAAAAATGAATAGTAATCATTTATATAAATATTAAAGGAAGACAGTTATGAATTTATGTTTGCTAATAAAATAAAAGCTTACTTTAAATCAAACTTAAGAGACATTATCATATATTTTTTAATTTCTGTAATCTATATTGAAAATAAGAAAGGAGTTGGTTACATTTTTAAAAATATTTTATACTAAAGTATGTGTGTGTATGCATATTTAGATCATAAATCATTAAAATACAGTGAAAAATTATATGCAGCAAAAAATAATTTTAAAATTAAATAATAGATAAATAGAATTAAATATTGTATTTGTATGCACACATACCGCAATTGCCATAAAATGTTTTACCATTTTTAAATATAATATTTGAATACAAATATATATTTTTATACTCGGAGTTTAGGCGTAATTATAGGGGATTTGAATATAAACTTTCAACACGAAATACTCATATTGGAAATCATTTTTTTCATGTATGTGATCATGGGTATCCTTTGTAAGAGATAGAGTGGATAGCTCTTCGGGAGCTTGAAAGTTTGTATTTAAATCCCCTATAATTATTTTTAAATATATATATTATTATTTTTAACGGCAAAAAAGATCTAAGGATATATATTAATGGCATAGATACTTATTTCTTTTAGATTAAAATAATGAAAAGATTTCTGTTAATAAAAATAAAATAATTTTAAAAAATCTATTTTGATCATTTACTTGTCCGTGTGTGAATATATATAAATACCTTAATTACGTAAAACGCGTCTTAAAGCTGATGATGCAATTTTAATTAAGTAATAAAAATAAGTTGTATTAAGAAATATCAAACAATGGAGTACAATTGCTGACGATAGGATATTAAGTATTATCGCTGGGTCATAATGCCTTATTGCCAAAATATTTCAAATTGCTTTCGAGCAGAGAATTTGACATAAATAAGTATATTAACATATTTTTACGGTTAAAATTTTGATTAAACTGTTTACTAATTTATAACATTTAAAAATAATTTTAATATCACAGAAATTATAGATATATACAAAATATGAAATTGTTTGAATTAAAAAAATAACACTTTAAAGTTTATCTAATATTTGAAAATCCATATTCGCTTAAGTAATGATTCTTTCCTATATATTAATAGAAGAAAAATATATATAAAATAGTTATAATAATAATGTTATTATTTAATAAACTTCTTAAATATATCATTTTTAAAGAATTTAAACAATATCGTTCAGAAAATTTTTTGTAAAAAAAAAAATGAAATGTATATTAAAAACAGATACATACATACTTATTAATTCCGATAATAAATAGGGGGTGGTGAGATATATAAATAGGAAAGTAGAATGAAAAATTATTACGATCCTAAATTATTTAACTATTTACCCAATACAATTAAAAAAAAACTCACAACATTATAAAAGAATTTTTTTAAAAAAAATCAAAGAGTATATTATTAAAGAATCCCGGGATAATATATATATATATATCAATAATGTATACAGGCATATAACAATTAATGAAATCAATATGGGCATTATTATTATTATCTTATGTTGTAATATATTTAAAATTGTTAATTGGATTATATAGTATTTGAAATTGAAATATATAAATTGTGTTTTAAATCTTATATATTAATTTTAAAAAGAAAAAAAACAAATTGATATTTTTTATTAATTTAACAGAAATTATATAATTTTAATAGTTTTATAAATTTTATTTTGACAATTTTTCGTACATAAATGAATAATTAAGGTTTAGTAGAATAAGAATGAAATTTATATAAATATATTTCAATTATTTAAAAACAAACAAAAAAAAAACTAACGTATAGTACATAAATATGTTAATTTATTACAAACATCGTAATTAATAAAAAAATTATAAGTAATAATTAAAATTATAATGACAAGATATACCTTTTATTACAACGAATGTAAGAAATAAATTACATTTACTATTACCAAACATTTTATTTGCTATTGTTCAAAAAAAATTTCAATATTGATATTCAATTTACTTATTAATTATATTTAATCTAACCCATAAATTTTCTTAAGCCACTCTTTAATTAAGGTTAATTTTGTTAGAAATATATTTCAACAAAAGTAAGATAGTGTATATTAAAGAGATAATTTTCTAATTACTATTATTATGGTTTGATCATTTTAATAAAAAAAAAAAAAAGAATTGATTTTGTCAGTGTAATATTATTAATTAAAAACCATGTATATGTACAGTATATGTTTTTTTTAATAGACTATTATTTTATATAAAATTCAGGTTGTATCTTTAAAAGCACATACTAAGCCAGCAAAGTTTTCGATAAACAGCCTTTTAACAAACTATTTACTTATCTATCATTGTATTCTGAAGTCTTTTTCTGAAAAAAAAGTCTCCATATTTCAATAAGCATTAATGACTGGAAAAGAGAAAGATTCAGACATAATTTATGTAATATTAAAAAAAAAAATTCCTTGAATGTAACAAAATGTAGGTAATCTAACCTGATTTGTAGTAACATTAATATCTTACTAAAATAACTGGCATGATCATAAATAATCATTTTATATTTTAACAACATTCACATAGAGATTTATATATAGTAACAAAAACATTCAAAGGAAAAGAGTAACTGATTTTACAAAACATTGATATAAAATATCTAAATGTATTAATTAAACTACTAATATGATATCTTTAAGACATTATTTTATCTATTATCAATTCAAGATATCCAATATACTTTTATCTGCTCTATTTTAATATATTTGTTGTTATTGTTGCTGTTGTTGTTGTTGTTGTTATTATTATTATTATTATTATTATTATTATTATTATTATTATTATTATTATTATTATTATTATTATTATTATTATTATTATTATATTAATATTTATCTATGTTCTTTATTACTTTTTACAATGCTTTTTTGCAACCCATTATTGACAGTTTTAAGTGCCTCAGCAATCTTCTTCAGAATTATAGCAAACACAATACAAATATACATGAACACATATATATATATATATAAAGGAAAAGTATATGCTCATGTATATTTGTATTCATGTATTAGCATTTTTGTTACAGTTCTAAAGAAGATTGCTAGGGCAATCGAAACTAATAATAGTGGGTTGTAAAAAAGCATTGTAAAAAGTAATAAAGTACATAGATGATAATAATATTATATGGATTTGGCAATGCAATAAGAAAAATAAAGTTATTATTATTATTATAAATTATTTGAATTTAAATAGATATCAGTATTTTATATTTGTGTGTGAAGATCATACTAATGTACATTTGAATTTGCTCATATATATATATATATATATATATATATATATATATATATATATATATATATATATATATATATATATATATATATATATATATATATATATATATATTAACACTATGGGGAAATACAGGGTCATACCTGGGTGATGGTCACCAGTATATGAACATCAACTCTCCTAAATTGGTAAGCCATTTGTAACTCTACAGAAAATTGGAGTTTAACCCATGAGAAATCTGAAGAGTTGTATTTTTATCCTCAAGTTAAAAAATTAATCCCAAAAGGGATGAGCATAATAGATCACTCTGAGAGATCACATAGCTAACTATAAGTTCACCAGCACTCCCCAAAAGTAATAATCATTCATCATCATGAATGATCTATCAAAATAAATCAACAGTCAATCTTGTGACTGGATTTGAAATGGGTCTCCTGTAGACCAGGCTAACTATTGAGCCTTTGCCAGCTTGGGCAATTATTTAAACCATAGTTTGGATGCACAAACTTAAGTGCTAATCCATAAGAATACAAAAAAAAAAAATAATGCTGGGATATTAAAACATGCTGATCATCATCAATGCTCTGGCCACTTAGTACCATTAAAGTACTGGCCAACTATAAACTTAATTTCTAATAGAGACCAAACTAAATAAAATGTAGTGCATGGACTTTGAAGAATATCCTCTTTATCCAACGAATCATCATCATCATCATCTAGATGCCCATACACTAAATATAAACTCCCTATCCCATATAGCTGTTATGTACAAATCTATATCAGAAAGTGAGAACTCTATAATTTATTACTGTGAGTAAGAGGGAAATAAATAAATAAAAGTAATTCATGGGCTTCCCCTACTTATAAATAACTAGTTTTATTGGGATCATCAAGAAAAAATCAATCCTAGAATATAAGCTGTCATGATATAAGGTCACACACATTTGCAATTCATGAAACAGGAATTGGATAGAATAAAATAATTATGACTAAAAAGAATATTTTTAAACAATTATTTAATATCTAATTAACAAAAAAATGACATGATAGTAGATAATTTCAAACATCCATTCCATCATAAAAAATAAATAAATATACAGTTTGATAAAATTATATTAATCTATCAATTAATTTTTATTCATGGATTAACTTTCAATTTATTAAGTTATTTCTTTAAAAATAACTAAGAATTTGTTAAACATTTCAAAATCAAAAATAACAATCTTTGTTTTAATTTCTTTCAAATATTTAAGAATTAATTAAACAACATTCTCAGAATCAAAGATAACAATCTTTGATTCAGTTTAGAAAAAAAACAATTATTTGATTATTATTATTATTACTTATTATGATTATTCTTTTTTTTTTCAAAAGCTATTTCACAATTTATAAGAGAAAATTATCTGGGTTTTAGAAAACAATTCACAATTTGAAAACATTAATTTAATGAAAGTTTTACCATTATCAATTCTTATTTTTAAAAAAACATTATTATTATCATTATGAAATAAAAAAAATGTTTCTATTAACAAAAGGAAAATATTAGAGTATGTGCACATAAAAGAAAATAATATCTATAGCCATGGCTTTCTTGTGATGGAGGCTATTCTAATTGCAATTTCAGTTTTTCCTAATGGAGTTTCTTCTGGAAGGCTTCTAAACATGGACCTGGTTAAATTTGTTCTTTTCTGGATCTGTAGGAATTCCAGGTAAATGAAAATAGCAATTTTGTTCATTTGGTTTTCCCCTCTTGAATTTCCAATTGAGACAGATATAGGCAGAGACTTTTCATACTCATGGTTGAAGGAAAGGTTGCAGAGTGCTTAAAGGGGGTTTATCTTTCCTACATTTTCTTCCAGTGAAGGTAAATTACATGGAGGAAGATGATGCCTAGATTTTAGCTGAACTTAGCACATAGTTTTTATTGTATAAACCATTTTAGTGCAAAACTCATAGTATGCTAAAAGCTGGATTAAAAACTTTTGCTATTATATTCAATAGCTTGATTAATATTACTGCTATATTATGTCACAGCTTGGTAAATGCTTCTGCTTCTTTCTTTTCAGCAGCTGGATTAAAAATTCACTGCTTTCTCTTCAACAGAAAGTTAGAAATACTTTCTTCTACTATCTTTTTCAGCAGCAGAATTAAGATTTGACTGCTATCTTCAACAGTTACATTAGCAATACTTTGTTCTATTATCTTTTTCAGCAACAGAATTAAGATTTGTCTGCTCTCTTCAACAGTTAAGTGAACAATACATCTCTCCAGACACTTAGGTATAATCATTAATTCATACCCCCAAATATATTTTTGAACAATCTTGCCCACAAGCCTATTACAATCTGTCTCTTAGATAATAATTTTCATGACAATCAATTAAATAAAATTTCATAAATGCAATGGTTCATCCAATTTCCTTCTTAATCATAGATATTGAAAACAAGTTAAGAACATAAGTTTAACAACATAAAATTCTTGACATTTCTTTATAATTAAAACCAAATCTTCTTGTAAAAAACAACAAGATAATCTATTAATTGCACTGATTTGATTTTTCTTTTTTATTAAATAGGGATAAAGAAAGGAAAACAACTCTGATTAATTAAAAATAAAATTTACAAATGTATTAAAATCTTATTTTGATTTTACCTTTTTAAAAAAAAATACTCTTAAATATATATAATATTTGAGAATTCTTATACTATCATGTTGGGACTTAAAATATTTGGTTAAATAAAGACACATAAAAAATATGTATTGGAAAATTAAATTTTATTCTCCCCATTAATTACATAATTTTTGTTTATTCTCAAACCTGAAGAACATGCTGCCAACTATCTAATTATTTATTTTTCTAGTACAGCTATGTAACCAACTGTTTACAAAATTTATCTTTCTTTGTCAAAGTACCAATGGATAATTTTGTTAAAGTTGTCTTGACAATTTTTAATAGCAGTATCAATATTGTCATTGATAGTCATAAAAATTGACTCAATAGCATAATAAAATATTGATCTTTAAAACTGATATTGTGCAAGTCATTTATAAAAAATTAAACAATAATATTTAAAATGTAATAGAATCTTGAAAAATTTCATATATTTTTTCTTCTATACTCAACAGTATGATATTTTAGTTACAGGTACCTCCTATTTTTAATATTAAAACTATTAAAAATAAATTTATAGCAATGTAAGTCATATTTTATATAGAGCAATTTTTCAAAAATGCTAGATTTGAAACAAATCAACAAATATTGACATTGTAATAAAAATTCCTGAATTCCTTATATCATCAATTGTTATAGATATGCCAATGTTGTTTTCATATGTCTTACATTATTTCAACATATTTACAAATATGAGCATTTTCAAGATAAAGATTTTTTTAATATCATAAGAAGAACTGCATGACAATGAAATGTAGACAGCTTAATATTCTTCAGACATTTTACTAAAAATCAGTTGGGAAAGGGGGCATTTAATCAACTTCAATCAAGTAAAAATTGCTTTTAATATTCAATAATTAATAATTTAATGTTTAAATTTATTTATTAAGTCATAGATGTATGTAATTAAAGAGAAAGGATTTCACCTTTTCATATATGCACCTTAATAATTTATAGCTATTACATAATTTATTAAGACACATATGTGAAAATATGAAATCTTGTCTCTTTAATTAATAATTTATAAATAGCAGTGCTTCATTCTGATTTAATTGTAATCTTCAGTTCAGTAAGCCAGCATGCACTTCAGCCATTTTCTCGGGGTTTTTTTTTCCTTTCTTAGTAAAGCTATAATAATTTCTTAAGTTTTACCATAGCATTGAATTTTAAAGTTTTCAATTTTAGTCAAAAATTGCATGCATCTATTTTAGTATAATAAGCCATGTTAGCAAACATAAATGTGTAAATGAATCTCATTATTCCTAATGGCTGTATTAGCCTACATAGTATGATCACTAGTTGGATAGTTAAGTGAGTTACCTGAAAAGTTAATTTTATGACTCTAAAAATATTTTTAAAAAATTGTATTGTTACCAAGCTATAAAATATAAAAATCACCAAAGAAATTCATTGCTTTTATTAACGTTATGTCAGAATTCATTTTTAAACTGAATCTAATATTTATATTCAATTTAAATTTTGTTAATATAGTTTTTACACTCAGTATCAATTATTATATATTTATAGCAAAGATCAATTACTAAAGAAAAGATTGCTGATCATTCTTTTATATTCCATCAGTAAAATAAAATACAGAATATTAAAACTATATTAAAAATAGGTAAAACTAAAATGATATTTTTAAATACAAATCTTATAAAAATATCTACAAGACAATGATCAACTTTGCTTTACATAATGTTAATAGGCAACACTATATTCAAACTTATAAAACTAAAGAATTCAATATACATAACACATACAACACGTATACTGTGAAAAGTTTGTTTAATACTTTAAAATACATATACTAATGTATATTAAAAAAATTATTTTAAAGTATTAAGCAAGCTTTTTTCAGTATATATGTTGTATGTTTTATATATATTGAATTACATTTTTTTTTAAAAAAAGTTTAAATCTCTTGAAATTACATTTAAAATAAAAAATATAGAAATTATCTCTCTAATTAAAAATTAGTATAAATTAGTCATTTGATTCTTATTGAATTCTTACTAATCGTCTATTGTTATCAATATTACTGCAATCTAATAATATTGTGACCTCTGTAGCCCTAATGAATAATATTTCTGTCTTGTTATAAAATTTTCAACTTAATAGCTCCTATTGGAGAAGGAAGTAGTAGTTTGCTTTGCCTTTTCTAATGCAATTTAAAATATTTTGCTGTTGGCATAGCTATGATCATCTGCAATAATATCTTATACTAGTGTTTCTCAACATAAACCTTAGAAATAAGATATCAAAAAACATAAAAGAAAGTAAGGCAAAAGAAGGATTGTGAAAAAAGTGAAAGTAATACATAGTAAAATTTCGTTATGAAAAATATAATCACTAGTAGAAAAAAAATGAACCTAACTATGACAAATCAGGATGCCAACCCTATTACATAATGCAAGTAATAAATAAATAAATTTTTACATAATTCTCTGGGCTTTAACTCATCTTTTAAAAAAAAAAAAAGTTTGTCTGGTCACAGGTTTAACATGTACAACACATTAGTGTTGGAATTGTTATAATATTTATCATCTCCAAATAAGAAATGTAACTGGATTATCCATGAAGAGAAATGACAATTTTCATTAAAAAAAATTTTTTTTCAGATAACTGCAGAATAAAATAAAAAAGGAATCTATAAAAATCATTATATCCTACTGAATATTATTTAAGTTTCCAGAAGCACTGTGGAAACTTTCTGGAGATACCTTTTCCTATAATAATGTGTTCACAGCTTCTTTTTTTAAAATAATAAAATCTTTTTTTTTCATAAATATATTTATAAAGCAACTATACTTCCATCAGATAATTTTTTTAACATAAAAAATCACATAATATGAACACAGCTTAATAATCTTTAGAAATCAGTTATAAAATCAATAGTCAACATTAAAAAACTCCACTCATCTAATAAAAGATTTTCATGTCATGAAAATTTTTGCACTTCATCCAAAAAAAACTAACAGTGAATGGTCTTCTGTCTAGTGATCTGCCATCTTTATTATAATAAATATTACAGAGTTTAACGACTTTCACAAAGATCATCATGATTTTTATTTCAAAGTAAGCTAAGATTAATTAAACAATTATTTGACTAAAATGCAATTTAATTTACTTAGAGTCTTTATAATTATATATAATTTGTTGGTTGATTAAAGCTAAAGCTCTTAGTTCAGAATACAAGTGACAAAATTCCAATCTTGAGGAGGAAGGGATTATACTTATTTAATAAACCACATAGTTCTACATAGTATCTTTTAAGAGAAATGGCGATCTTCCATGCAATTACATAGATAAAGCAGCCTAACATCCTCCAAAGTGTGCTTAAAAACTTTAGTGCAAATATAAAATAACATGGAGTAAAATAGTATGAGAAGTGAATATTTTAAACAGGCAAATTTACCATATCCTCAGAAAATTAGATGTTTTATTATCGTTTTTATACGTTATTACTATACATTATTATTATCGTTACCATAATTTTGAGTTAAGGATATAATTTTATGATCAGTTATTGGAATTGAGAAAATTAAAGAAGAGATTGAACACCCTATTATATTCTAGACGGTGCTATGATTTATATATTACTTCCTTACATTTTTCTTCCTCAACAAAGAAAATGCATGATTTTATTAGTGGCATATGGAGGAAATTCATACATAACGTTGTTTTTTTTCTAGCTTAATATATAAGAAGTCCAAATGCAATAAACCAACTTCCACTATGAACCATGGATAAATAACATTCTATCTTTATTGTTTATTGACTAATGAATGTTATTTATTTTGATTTAGAGTAATTTAATTTATTTTCATTTGGACATCATATATAAATAAAAAGGGAGTTTTCATTAAATTACTTCTAAAATCATGTTCAACATTACTATCAAATCGAATGTTACCATGGTGTTTATACTGTATTACTTCCTCAATTGAAAATTTATCTCAAGAAGCATTTAGCTTTTTGAGTCGATTCTTCCATCACCCATTAATTAAAGTGTGCTAGACTATTGGACATTTAATAAACAGAAACTTATTAAACTTCCTTTCAATATTTTAGTCTAGCATTATAATTATTATTATTATTATTATTATTATTACTATCGCTTGTCCATTTTATTAAAATTTATCACATAACTATAAATTTGATGTTAAATTAAATTGTGTTAACGTTGAGTCCAGGCAATAATGGTCAATTATTTTTTTCGATTGTTTTAAATGCTATAGCAGAAAACAACACGCATTATCTTTTATTATAATATCGTCAATCCCTTTAAAATACATGTTACAATTTTTACTTAAGCTTAATAAAATATATATTACCTAAGGTACGTATATGACTTTAAAACATAATATTATCAAGTTATTTTAAAAAAGAAAATTAGCATTTAGTAGCTTTTTAATGTTTGATGAAACAAAATGTATTATTATTCTTATATAAAGAGTAATAATACATATTGTTTTATAAATAAATGAGTAATAAATAATAATTACTAGTAACTCTATAATCTAACTTTTACAAAAATTAAAAAAATTAAGTTTCGAGAATAATATTAATCTTTAATCAAACAAAGATTACATCTTTTTGGAGATTTATCTATAAAGTACAATATTTTAAATGATAATAATTAGATATCAACTTACAATATCTAAAGGTAGCCATCTGAGAGAATTTTCTTTCCTTTCAGTGAGTTCTAAAAGCGACGGTCCTGTAATTGATGGAGTTTGAAGTTGATTTTCAGATTCTTTTAAAAGTTTCTGAAGGTGAGTAATATATTCAATAGCTGTTCTTAAAGTTTTGACTTTACTTAGTCTTTTATTTCTATTTTCCATGGGCACATGCCTTCTTAAACGCGCAAAAGCTGTGTTTACTGCTTGAACTCGTCGTCTTTCTCTAGCATTTCTCCGAGCGACTAAATGAGGAGGTTTTTCCCGATGCGGGATGTGTTTGTATGCTGAATTAGAACTTGATCGTCGAGATTTTGATTTTCGCGGTTGAACAGTAGTTGATTCTTGGCTGTCGGATCTTGTCCAAGTTCGGTCAGATCTTAAATCACTTAACTTTCTTGCATCCGTCGATGCTGAACTAAACCTACAAGCGGGATAAACATGTACTCCTATAAATGTTGTCTCGGACATATTTCGTCCAGTAAAATGCTTTGGTCAAGCAATATTTTTAAATACACTTTTATAAAAGTTTAAAAACCACAGGATAGCATTTAGTGAATAGATAATTATACTCACTAATTTGGCGACATCAGTCATGTGATCTCATGAATAATTTATCAAAGATGCGGATCCTGGAAATGATAGGCTGATTAAAACGTTTCATATTTTTTCAACACTTTCTTTTTTTAAAAAAAAAAAAAAAAAAGTTTATTATATATTTATCATTTATAAAATGGTTGTGGTTGAAGACGCAATTAATTCTTTTTATAAAATAAACGGGATATGAATTGAAATACAAACAAGGCTTCTTGGATGAAATCAAAAGTGTATTGTTTTACAAATATACAGTTGTTACGGACTGTTGATTGTTTGATTGATTTCTTAGGTTAAAAATAATAATAATAACAAAGATAAATATGAAAATAAATGATCGGCATAATGAAAAGGCAGTGTTTAGAAAGTTGCCCGCTGAGTTAATATATAGTATTCATATTGCTAAATGTACAGTTTGGTGGATTTCATTACTCGGACATTTTCGCAAGGCCTCAAAAATCAAGTTACCGTCCCCCTGCTTTCTACAAAAGCTCAACTATTAATTAAACTAAAATTAATTAATCTGTGACTATCCGTAATTAAGATTTTGATACTAAAGACATTTATTATCTCACGAAACAAATAGGCTAATTATAAGTAGAGAAGTTTTTGACAAATGAGCCCTGGAGACATAATAGCAGGGTATAGATGTAGTAAAAGCAAACATTGTGTAGTTAAAAAAAAAAAAAAACGGAAATTTCGTTTTTAATATGATAGGGTTTTGAAGTAGTTGTTTGATGTGATTTATGACCTTACTGAAAAAGCATTACGTCATATCGAACATTATAGAAGGAATGGAATTTGACAGAATTAGCAGATAAAACCACAAATGTTTAGTGTATGTATTCTTAAATTTTATTATTATTATTGATGTTACTGATTTATTTATTTATTTATTTATTACTTAAAGTAAAAGACAAAAGTAATAAAGATAATTGTATATCTAACTGTTGTATTAAAATAAATTTTAAATAATTTCTCTCTGTGTATGCGTATATTACAAAATCATTCCTGGAGTTTAAAACTTAAATTAATCTGCTGAAAAGGTCTCTTTCAAAAAAATCATAAAAAATAAATTTTTATCTAGCCAATTCAAATATATCTTCGCACCAGTCCTATTCAAAAAATGTATTTGAATATATCCATTATCCTCACACTAATTCAAATTATCTTCAAGTCTTTCTATTTATTGCATAATCTATCAAATATCTATAGTTATTTTTCTCCTTAATTTTTTTTTCCACTTCTCTTATTTATATCCTCTATAATCTCTTTCCATATTTTTTTCATGTTTATTGCTTCAAGTACAAACTCAAAGCAAGGCTTTTCTCCCTCTTTCTACAATTACTCCAAAAAGTAGTTTTTATTTTTTTCGACATTATATATATATAATAAAAAAGATTAGAAATATTTATCTCTAGTTTATGTAATATTTATGTTTGTCAGTTTGTTCTGTCTGAAACACACACAGTATGAGAAATTGGTCTATTTATTTTATGTTAGGGATAAGTTAATTACATTCAAAATTTAACAAACTTTAAATCTGGCATTACAGCAAAATGATATTGTTTTATGCCCGCTCTTCATAGCAATAAATCTCTGTGAATTTATTACAATTATATACATTATAATATTTATAATAAAATATAACTATTGTAAGGTAATTAAAATAAGATATAATTGTCTTTGATTTGTCTAAATTATTTAATAATTGATTATTTGGTTAACTACAATATAAGTGGGAGAATATGTTAATAATAACTTTCACTATTTAAAAATATTTTGAACTAATTCTTGAGGCTTGAGGTTTGTTGTTTGCTGAAACAATGCAGCAGGATATCTCAAATTGTTTATTTGTGTTAGGATAGTAGTTGATTACTTTAAAATATATTAAAAGTTTAAATTTGGTACTATACTGGCTGTAAATATATTTTTATTATTTAATACAACAGTTCTCTATGGATTTATTAATATTATATATTATTTAGTAATTTTAATAAAGTATAATCAACATATGGTTACTAAAATGAGTATAAAGTGTTTAATATTTATTTCATGATTTGTTTAAAGACATGTAAATTGCAAGTATGTAATAACCGTTATATACTTTGAAAATAAAAAATATTACATAAAGTTCATTATAAGTGGACTAAATACTTCTATGGGACGGTTTTATCCATAGCATATCTATTGAGACTGGTAATTTGTTATTCAAAAACATATACACTTTCTTTTATGTTATAATATTGAGTAAGGTTTGGTCAGATTCAAGTTTTGAACTTTAGCATACTTATGTTTTTGGCAGAAATAAATTTCATATAAAAACTCAAACTGCTTATTTTATATTTTGATAACAGTTTAGTTATTTTCAAAATATATAAAATTTTATATTTGGCATTACAGTGGTATTTTATTTCTTATTATAATTAATCTCTATGCCTGTTGTTTGTACTACTTACATATGTTTTTTAATATTATATTACAACTCTATTTTAAGAATTCTATTGCAACAGAAGTTCATCAGCATTCAGTGCTGTTATCTTGGAGAAAATTTAAAAAAATACTCCACACTACACATATGTATGTTATGTACATTATAGATAATTTAATTTTCCTTCCAATGGAGTTTTTAAAATAGCTATATGATATAGTTATATTTTACAAATGTTTTCATATAAGTTATATTTTTTTTAAAATTTTTAGATAGATAGATAGATAGATAGATAGATAGATAGATAGATAGATAGATAGATAGATAGATAGATAGATAGATAGATAGATAGATAGATAGATAGATAGATAGATAGATAGATAGATAGATAGATAGATAGATAGATAGATAGATAGATAGATAGATAGATAGATAGATAGATAGATAGATAGATAGATAGATAGATAGATAGATAGATAGATAGATAGATAGATAGATAGATAGATAGATAGATAGATAGATAGATAGATAGATAGATAGATAGATAGATAGATAGATAGATAGATAGATAGATAGATAGATAGATAGATAGATAGATAGATAGATAGACAGATAGACAGATAGACAGATAGACAGATAGACAGATAGACAGATAGACAGATAGACAGATAGACAGATAGACAGATAGATAGATAGATAGATAGATAGATAGATAGATAGATAGATAGATAGATAGATAGATAGATAGATAGATAGATAGATAGATAGATAGACTTAAAGTAGTTTTTCACAATTCATTTCAATATATTCTAAAAATCATATCTGAAAGAATTAAATTATTTACAAATTTTTGTATAATGATTTCTCAATACTTTCTATCTATCTATCTAATTCTTTCAGATATGATTTTTAGAATATATTGAAATGAATTTGGAAAAACTACTTTAAGTTTATTAATAAAATATTAATTAGTTTTTAATATTAGTTTGAAAAAGAAATAGACCATGTATCTGTTTTATGTATATTTATTTACGTGTATGAGTGTATCGATGTTATTATTAAATAAATACTTGAAAACAAATTAATATATACTTTGTTGTTTATTTTGGTGTGAATAAACGTTCAATTTTGAAAGTAAAAAAAGATTTCTAAAATAATATCTTCTATTTAGAACTTAGATCTTCTGAAAATAATAAAAAACTAATTTTTGCAACAATAAAAAAAAATCTCTAATTAATAATGACCAGTAAGTAATCTTATTTATCATTTTATTGGAATTTTATGTAAAATAATTTTAGATAATCAAAAAAGAAAACTTATTTTAAAATTAACATAACAAAATGTATAATTTATGAATAAAGTTAACTCAAAATTAATGATAATTGGTGTTTCATGGAATACTATGAAGGCACTGCTGAGTTTTGGCTTTAAATCACTTTTTTTTCTTTTTGCAGCTGCCTTCACTGCTATTTTATTGTTTTATATTTATTTATTTGACAGAAAAATTGGTAATAAATATTGATTTATTAATTCAAAATAAAGTTTGAAGATAATAATTAGTTTACAGAGTAGTCCATAAAGAAAAACTATAAATAAACCAACTAAAACTTAGAAGATCGTTCATTGGTACATTCTTTAATCCCAGGAGCAAAACTCTCCCTACAGCAGAGTCACTCAGTACAAGGCAGAGTAAACAATGAATATAGAAAGGTTTGTGCGTAAAATTTCTATTTAGTGCTTACTTATTCAATATCCCTAGAGTAGTTTCTATCTTTCTGCAACCACTGATTATTCTGGCTTGCACTGCATAATGCTACTATGTGGAGAGTTTTGCCTGTGTGATAACAGCTTGTGTAAGAATAGGGAATGGTGACCATGTGATGTTTATATTCTTTAATCTTGGGTGTATACATATGATACCAACTTGGCTACCTACATTCTATTTTCTCTTTAATTGTTTCTTTAAAACACTCTATTTAAGTCATCAAAGAATTCTGAGATAATTAATTGATAAATTTAAGATTCAACTTACTTACATACCTAAAATCTAGATTCTTAAAGACTTTTAAAAAAATACAAGAGAAAACTAAAAGATAAGAAGAAAACATTTTCCCGTCATTATGCAATATAATAAATACTTTTTTTCTTTAACTTGTTAGTAATTAATTTAAAAATAAACTTTGAGTTTTCCATTAATCACATTGTTATAATGTTTTTATTTAAAAACCAACTAGAAACATTAGACCTGGAGATGTTCATTTAAATTGTTTTATAGTAATTATAAAGATAGGAGACTTCATTAAGCGTTGTTAACCGGGAGGTCATCGCAACCGCCTTGCAAGCAATTAGTTGGTTGCAGACGGTTGTGGTTTCGCGTCCCGGCCGATGCTATGACATATGAAAAAAAAAAAAAAAAAGATAGGAGACTTTTCTTAGACGAGTGTAATATTCAATTATAGTTTTTTTTTTTTCTTTTTATTGCATTTCAGTGCACATAAGGTATATTAATTGTTTTATTGAGTTTTTTTTTTTTTTTAGTTTTTAATTTTAAAAAAAAGTAAAATTAAAACTCTAAGTTTTTCACTCAGAGACCTTGGATCATTTATGATGGAGAAAAGAAATGTAAAGGGATCATTTAGACAAATTTGACAATGCCTTTTATTTTTGAATTTTTGTGAAGTCAAAAAGTAAACAACCATTGGGTGAACAATGGGAATCCAAATAAATTTTTAAAAAGTTTCATTTTAATATTTCATTTTGTTGTTATTAATTTGTTGTTACTGGTTCAAAGCCAGTCAGTTATTTTTATTTGAATCATTGGCTTGTTTTTTAATTTGTATTGAATGTAGCTGACAATTATTGTTTTTATCAAAGTTGACAATGCTTCTACAATTGACTATATTCCTCCTTTCTCTCCCTCTCCTCACTTTTTTAAAAGCAAATAAAATAAAAAATAAAAAATTTAAAGACAAATAATAATAATAATTTTCAAACAAATCTGTCAATTATAAATACTAAAACAGATTGTTTAAAATGATACATAAATTAATTTTGTAAGTCAATATTATATTTGGTAGTATTATGACAGAAATCCAAAGAAATCTTAAAAATCTTAAAATTGACCATATTTCCCCCCTATCTCCAATTTCCCAACTTCTCCTATTTTATCAAAACCAAAGAAGAAATTGAAAAGACAAAATTAAAAATTCACAAATAAAACACCTACCAATTAAAAGCAATACAAGGTTTTAGATTACATTTTGAATTTATAAATTGCATAGTATTGTGATAAATCTCTTTTCCAAATCCAACAAATCTTCAATTGATTGATTTGTCATCCCAGTATTCTTTTATGATGTCATATCACTGTTTTTTAAAAACAAAGAGAAATTGCAATGCAGATAGATGAATAGATTAGTAACCTTATAAACTCCTCTTTGATTGTTTTTAGCAATGAGCAAAAAAATATTGCAAATAATTTTGTAGTTTATTTAATGTTAATAATAATTATTTTTACAAAATATTTGTAAAGCAATAAACAACATTTTTTTCACATTTTTTTTTTAATTTTAATGCATTTTAATATTTCATTTTATAGTTGTATCTTAATCTTTAATGAGCCTTTATGATATTAAATAAAAATGCATTACAGGTCTTTGTATTTTTAATTAATAAGATAAATATTATTTTTAATCAAATACTGTTTTTTAATGTAACGTTTTCGTAGAGTATGGCACTTTACTATTGAACTAAAAAATTCAGGATATGAAACTCTCTTGGTGCTCTGCCTTTCTGATGGCAGATAATAAGAACATCATGATGCTCAGAATTTTACATGCTCAAAATTAATATGAATCCCAAATAATAAACCATTGATTATATACTTTATGGTAGTTAAGATTATGCTTGTGTGAAAATAATTACTTTTTATTGCATAATGTAAAAGATAATTAACTTAATTCTATTAAAGTCATTGTATGTTGTTAACCTTTCAAAAAAGAAAATAAAGCAAAACACTAAAAAAAATGATAACTGGCTTGAACTATCAATTCATTGGCTTAAACAACCACTTGGTAATTCTTGCACCATTCACTTTATCAGTAGTAATAAGTACACAGTATACATAATTATTTTTTATATTAACAAATCTACAAGTAGAACAGAATAATCAAACAACAATGGAAAAACAAACAAAACTAAAAGTATGAAAAATGTCATTTAAAATTGTAATTTAAAAAAAAAGCATATACAATGTAATTAATTTTTAATGTTTTAAATACTTGTCAACTAAGATCAAACCTTTATCATAGTGTTTGTCAAAACTTATCCAAAACTGAATCTTGTGTAAACCACATTTTTTGAGTCATCATCAACCATTATCAATCCACTGCAGGATGAAGGTTTCTCCAAGTTCAAACTATCTTCTCCAATCTTTAACTTCTCTTCTCCACATCACACCTGCACACTTTTTTATTTCATACAACCATATCACATGTGGTCTCTTTCTGGGTCTTTTACAATCTCTTGGAATCCAGTTTAAGATTTCAATTGTCCATCTATTATCGTCTCTTCTAACAATATGTCCAGCCCAACTCCACTTCAGTCTTTTAATTTTTTCAATGAGGTCAGTAACACCTGTTTGTTCTCTTACCCATATATTGTGTTTTCGATCTCTTCTTGTTATTCCTAACATGCATCTCTCCATACTTCTTTGAGTGGTCTGAAGTCTCTGTATTGCTCTTCTATTAAGTGTCCACGTCTCAGATCTATTAAGTAAGAATTGGTAAAACACAATTATTAAAAACATTTCTTTTCAAACACATAAGAATATTTCCTTTTAGTATCAAGTTATTTCTACTAAAAGCATTGCAACCAAGTTTAATTCTATGATTAATTTTATCCATTATGTTTCCATCTGTATTAATAATCTGACCAAGATATTGGTAGCTATTAACTTCTTTTAACTCATAATCAATGTTTATTTTCATATTCTGAGAAAATCCATTGAACATTACTTTAGTCTTTTTAATATTTTTCTTTAGTCCTACTTTTATCTGATAACTCCTGCAACATTTCCTGCAACTCAAAACATTATTTTCAAAAACAACTACATCATCTGCAAAATCTAAATGACAAATAATCTCCATTTATTTTCACTCCTTTAGCTTCCAATTTTGATCCACAAAATACTTATTGCAACACTGTTGTAAAACGTTTTGGAGATATAGAGTCATCTTATCTTGCACCCTTCTCAATGTTGACTTTCCTAGTATCATTATGTAATCTAATTGTTTTGGTTGCATTTTTTATAAATATTCTTTAAAATATGACAATATCCTGGATCTATACCTTGATGATGCAGTGATTTAATCACTAAAGAAATGTTTATAGAATCAAATGCTTTTTCATAATCTACAAATCTAAAGCATAATGGCAACTCATATTCATTTGTCCTTTCTAAAACTTCTTTCAATACCTGGATATGATCTACTGTACTAACTCCGTCTTGTTCTCTTGATTGGTGGGAATCCAATGTTCTCTGTAGACGAGTTGTAATTAACTTGGTAAAAATTTTGTATAAAACTGATAAAAGGCTGATAGATCTGTAATTTCTATTATCTTCTTTATCACCTTTTTTAATTATTAATATTAATACTGCATTCTTCCAATCATCTGGTACATCTTTATCATTTAGACATTTGGTATATAACTTTGCTAAAAAAATTTCTATTTCTTCATCTGCTTCTTTTAATATATCAATTATAATTCCATCATTACCTGGAGCCTTTCCTTTCTTCATAAATTTAATTGCATGTCTCACTCCTTCATTTAAAATTCTGGGCAATTTGGAAGATATAATATATATAGGAGGTACTTATTCTTTATTATAATATAATTCTTGATAAAAGTCTTCTACCCATTTCATGATGTCATCTCTCTTTTTAATAATAGTTCCATCTCTTTTCATTATTGCAGATATAAATTTTCTATCAATACCAAAATGTTGTTTTACACTCTTGAGACTTGTATTCTCTTCTACAGCTTTCCTTGCTAGTTCACAGTTATACTTTCTTATATCATTTTCAACTTTTTTCACACCATTTTACAGAATTCGAGGTATTCAATCCTTTTTAATGCATCATTTTTGTATATCATCATATTTCTTCTTTTCTTCATAAATTCTCTAGACTCAGTAGAAATTTTATTGGTCAATTGCTGCTTTTTTCTACCAGCTATCTTGCTGCCATTTTTAAAAGTGTATCAGTTATGTTGTTATTAATTTCATTCAAATCTGAATTATGATCAAAATCTACTAATACTTAAAACTGATTTGTAAGTTCAAATTTAAATTCATTAGATTGTTTCTGAAGATTAGGAATATCAACTGTAAATATTGTTTATATTAATAATTTTTGTCTTTCTAGTTTTGCATTAACATGTATCTTACATCTTACTGATCGATGATCACTTCCTGTGTTAAATTTATTAAGAATATTTCAATCTTGAAATATATATTTTCTGTTAGTCAAAATATAATCCAATTCTGCTGTACCTTCATTTGGATGCTTCCATGTCCATTCCCTTTTAACATTTTTTTTCAAGAAAAGAATTCATAATATAAAGTTTTTCTTTTTCTGCAAACTCCACAAGACTGTGACCTCTCTCATTTCTATTACCATAACCAAAATTATCTACAGCACTTTCATCTTTCATTTGTTTATCAATTCTAGCATTAAAGTCTCCCATAACAATTTTAAAATGTTGTTTACTCTAATCAAAAGCCTTTTGTTCATCCATATAAAAATCTTTTACTACTTCATGAGTATGAGAACTTGTTGAGGCATAAACCTGAATCATCTACATTTGGTATCTGCTACTAAGTTGTAATAACTAATCTTGCCACTCTGTCCAATACAGCATCAACTTCCATAATGTTGTTCTTCCACTTTTTATTTATAATGAATCCTACTCCACTTGTATTTTCAATATTTATGCCTTTATAGTAGAGTACAGGTCCACTTTTTATATCAATTTTCTCTTCATCTTGTTTTCTAACTTCACAAAGTTCAATAATGTCTCATTTAATATAAGACGGTTCTTTTTTAATTCTTGCAATCTTCCTTCACTTGAAACTGATCTGCAATTGTAAGTATATAAGTAAAAAGTCATCATCAAATGGCAGCCTAGTTCTGCAATCAGGGATTCTTAGCAACCTTGCCTTCAGCCACCAACCACTGCCTTGGTTAGTGACTTTACAGCCCCCTGGAAATAAGGGCAATGATTTATTTCTATCTGTTATGATGTATTTCTATCTATTGGAAAAATATTTATCATTTACACATACATCCATTCTGCCTTATTAGGCAACTGAGAAGAAAGACCATGGTGTTTTTTGATCTTAAATTTAGAGGTAAAAAGCCAATAAACTCACCAAGTAAACTTTAGGAATTTGCCCTGTTTGGTTCTTTTAAGGCCTCCAAGAGAAATCAAAGGTCTCTTATTAGTTAATAACAAACTTCTTTCTGTAGCCATTTTTTGAGTATCTTTATCTAAATACTTCATTCTGTGTTCAACATGTCAGCTTAGCAAATAACTGAGGACACTCTGCGCAATTTAATGAGGTGATAAAATGTTGAAATTGAGAGGTTTCTGGCTCAAAACTCCTTCTGATATTTTGAGTTTTCAATCTCATATAACTTTCTAATTTTTTTTTTCTTTGTAAAAATTGACTTACAGAATTGTATTATTTAATTAATAATCCCATAATATGTATATATATATATATAATCAATCTATAATCAATCTAAAAAAAATGTCACTATCTACTATAAAAACTCTTTGTAATATATAAGACTAAGACTAACTATTCGTATTTTAAAATCTGTAAACATAGTTTTCCAGGATCTCTATCCATATGTTTGAAATAGGTGAGAGCTTGACTATAAAAGTTCTGTAGATAGATAGATAGGTAGGTAGGTATGTAGGTAGGTAGGTAGGTAGGTAGGTAGGTAGAAAGGAAGGAAGGAAGGTAGGTAGGTAGGTAGGTAAGTAGGTAGGTAGGTAGGTAGGTAGGTGGTAGGTAGGTAGGTGAGGTAGGTAGAGAGGGGGGGGGGGGGGGGGGGGGGGGGGGGGGGGGGGGGGGGGTGGTTGGGTGGGTGGGGGGGGGGGGGGAAGGAAGGAGGTAGGTAGGTAGGTAGGTAGAGTAGGTAGGTGGAGGTAGGGGGGGGGGGGGGGGGGTAGAGAGATAGATAGGTAGGTAGGTAGGTAGGTAGGTAGGTAGGGAGGGAGGGAGGGAGGGAGATAGATAGATAGATAGATAGATAGATAGATAGATAGATAGATAGATAGATAGATAGATAGATAGATAGATAGATAGATAGATAGATAGATAGATAGGTAGGTAGGTAGGTAGGTAGGTAGGTAGGTAGGGAGGTAGGTAGGTAGATAGATAGATAGATAGATAGATAGATAGATAGATAGATAGATAGATAGATAGATAGATAGATAGATAGATAGATAGATAGATAGATAGATAGATAGATAGATAGATAGATAGATAGATAGATAGATAGATAGATAGATAGATAGATAGATAGATAATATCGACTATTATGTGTATGCTTATATTTATGAAAAATATTGACTGTGCATCAACACGTAAATACATAATGTAAAACATGGATTTTATTGACAACATTTATTATGCAATTAATTATTGATATATTGAAACATAATTAATCACATGTTTTGTTTGTTTTGTTTTTAATCTAAAAAACATTCTGACTTTTTTTTTTTAATTTTATAAATAGGATTATCAAGATACGAAATGTATTATTATACAGGACTAAAGTAATTTGTCAAGTTTCTTTATGAAAAAAAAAATCGGTATAAAATAAATAATAGTAATGGAAATAAAAAGAAGTAAAATGATTCTCAAATACTGGATTTAAAAGCTATATATAACTATTAATTAAATGAATTACTCTTCTATGTATAGGTTGTCAAAATGTCTTTTTATAAAATGAAAAATGAAATGTAATTTTCATTTACTATAATTTAACATTAGATCAAAATTATATTATTATATTTTAACATTAAGATCAATTAATGCTTTTTAAAAAATATTATTGTACTATTATTTTATTCTAAATAAAATTAAATTTTATTTTTATTTACATGTGTATGCATTGTGAAGTTTGACTTTTTATTTTTCACCTTTCAAATGGTTATAAACAAGATAAATATTTTTTTTAAAAAAATCATTGCTAGTCTGCGCGCGCACACATATCGTCTTTTGTGCTAAGCAGAAAAGAAAAATGCTTGATCGATAAAAAAAAATAAAAACAAAAATATTTAAATATAAAACATTTTTAATTAATAAGAAAACTAATATTAATATTAATACACTGTACAGGCTTAAACCTGCATTTATATATTAATATATACGGGGTTCGAACTTAGACTTTCACACAACATGGGTAGGATGACAACCTTGGCATTAACAAGGTTCCATCATCAGATTTTCAATGAAATGGAAGGCTAAAGAATTGTGAGTTGGAATGGTTTGAAGCCTGTCCATTAAAGTATAAAGATTGGCTATCTTAATATAAAGCTGAGTACTGATTATATATCTATGTGAGGATAGTAATCTAGACCAACTGATGATTGCTGGCTTAGCATGAAATACGTTTATTGGTGATTGTTTATTTTTTCATTAATATTAGTAAAGAATACTAGAGATTTAAAATTTCTAAAAGTTATTTATTGATATTTAATTTCCAGATAAAATAAACAATAAATATTTTATCATCCTGGATCTTCAAAAATTGTCATTAAATATATATATAACAGTAAATCAAAAAATACATTAATGGTCAAAAAAAATGAAACCTGCAAGAAACTAAGGAGAAAAATTAAAATTATGAAAAAAAATAACTATTCATTATGAATTACAGTAACCCAACTATTCATCTAAAAAAATGAAAATAAAATAAAAAGGTACTTTAGTATTAGACCTGCTATGGTGAAAATTGACCTCAACCCTAACCCTAACTCTAAACTTAACCCTAAACCAATATAGCTGTGATATTTCATGGCAGGTCCAATATTAAATGACCAAAAAATATATATATATAAATCATGAACTAATAAATATAACAATGTCATTAAATGCAGATAGAAAATTATAAAACATTTGCAGTAAATAGATCTTAAACAGATTTAAGTCTCTGTTTTGAATAAATGAATTGGCATTTCTTTACTTTTTCGGCCATTTTACTAATACCAATAAAACTAAAAATATAAATTTTTTCTAGGAGAAAGATATAACTGGAATAAAAATTAGATTGGACTAAATAAAAGTATAATAAAATATGATTGGCAATATATGTTATTTTCATTATGTAAAAAGAAGTATGGTTGAGTAGATCATGTATAAATGTGATAAAATAGGTGAAAATGAGTTTCTAAGTGTAGATAATTTAATGAAAAACTCAGGGAAAATGGAGGAAAATGAAGATAAGAATGATAGAATAGAGTATATATTTAGTGGGGTGACAAAAGATATGGATGATAAAGTAAGTAGTGCAATGAAGATAGTTAGACAAAGAATAAATAAGATAGAGAAAGAGATAAAGGATGTTGAAGTGGAATTAAAAGTGTTATACATGAGGTGTAAGCAGATCAATGAATTGCTGAATAGAAGTGATAAAAAAGTAGATAAGGAAGTCCAGAAGGTGAATGAGAATGTTATGGATGAAGTAGGAAAAATAATCTATGAAATAGTCTTGATAGGGGACTCACTAATTAGAAGCTGTGATAAAATTGCAAGGGAAAATAGAAATAAGTATGTAAGAATATGTTTGCCTGGAGCTAGAATTAGTGATGTTGCAAATAAAGTAAAGAAATAGGGAGTAGAGATGTTTACGTTATGGTAGGAACAAGTGATTTGTCAGAGTCATTGGAGAGAGTAATGTATGAATATAAAGAATTGATTAGTAATTTGAGTAAGATTAAAGAAAGAGTAGGAGTAGTTGGATTACAGCTAACATTTGACAATATATTAGATATGGCATGTTCTATAAATGAGAGATTAAAAAAATTATGTGAGAGAAATAATATTATGTTTGTAAATGCATGAGATTTTCTTATTAGTAAGAAGGAGTTTATAGCAAAACAAGGAAATGAAGCATTAGGGGGTTTGATTTGTGAAAAATATTTTAGTTCAGAAAACTTATAAAGGGGGGATATAGTTTTAAATTACAGTATTATCAAAAAGAAGGTTAAGAATGAATGGAATATAAGATGTAATTAAAGGCTAGTTAATTCAGATATAAATGTAAATGTGGAGAGAAAATGAGTCTGTAAAACTAATGATAAACAAGCTAATTACAAATATAATAGAAAAGAAAGAGCCAAAAGAATTTATAAAAGTGTAATAAGAAAAGAAGAAATTGTTAAAATTGGATATTTGAATATGTGAGGTGGTAGGAGATCAGAAAAGTGATTGGAATTAAACAAAGCAGTTAAAAATGAAGAGCTTGAGGTATTAGCAGTAATGGAAAAACATCTATGAGAAGGGTGAAAACCTATACTGAAAAATTTGGTATGGCTGGGTATAAATAGAAAAGAAAAAGAAGAAAGAGGAGGTGATATAGGAGTTATATTAAAAAAATACTTAAATACTGTAAAGTGTCAAGAACATTTGTGGTTTGAGATAAGATTAGGAAGACAAGAATGGATGGTAGCTAGTCAAATATAATGGAATGGAACAGTAGAATATATAAATGACTAGTTAAGAATATAAAGAGTTTCAAGAAAAAAAAAAGGAAGAAAATAATGATTATAGGGATATGAATGGAATATTAAAGAAATTAATGGTATGTATAATGAGAATGGACAGCTTTTGAAAAAAATTTGTTAGAAAGTGAATTTCAGAATTGAAAATTTATTAAATATTTATGAGGAACACTACACATGGTTTAGAAATAATATATTTCACACAATAGATATATATATAGAGAGAGAAGGAATGAATAAAGTATGGAAAAGTAAAATATTTTATAATAAAGAAAGAGTATGTAATAGTGATCATAATTTTTTTATAATAGAGATGGTTAGTAATGTGTGGAAAATAGTAATAAAAGTAGAAAGAATAGTGAAAGATGTGGATGGAAAATTAATGATAAAAATAAGTTAGAAGAATATAAAATAAAAGTAGAAGAAATCATGGAAGTGTAAGACTGGTATGGTGAAGTAGAAAAAATTTCAAATAGGGTTTTAGGTGAGAATATTCAGAAGAATAAAAGTAATAGAAAAGTGAGAATTAGTAAAAGTATAAAAGAGAGAGAAAATCATGGAGAGAATATAAATGTACTATTAAAAACAAAGAAAGTAAAAAAGATGTTAATATTAAATGGAAAAAGTATTTAAATAAAAAGAAGTTGGCTAAAATAGATAATTATAGAGACAAAATAAAATTAAATAGTAAATTGTTGGTGGATATTAATAAAAATGAAAGAGATGAAAATAGAAATTTTTGGAGATATATTAAAAGAAGGAAAGTAGGATAAGAGAAATAGTATTACTAAATGATGAGGGAAAAGTGTGTAGCTCTAGAGAAGAATTAGAGACAATCTTAAATAAGTATGTAATGGACATAGAAAAGATGTTAGATTTGAAAAACAGAGTGATAACAAACATAGAAACACATACTAATGGAGATATTAGTTTTACAGAAAATGAACTGAATGAGGCAGAAAAGAAATTGAAAAATATAAAGGCAAGAGATTTAGATGGATGGGTAGCAAAAGTGGTAATGAATTTGGGAAATATAGCAAAATTAAATCTATTATCATTTTTTAATAATATAGCACAGAAAACAGAATTTCCAGATAGCTGAAATAATACAACACTAAGGCTATTATTTAAAGGAAAGAGTGAGGACTATAGAAATATAAGCAATTATAGACCAATAGTGATAATGTCTGTGTTATATAAAGTTTTTGCATGTATGGTGGCTGGAAAAATGGCAAAATAAATAAAAGAAAATAATATAGAGGGAGGAATGCAAGTAGGTTTTAGAATGAATAGGCATATAGGAGATAGTTTATTTGTAGTCACACAACTTATAGATACGAGTACGAATACAGGTAGACAGTTATATATGATCTTTATAGATATAGAGAAGGCATATAAAAGAATAAATGGAAATAGATTATGGGTAAATTTATTAAAGTTGGGAATGAATGGAACTTTAGTGGATCTTATTAAGAGATTGTATAAAAATAATTATTACATATCAATTAGGAAATATAGAATCAGAATTTAAAAATGTGGTGGAACTAAGGCAAGGATGGCCTATGTCACCTATTTTGTTTTTGTTATATATGAGAGAAATAGAGAGAGCAATAGAAAGATTTAGGAAGAGAGATAGAGACACCATCAATAGATGGTAAGGGAGTGTATATATTATCAGGTCTTTTATTGATATCTTCTTATGCACAGAAAGTAGGAAAGACATGGATGTCATGCTAAACATGTGCACAAGGGTGGGTAAAGAGATGTGGATTAAATTTAATGAAGAAAAATCAAAAGTAATGATGATAAATACTGAAGAAAAAGAATTTGTATTGGGGGATATAAAATTAAATGCAGTGAATATGTATAACTATTTGAAAATTGTCTTAAGTAATTAGAGAAATTACTTGGATGAATGAGAGAAAAAATTGATAAAAGAAGCAAAGAAAAGAAAGGAACTGATAAAGAAATTAACATGTTTTCATATAATAAATATGATGTAGCAAGAATTGTATAGAAGGGAGTGGCAGTAGCAAAATAAACTTATGGTAATGATGTGTTATGTGTTACTAAAGGGATGTTATATTACTTAGAAAAAGTATAAAGTAAGATGACATGCATTAGATGCAGATGTGTGGATGGCAAAAGAGGCAATTCAAAAGAAAACGGGATATGATAAATGCAAAAAGCAAAATTAAAATGTTTGGTAGACTGCAATTTATGGACAATAAGAGAATATCCAAAATAGTATTTAATTGTATTACAAGTAAAGGACAGGCAACAAGATGGGTGAGAAAGGTAGTATGATATGCAGAAGATTTAGATAAAAACTTTATGTCAGTATTCTTGTACAAAAGGTGGTATGACTATGTTAGGAGAATTGTTGAGTGTTATAGTGGCAAGGAATGGGATAGAAAAATAGATTCATTAATAAAAAATAGGGAGTTGGAGAGATGGAGAACAAGTATGGAGAGTAAAATGAATTTATATATATATACAATGTTATGTGTGAGTCAATTTATGATAATAGCAAGGAAAGTACCTTACTATTTAAGGTTCAAACAGAATCACATTAACAACAATGGAAATACACATAAATGAAGAAATATGAGTGATTTAGTCTGGAAGTTATGTAAAGAAGACATGGAAAATATTAGGGATTTGCAAATTGAATGTAAATGCTTACAAGCAGAAAGGATACAACTAATAAAGTTATGAGAGAAAAAAATATAAACAAAGCGATTATATAAAAAGTGGGTTCTTGGTGTTTTATGCTGGATTTGGAAAAGATAAGTGGGATCTAGATATAAAGGCCATAGAGTGGACAAAGGTGGTGTTGTGGAAATGGGATGGAGCAGGATAGAGAAGAATATGGGAAAAATTTAAGGTGAGAAATGGAAAGAGAAGTGAAAGTGGCTAACAGTCTCTATGGGCATAGTGGCTGAGAGATTCCTGACTTCAATAAAGGAGAAGCCATAGCACATCACATTGCATCGCATAAATTGTAAAATAGTTCCAACACATTGAAAAGGACAAAAATCAATTTTCCAAAAAGAGCTCTTCTTTATTATTATTATATATATACAATTACTGCTATTATATAAAGATATTTTATATTATATTGTATAACTATTTATTATAAAAAATTAAAGATCATTAGAAGTTTTATTTAAATAATATAAATATTTATTATGTAATAGTTAGAATAAATAAATGGAAATATTTATTAAAAATGAGATTATTGTAAATCTTTGATTTAATAAGCAAACTTCATTCAGCAATTTAACATGACAAAAATTAGGTATTTAGATTAGAATATTATTTTACATTTTTATTCTGTTTATGTTATCTTTTATTATGATTTTTTTATACAAGATCTTAACTGTGAAATCTAAATTCAATTATCCCAAATTAAAATTGATACATATAAGTTTTTTTATTATATTAACTTCAGTATAACAAAATTGGATAAAGTTATCAAACATTTACTCTAAATTGACTTTCACTGAATATTCTGTTATATATATTTATCTATAGCATACATTCTAATTAAACAAAATATTATTTTTATAATAAAAAAAATATTTTGAGTGATCAAGTTATCTTACTTTATATTATTAAAAAATTTAATAATACATATTAGTTATTAATAATGAATGAATCATTTTAAAAATCATATATATAGCAGATATTTAATCAAAATGTAAATACAATAACAAAAAAAAAAAGAACTTCTCTTATCCTGCCAAATGTTAAAATTAAAACTGTTACATTCAAAATAAATCAGATATTATTTATAAGAAACACAAGAAAATCACTACACAATTAATAAAAAACAAAAGGGTCCTATGGCAATTTAAGTTAAATTGATCCTCATTTCTAAACCATGAAAAGTATTATAAAACATATACAAAACTAGATAGTTTTTAGAAAAGGGTATTCAGTGCATTTACATATAATGAACACCTATCTCTGGTTAGATTCTACAGAATGATTAATATATTTTATTAAGATCAGATAGGCTGTATCTAGCATAAGTGAAATAATTGTCTTTCAGATACTGTGTAATGTAAATGTTTATTCTAGTAAGAACATCAATCTCTAATGAAATACAATGGAAAAGGTTGTATATAAAACAAGTAACACAGACTTGTACTTAAAAAAATATTTCTGGCATAAATGAAATGTCTTTTATTAAGGAAATTTTCTTCTATAAGCTACCTGTCTGCAATTGTTAAAAACAGTACCATAAAAGTAACTATGAAAATAATGAATAAGAAATTTAAAAATTACAATATATATATATCACATTCAAATGTCTAAAAACAAAGTAAATAAAGAAGAAATTGCAATATTTGTAATCCTCAAGATATAACTAGGTAATCATCAATAATCATTTATTTTCAAGAATAGAAAAAAAAAGATTTTGAATTTGAAATTCTCTTTGTGAAAAATTTTCAAAAGATTTTTAGAATAAATGGTTGCTTGATTAAATATTATTTAAATTATATATATATTCAATGAGAATTTTAGCTTAAAAAGTTCATTTTTTGATCCATAATTTAATTAAAGGATTTTTTTTTCTAGTTTTCTCCCTCCCCTTTTTCTTTCTCTTTTCCTATTATTTATAAAAATTTTAAATACTCACTTTTTTACTTGTTTTTATATAAAATAAAATAGTGATTTCTTTTTATTTTCTTGATTCAAATTCAGAATGCCTTTTGCTTCTTTTTATTTCGTTTGTTTAGCAATTTTCATCAGCCTCAACAATGAAAACTATAAGAAACTGCAACAATAATAAAAGGAATTATAAATATATTAAAGATACAAAAAGAGAAAATGTTCCTAATTCTATCTATTTTTAGACTCATTGTTGTTTTTATTATTTTCATATTCCAATTTTTTTTAGTATTTATGATTTCCATTAATTTTTTTTTTTATATATATATTGTCACATTTTTCTCTTAAATGATAGTGTTTATTTCTCTTTTTATTTTATTGCTTTTTTTTTTTTTTAATGATTGTTATTTTCATTAAAATTTCGGTCTGGTGTTTAAATTTTTATTATCTAATTTTTGATTTATAACTTAAAGGATTTTTTTTTTTTTTTAAGTTTCCCTTCTTTATTAAAAATTTTTTTTATTTATATAATAATTAAATTACAGTCAAATTTTAGAACAGTGAATAATTAAAAGTCTTCATTACTATTAAAACTCTAGCTAGTTTGGATTACAACATAATCTTAATGAAATCTATTTTATTATTTTAACCAGGCTGTTCAACTTACAGGCCATGGTGGCAAGGAATGTAACCCAATACAAAATCATAAACTTATTTTAAAAATTATGAGATTTTTTTGTGATTACCTAGTAGTGTGACTAAAATAAACATATATACACTGTCAAATATCCCCGCTAGTTTTATCTCTCTTTTTTGTTTACTTTTATAACATAAAAAAACATAAATAGATCTAGTATCTGAAGCTACCCTAGTGCCTCTCTGAGGAGTGCCAAAAGCATGAAACCATGGTCAGGGGATGGGGGTTTGTTTTCATAATAGAGATATTTTAAATGCTTTCTGTTGTTCAGCATTTATCTCAAAGCTTGTTGAGCAATTAGAAAAGCTCTTTGTTTATATTCTGCAAGCTTAATAAAAAAGAAATGGAGTCATGTGATATATGACTCTATTTTTTATTTTTTATAGATATATATATTTTCTATATTAGAGATGAAAAAATTGGAACCAGCTTGATGCTTTTAAGACTCTCCAAAGAAGCAGTTGCATAATTAGAATCATTATGTGAGGACTTTTTTGCTTATCTGTAGTGCATGTTTAATACATGGCCTATGACAACTGTTCTCTTTTCAATATGACCCAGAAATATCATAAGGTTGGACACTCTTGATTTCAAGTTTTTCAGATACAAAGTCTTCTTTTATAACTTTAAACATCTTATTTATTATCTTAATATTATTTTTTCTGCAGAAACTTATTAATACTTGATCTTTTTTGTGTTTTACTCAAAACTATGTTATTCTACAAACTTTTTACATTTTTTATTCTAACATTGGGTTCTAAGTCTTTATTCTCAGTATAAATTATTTGCCAGATTATTTTTTCATTAGTTTTTTTTTTATATGACTTCTATTTTTGCTATCAGTTAAGCCTACTGTTGATACAAAGTTTCAATACAACTATGCTTATGTTAAATGCTAAAACTATATTACTTCATTAGTTTAATTGTTATTACTCTAAAAAAATTAAAACTTTTCCTACTTTTCTATTTTTTTTATCAAAATCTTTTCATCTTACCTGTTATACTTTTTTAATATTTAATCTTCTAGCTTCTATTGTTAAGATTCTTGATTTTTTATTCTGAAACCAAAGAAAATAAAAAATGGATGTTAGATTGACTTGCACAATTCCAAAAAAAAAATGTATAAAACAATCTAAATTTATGTTATTGTTGTTGTTTTTTCAGCACCCTTTTACAATATTTATTCCCAAGAATTTCATTGTACATTTATATGTTAACTATTTAGTAAATAGAGTTGAAAAGTTAGAAATGAAATTTATTATGCAACTATATGAATTTTATTAAATTCAAAGATTATATCTAAGAGTAAGTCAAATATATTAATAAAACTTTATATTAGTGATTATTGTGGAGAAATGATTGATATAAAAAATATAAAAGCACTCTGTAATACACATAAACAAATACAAAAAATAGTAATGCAATATTCAAGGAATTATGGGTGGATTGACTTAACTGAATAGATATGATGGGTTAAAATGTATCTTAGACGTTATTACAATGACTCAACTATATGTTTGAAATCTAAGAGTGAGATTGATTTTAATTTCTAATATATATATATATATATATATAATGTGACAATTCATGTGTCTATTTATATATTTTTTTTTTTAAAATAATAGTAAATAGAATTTCTTAAATACAAGATTATAATAGTCATTAAAATTATATTTAAAAGTATCAATTTTATATTTAAATGTATTTTTATGGAAACCAGATTAATTTAAAAGGAAGTAACGTATAAACAACTTTGAATAGAGATTATAGCTAATCTGAGTTGTCATAAAATTTTTAAGTGAACGTCTATATCATAACCACTGATGGTTAAATAATCAGAAAAAAACGTTGGAACAATTGTTCAAGAATTTCTGAAATTTTATCTGTTCCCTGATCATCTTTCTCTCAAAAAGTAATAGACAGCAATATAAAAAATACACTGCAGCTCTTTGATTGCCAGGAAATACAAATAACTCAGAAAATAATATAAAATGAACACTAGTAAGAAAAAAAAATTAAATAATGATAAAATAATATAAAATGAGCACTAATAAGGAAAAAAATTAAAATAATTGATATACTTTATTAATAAAACTGTTAAAGATAGCTGATAATTTTTTCTTAGTAATACTTATCACAGAATGGTCATGGAGAACATTTAAAAATTTTGACTTATCATGATCTTTCATTTCAATTTGCATAAAAACTATTTAAAACGTATAAATGTTCTATATTGTTTTATTCTATATTAAATTATCTTATAATCTGTCTCTTTTTTTAAATAGGATGAATTTATGGGTATTTTTTACTCATTTATTTAAAGATTTTTTTTTCAACTTTAATAAATAAAAAATGGTACAATTTTAAAAAAGGATTAGAAATGCTTTTGAAATATTTTTAGTATTCTAAATACATTTAAATTTTATTATCATTATGATGAAATATTTCAAAGTATTTATAACTCAATTTTTTGGTTAAAAATTATTTTTAGTATGACTAAAGTAGTCATAGGTCACCACCTCTGCTCTGGCTCCTTTTTTAAAATTCCCCAATTAAAATAACTTTAATTCAAATTTGATGCAACTACAATATGGCATTCAAAAGTGTAGAAAATGATATTTCATATGATATTTAATTTATAATTGCATCACAAAAAAACAGAACAGTTAATAAAATTTTAAAAATATGATCTTTATTTTAACCTTCTTTATCTTTTCCAATGAAAAAAGAAGTTATCAATTTTTTAAAAGAAACCAAAATGCTTTTGAAAAAAAAATGAAGATAACAAAATAAGCTTTTTAAAAATTTTATTACTATATGCACACATACATAAATTGCTGTTTGAAGATTTATATGTATATATTTATGTTATGTTATTAATAGATATAAGCAAAATAATCTGCAAGTATGTCTAACTATATATATATGTTAGGGTTCTAATAGATAGATAGATAGATAGATAGATAGATAGATAGATAGATAGATAGATAGATAGATAGATAGATAGATAGATAGATAGATAGATAGATAGATAGATAGATAGATAGATAGATAGATAGATAGATAGATAGATAGATAGATAGATAGATAGATAGATAGATAGATAGATAGATAGATAGATAGATAGATAGATAGATAGATAGATAGATAGATAGATAGATAGATAGATAGATAGATAGATAGATAGATAGATAGATAGATAGATAGATAGATAGATAGATAGATAGATAGATAGATAGATAGATAGATAGATAGATAGATAGATAGATAGATAGATAGATAGATAGATAGATAGATAGATAGATAGATAGATAGATAAGATAGATAGATAGATAGATAGATAGATAGATAGATAGATAGATAGATAGATAGATAGATAGATAGATAGATAGATAGATAGATAGATAGATAGATAGATAGATAGATAGATAGATAGATAGATAGATAGATAGATAGATAGATAGATAGATAGATAGATAGATAGATAGATAGATAGATAGATAGATAGATAGATAGATAGATAGATAGATAGATAGATAGATAGATAGATAGATAGATAGATAGATAGATAGATAGATAGATAGATAGATAGATAGATAGATAGATAGATAGATAGATAAGATAGATAGATAGATAGATAGATAGATAGATAGATAGATAGATAGATAGATAGATAGATAGATAGATAGATAGATAGATAGATAGATAGATAGATAGATAGATAGATAGATAGATAGATAGATAGATAGATAGATAGATAGATAGATAGATAGATAGATAGATAGATAGATAGATAGATAGATAGATAGATAGATAGATAGATAGATAGATAGATAGATAGATAGATAGATAGATAGATAGATAGATAGATAGATAGATAGATAGATAGATAGATAGATAGATAGATAGATAGATAGATAGATAGATAGATAGATAGATAGATAGATAGATAGATAGATAGATAGATAGATAGATAGATAGATAGATAGATAGATAGATAGATAGATAGATAGATAGATAGATAGATAGATAGATAGATAGATAGATAGATAGATAGATAGATAGATAGATAGATAGATAGATAGATAGATAGATAGATAGATAGATAGATAGATAGATAGATAGATAGATAGATAGATAGATAGATAGATAGATAGATAGATAGATAGATAGATAGATAGATAGATAGATAGATAGATAGATAGATAGATAGATAGATAGATAGATAGATAGATAGATAGATAGATAGATAGATAGATAGATAGATAGATAGATAGATAGATAGATAGATAGATAGATAGATAGATAGATAGATAGATAGATAGATAGAAGAAGAAGAAGAAGACAGACAGACAGAAGAAGACAGACAGAAGACAGACAGACAGACAGAAGACAGACAGACAGACAGACAGACAGAAGACAGAAGACAGACAGACAGACAGACAGAAGACAGACAGAAGACAGACAGAAGACAGACAGAAGACAGACAGACAGACAGACAGACAGACAGACAGACAGACAGACAGACAGACAGACAGACAGACAGACAGACAGACAGACAGACAGACAGACAGACAGACAGACAGACAGACAGACAGACAGACAGATAGATAGATAGATAGATAGATAGATAGATAGATAGATAGATAGATAGATAGATAGATAAAAATTGCAAAATAAAATTTAAAGCAAATCATAAAAAATACAAACATGCTAGCAGTCTGTTATTTACTCATATATATGTGTGTGTGTATGAAATTTACCAATTCTATTTTGAACAATAACCAAGCTGCGTTCTAGCTTTTATGTCTAATAACTTATTACAGTAAGTAAATGGACACTTCTTACTGTATTTTAGATCATTTTATTTAGAATTATCTTGAACAATAGCAATCAGAAAGCAAACTTAAATCAGTCTATATATTTTAATGTAAAGTAATTTTTAAATAACTGATATTAAGTTTAGAAAGAGAAAGGTTTTAACCTTTTTGCACATGTGCCTTAAAAGTTAAAGCCTTTCTCTTTTTAATTACATACTGCCTGCACTTGATACATAATTAAAATGTTACATTAGTTGTTATTAAGTTTATGGAGTGGGGGTATTTCACTCATTTCTAAAATCCTATAATAAATAAACATGCGCGTTATATATGTAATGATAAATAAAACTTTAATATTGAATAAATATAATGTAATATGAACTCTAAATAAAAAGATTTAAAATATCTAAGAATGACCATTTTCTTACTGTAAAAAGTTATTAGATAAGGGCTAGACGGCAGTTTACTTATTGTTTAAAATAGTATAGGTAAATTTCACATGACATCATATTTATTCAATATTAAAATATTATTTATCATTATATATGTGTATATATAAATATGTAAATTATATGTTTATTTTAATTAATAATAATTTATCAATATTTATTTTTAATGCACTTACAATAACTTGTCTTCAAATGTATTTTTTTTTTTTTTTGTTTTGTTGGAGGAAGTAGTAAAACTTATATATATATCCAATAAATGTTTTTTTAATAACACAGGTTTGAAAGTGTGATTTATATTTAGATTTGTAATGAAATAAAATACCATACCTAAGATTTTGTACACATAATTTTAGTTGTGATTTTATGAGGACTGTAAAAGTTCAATTTAAAGATTTATCTATCAAAATTTGAATTTATAAATATATGTAGAATTGATAATTTTAAAAATATTTAAATGTAAAGTGAATTTAAATTTATTTTATAACAGTAACTACATTTTCTCAGGTTATTGTGTTCTATATTATGGCAGTATATAAAATATTATATCTACATAAAATGACCTGAGGATATTATGAAAATTGTAACAAACTAAACGAAAAAAATAAGCTAAAATTCAATATGGTCTTGGAAATTAAATTATTAAAGTTCATTTATATCTGGTATCTCAATGATTTAAAATGAATATTTAACTTCCTTACTGTAATTTTTGTTGTGAGTTTGTGTATTTCAAATCGGATCATAGAATTGGCATAAAAATGCATATAGACTAACTTAATCATTTTCTTTTAAAAGTTATTGGTTTATTAACTATTATTTTAAAAATATTTTTAATTTTTATGAGCATATTTTCAAAAAACTCTTTTTTAAAAATGATTGTAGACCACTTTTCTTCTTTAACTTGTGTACAATCCAACTTTTTCCATTCTTGTTTGAAAGAACTGTGGTGAAAATCAATCATATTTGCTCCTTTCATTACAATATTGTCTGAGTGAAATATTTATTTGAATTCCATTTTTGAAATGGAAATGAATTTTAGTTGAGTCATTGTAAAAAGAATGAAAATATGTCTTAAAATTAAATTTATTATTACTAAAATTTCACAAAATTTTTCTTTACCAGCATTTATGAAAGCAATTCTTGCTAGCCTGTAAAATAACTTCCACTTTGTTAACCTGGGTTTTTAAAATGAAGTATTTTCAAATAAAATCTTATTGTAATCACATAGTTTTTTGATTTAAAATAATTAATTTTCAAATAAGTAGCATAAATAAACTTAAATATGTAAATAAATTATTGAAAATGGTTTTTTTTTTCTTTTGGAAACATTAAAACAATAAAGCAAGTTCCAAAATGCTTTAAGTCAAATAATCTATTAACCCTTCTATAGGGTTCAATGCAAATTTGCATCAGCGGCTTTGGATTGCTCTAAATCGGGCATTTTTTGAGCTACGGTGATGATATTATACTCATTGGAAAGCTTAGAAAAAGTCCCATAAGATGCTGCCCTCTCTTGAATTATTTTACAAGTAAAAAATCAATACTAGGAGTGTTTTAAGTTTAACAAAAGAAGAAGGCCAATGCTGATTGGCTGGGCCATTCATTCTCGATGCTTATTGGCTGATGATTCCGATAAATATTTTTTCACTGCTGAAAATAAAAATATATGTTTTAGAGTGTTTTTTTTATTATTTTTCGTACATATTATAAATTATTTTCATAAAATCTGCTGAAAATATAGTTATTTTACAAAAGTAGTAAGGTTTTATTTTAAAAATGTATACTTTACATGATTGTAAATTGAAATAGAAACCAGCGATAGCAATAATTTTGACATCCTGTCAAGAGTTTAGATTGCCCCAAACAAAGATTAATGTTTTAGAATATTTTTCTAGCATTTATTTACATATTATAATGTATTTTGGTTAAAATATGCTGAAAATATAAATTATCTTTAGAAAAACGCTAATATTTTACTAAAAAATTCTTAACTTTTTTAATAATGTAAATTTGGGAGGAATATAAATGATGTTTGCATTGCTTGTAATTTGCTACAATATTTTCTTTGATTTTTCCACTTTTGAATATTTTTATAAAATACAAATAAAAATATATTTTTAAAAAAACTTTTGTTTACTTTCATAACATTACAAATAATTAATATACTTTTTGCAAATGAAACTAAAATTAATATAATATTAAAAGTTGAATATATTTCTATCAAAGAGTTTGTGAATTGACCAATTAAAAAAGTTCAGAGTTTTACCTCACTCAGCCAATAAATAAAGTTTACAACTGAAAGCTTAATCAATGATGTTGTTGGTTTTTGACTATTATGATACAACCAATTAAGGAATTTTTGATTGCTTTCATATTCAAATTTAATGGAAATCTTCAGATTTTTTTAAACCAATAGTTTTAGCTATGATTTTTGCACATAAAATGTTTATGTGTTTGTCAATAACTACAAAATAGTGAAGAAAAGTGAAAAGTGAAAACAGCAGCATTATAATGTCCAAAATACAAGAAAATTGCTGATTTTCCTCCAACATATTAAAAAAAAATTATGAAATTGAAAATTTTAATTTCCATACAGATTAATCTTGTTAAAGTTCTAGAATTCTTTAATGTATGATTATAAATATTATTTAAATGTAATGATCACATTTTATGAAGTATTTTAATTATATTTCTAATAAGTATATGTTTTATTAATTGACTTTATGTTAACCATATTTGCATGGGCAGTGATCATTTCACACAGATTTTTGTAATTTTGGTGTTACAATGGTGCTGTGATCACTATTTCTTCTGTATGTTGTTTTATTCTATCTATTACCTTACATTATCTTCTAAAATTGGTATTAATTGAAAAAATCTGAAGATGTCAGCATTATACAAACCTTTTAAGTAATGCCAATAGCCTTTTACATGATTGATAATTGACTGTTCACATAAAAATGCCATTAGAGAAATGGCCTAGATGTCAATAAAAATGAAAATTTCTGGTTGGCTGAGTGTAATTTAGTTCAAGACCAAATAGTAAAAAAAATTGTAATTTTCAGTAATTTTTTATAAATAAAGGTTATTTATGTAATATGACTGCAAAAAAACTTATTTAAAATCAAAAAATTATATTAATGCAAAAATATTTTCTTTGAAAACATTTATTTTTAAAACAACATCTCTAAAATGTTTATAAAATCAGAGCCGGTTTTTACTTGCCAAACTAGAATCACTTTTGTCAAATGGTAAAGTAATTATTTTAATTTTTTTTTAATAACAATGAATAATATCTTTACTTTTAATTTTTTTTTTCATCTGATGATAAATAACCTTAAATTTATCAGCATTTTAATAGGGTAGAATTCAAATAACTAATACTTCATCCTACTGACTTTTTAAATAGGAAAATTTGTCCAATGACTATCTTAAATTTCATTCCATTAACTTTTTGAGTAGATAAATTTATTCAATGATACCAGTCTCCGTTACTATATGTACAAACTCTATTTAAAACTTTATCTTCATATTTATAAAATGTCAAATATTAATTTTTAAAATGTCACTTGAAAACTTACATTTGTAATAAATAATGTTATATTGATATTCCTTTTGTTTATGTTTGTAATCCAAAATATACAAAACATTTGAACGTCTGCATAATGAAATAGTTTTACTTTTTCTTTACGATAAAAAATCTGTGGATTGCATTTTGCTATAATTCTGGTGAAAATTACCAAAAATGCATTCAGCTCATTCTATATCATAAAGAAAATGCAAAATATTTTTATTATGCAGATTTTTAAACATTTTGCATATTTTAAATAATGTTAATATTAATTATATATTATATAGAAAAAAATTTTAATTGCAAAAAATAAAATGTTCAAATAAATTTCTCACAGAACATATTCAAAATAAAAAGGTAGAGTGTGCTGGTATATGAGTTAATGTATTTTTTTAAATATTGTTATAAAATTATTAAACAGTATTAATATATAATCTATCTTAATAGTTAAAGTCTTTGATTTTCCAAGATAATCAGGCATGTATAAAAAAACTGACACTGAATAAGCTATATTATCCTTTTTACTAATACATAAATTTTGCTTGTATGTATCGAGGTATAATGCCTAGTGGCCTGATTCAGTTTCAACTTTCAGCAGTAGAAATTTTAATTAAAATGTGAATTTGGTGAATTATTATTTCTAACTGTAATACTAAATGTCAGGAACTACTGAAATACAAAATTTAAAAAAAATGTATTTTTAATCAATAAATATTAATAAGCATAATTGAAAGGATGCTATAATGCTTGTGCTGCACTGCCTTTTGTTTGTATAAGTTTATATAAAATCTATTTAGTCAAAATAAGAGTCATGAATCATATGACCCTATCTCTTAAGCTTGTAAGTTATAAACAACGAGGATTGCCAATTCCTCTACAAGCTTGTGATAAATGCCCAGCCAGAGCCAGCACTTAAAATATCTCTGTCAGGAACCCTCCCCAAAACCCTGACCATGGTTTCATGCTTTGGCACTCCTCAGAGAGGTGTCAGAGTAGGTTCAGATACTAGATCTAAAAATACCAACCCAAAGCCAAGAACCTATCGAAAAGTTATCTATTGAGTGGAAAATCTGAAATTTTCAGACATCTACATGTCTTCAAACCCAGCTATCCAACTCAAATAGCTATATGGGTCTGATAGATTTTCAGCCATACCATATATTAGTAGTCTTAGCAATATAAAATTGCATAAGACTTATGGCAGAGACTATAAATAGTCAAAATAAAAGTCATAGTGTCTCTGCCATAAGTCTTATGCAATTTTATATTGCTAAGACTACTAATATATGGTATGGCTGAAGATCTATCAGCCCCATATAGCTATTTGAGTTGGATAGCTGGGTTTAAAGACATATAGATGTCTGAAAATTTCAGATTTTCCACTCAATAGATAACTTTTAGATAGATGCTTGGCTTTGGGTTGGTATTTTTAGATTTAGTGTCTGAACCTACCCTGACACTTCTCTGAGAAGTGCCAAAGCATTAAACCATGGTCAGGGGTTTAAGGAGGAGTTCCTGACAGAGATATTTTAAGTGCTGGCTCTGGTAGGCATTTATCACAAAGCTTGTAGAGGAATTGGCAATCCTCATTGTTTATAAAATCTATTTATCATTTTTATTATTTATTTTTATAACTTTGTTACATTTTTATTTCTAGACATTTAGATGTCACATATATTTTGGCTTTATTCAATTTTTGTAACTTTTAAGAACAAATTAGTCAAATTAAACTGTATTGATGTCAGAAATGAAAGAATTTATACACCTGTTAAAAACTATGAAAATTGTTATTATAATATTTCATTAATTTTTTTATAGTTATAAATTATGTTTTAACCCAATAACAACTTTTCTCTATACAATATTGCCTGCTGTGTTGTTATTGACAATTAACTTCTATTTATTTTTTTATTTATGAATCATTTTTGTTTGTTTGTAAAGATAATATTTTATTTTTAATACTATTTTCATTTATTGAATTCATGTGTAGAATGAAAAATATAAAAATTAGAGACTGGGAGTTGAAAATAAAAGTTATTTTCTTTCATACAATCAAAAAATAATCTGAAAAAAAAAATAAAAAACACATTTCAATGTATTATAAAAGGAATAAAAGGGTTGCCGTTTTTTTTTAGCTTAATCAAGGAGCAACAGATATTATTGTTTACTTCAAGTTTTAATGACTGGTGCTCATATAATATTATGTGACTATAAATATTGTATCATATTGTAACAGAATTATGTCCACCAGGCATTTGTTACTATGTTTTATTACACTAGGGAACTTATTTGCTCAATCAATGATTTAATGAGCAAAGGGATCTAAGGGGGAATGACAATAATCTAAAAATGTAATCTATCTAATCATAGCCGCAGATGATAATCAGATTGAAGCCTACATCAAGCACAATCTTAAGCCAAACCCATTAATATTTATTGATCATCATTAGTTAGGTGTTTAAATTTTTCTTATTAGAATTGCTAGATTAAAATATATTCTATCCTTAGATATACATAACATACTTCTCCGTGAGATTAGAAATTGATAAAACAATGTTTAAATAATAATAATTAATTTAATATATATATATATAATAATCTAACTTCTTTTATATTTACATATGTACATAATCAAGAAAATTAAATATATATAACAACAACAAAAAAAAACTATTTAGAATGGATCTGAGAAATCAGACAATTACATAATAGCTAAATTTAATTACTTAAAATCTTTCATCACTCCCACCTCCAAAATTTAACTGACCTCACAATTCCAAGTTTAATAATGATAATTAACATATCAGCAAATCTTATAAGATTTAAAATAAATATTTTTGCATTCTTTGAATTTACCCATACAGTAATGACAAAAAAATATATCAATGTATTAATTTTAATTTAAGAAGAAAAATGAATCTCTTTGTAAAAAAAATTAAATTACTTTTGTTTTGTTTGTATTTTGAACTCAATATGTATGCAATCTTATTTTATTTCATATTAAAAATATTGAATGCCAACCTAATATTAATATCTCTGGTCAATATTTATATATCATTATGGCTTCATGTGTAAATGATAAAACTAGTAGATTTTTCTGATATAAATGGTTTTCTTTTAGTTGCCTTTAGTAATGGAGAAAAACAGATAAATGCTTAATGTTTGTACATGTTATTATTCCTTGGTACATTCCTCTTGTAATTCTTGGTTTATTTCTTTTTTGACTTCTTTTATTTTTTCAATATATATTCTTTTGTTACAGTTACGCAAATAAATCTGACAATGATAAGTGTAACTAGGTATTTATTTCCAGTATTTGGGATCACATTGCACCAAAAGCTACATCCTCATAAGGATAAGATTAACAATTAATTAGACTTCTGCTTGACCATGTTAAATCAATATGAATATAATTGATTAAAAATCATCTTCATGGCTACTAATTTATGAGCTGTACAAACCTAGAGCCAGTTTTTTCTAATATTCTACCATTGTCTGTGTTTACTCTGCATTGCTTTATTTTTTTATTAACATTTAATATCTTCTAAAATAATTTGATTTTCATATCATATTTTAAAAGGAAACAGAGAAACAAAACGTATCACATCTTTCAATTTTTTTTTGTTGTTGTTGCTGTTATCCCATTATAATTTGCCATTTAAAAAACATAACTAAACCTTTCAGAAGTTTTAAAACACATAATAAACCATTTTTTATTTATTTTTATAGATTATTTACAAATAAACACTTTCATTGTGTGTACTAAGAAAAGCTTATTTATTCCTTTTTAACATAATATGTTTAATTCATTTTGCATAGTATTCTTAGCATGCTTTCAAGTTAACTTGTAGTCATAATCACAGCAGAAATACTTAAAGCAAATTATGTAATTTATAAAGATATTTTCATTATATGACTAAAAATATTGTAGTATTTATAATGTAAAACAAAAACAAATGACAAGTCTTTGTTATTTAATCATGATAATCTAATGCATTTTCCTTCTTTCCTTTATTCTGATTGCTGAAATTATTATTATTTGAACTTTATACAGACATCATCAACACTGTATGCACCACCCCCAGTTAGAAACAGTTATATCAATGTTATTTCCTCATTGCACATATATTCAGATACCTATAAACAGTGTACCTACTTTATATATATATATATATATATATATAAATATATATATAGTAGGTATATATATATATATATATATATATATATATATATTGTAACCTACTAGAATGAGATGGAAATATGAGAAAGTGAAAAGAGAGAGAGAAAGAGAAGAAAATGCTAATAATGAAATGAGAGAGGAGTGTGAGAAATAAAGAAGAGAAAGAGAAAGATAATACTAATAATGAAATGGAGATAATGATAATGGTAAGGATAAATGATGGAAAAGAAAAGAATTGAGGAGGAAAAGAAATGGGGAAAAGTAATAGAAATGATATATGTAATGGAGAGAGAAAAGAAATGAGATGATGGAAAGATATGAAAGAGAGATATAAGAAAAAGATGGAATAAAGGAGAGAGAAATGAAATGAGATGATAGAAGAAACTATTAACGAATGTTTTAAATGGCTGAGATGATAGAAAGATATGAGAAATGACATGAAAAGAAATGGAATAAAATTGAAATGAAATGAAATAAAATATAAATGAGAGACTCTAAACGACTCAGCTCAGTAGGGTTACAATAAATTTAAAGAAAAGAGATGATGATCCAGAGATGTATAATCAAATAAAGGTCAAATCCAATATTGATGAACTATAACTACTACAGCATATTGATATTTTAATAAACCATACAAAAAATTATCTAAAATCACTAATCAATGCTTACCATATTAGTCCTACCAATAGATTATACACTCTCTGAATAAGACCTATGTTGCTTTGCTTTAAAATATTATCTTACAGAATTATCTTTACTAAATAACAAGAGTAAATAACCTCAGGGATTTTAAAACTAACACTTTTGTGTAAAATTAAAGTTTAAGTTAAGTTACCTAATAAAGAATTACTGTGATTAATAAATAAATGACATCTTAGCTGACCATAAAATAATTATAACATGTTCAATCTTAAAATAATAAACAAAACAAATATTAATTCACAAAATTTAATGAATCAATTTAAATTTAACTAATAATGGCCTATTATCTAAGATATTACTTGAGCAGAGAAAAGAGCAAGGGTACTTTTAATGCCTTTCCATACTCACAGACAACCACTAAAGACCTCCAATGCAAATGAATTAGAATTCTTTAAATATATCAGATTTAAGATGATGATAGATGATGTGCAGTAAATATAAGATAAGGTACAGCTTTTAAAATAATATTAATTAAAATATTTTTCAGAAGTACTAATATTGTTAATCTGATATTGCATAATCTTTAGTCTGAAAGATATACCGATAATTAAAAAAAAAAAAATAAACTTTTAACTAAGTATTTAATTAGGTATCTGCTATAATGCAATTATCTGTATTTATGATTCAATATGAGAATCATTTACTTTAACATAGATTTTTTTAAATTTTCAAGATAATATTAACTATATTTAATTAACTTAGAATATACTTATAAATTTCTGAATTGAAGATTCAATAACTTTTACATTTTAAGATTTTGTGAACTTGAAACCCAAGTCAATAATATATTCTCATATAAAAGCAAAACAAACAAAACAAGACTTTTGAAATAATAATAATAATTTATTAATAATGAGAAGAAATGTTTACAAATGTAGTAGAATACAAACAGTGCCAATACTGCACTAAGATTTAATATAATTATTTGGACTCTTAACAGTTTTATTTAACTTACATTAATACATTAATAACCAACAAAGGTTATTCGATATTACTTTCCTTTAATAATTAGATTTTTATCAAAAATACCTTAAACTTTAATTATCATATGTACTTAATAAGCATACCATTCTTCTTTATTAGACTAATTTATACGATTATTGTGTCAACTAATAATCAGATCGACACACAGAACTAGGTTTATATTGAAAACCCTAAGTTTAATTTTATACTCCCTAAACCTAGCATATTCAGCAATACTTTTGGAAAATATCATCACTAGTTTCACGGATATAAATAATGTTATTGCTAGATATATGTTTAAATCAGATTAAGCTAATATTAAAATTAAACTAAATTAAGTGTATGGGGCAATCATTCATCAGAGATCAGTTATACCCTTTTTTTAAATAACTTTAGTCCACATAAAATTATTTCCTCAATGTTTTAAAGATAATGATGTAACAGACTTACAAATCCAGCGGTGAAATTCTTTTGAGAAAATATTACATTACTATGTGTGAATTGCCACTTATACCATATGCATATTTAACATACTTTAAAATAAATATAACTTATTGTTGGTTAGCTTATGCATGATAAAATTATCATAGCAACACAATTCAAACATTGATATACCTATGAGCTTTAAATTAGCTACAACTACCTGAAGAAATACATTTCCTCAAACAAGCATATCTCGTCATCACAAATCTAAACAAATGCAACATCACCTACTGTGGTGGAATTAGCATTAAGTCATCATGAATAATAGGCAAAAATATAAAAATACTAGGCTCCTCAGAGCTGGAAAAAAATGTGGTGGTTTCCAAAATACCTAACTACGAGGCAAAATGAAGATGTCTGGAATTCATCTACAGTACATCTGGGAATAAGAAAACACACCAGAAAAGCACAATCCTCTCATGGGATTTCCAATGCTTATAAATGTGATCATCATCATTGAAAAATACAATACAATACCCTCTTTTTGGGGGAAAAGCACTATCAAATCATGGAAATACAATGCAATAAGGATGGAGGATTTTCTCTACTCCATAAGCATATTCAAAAATTATAAACTAAGCCTAACTCTTAAGGCTAACAAAGACTAACTAATAGCAAGATATATCCTTCACCTAAACTAACTAAGTTATTTCCAAGAAATTTATAAAATACAAAACGTATATCCAATGTTCGAACCAACAAAGCAAACTATGTGTCAAATGACTACTGTAGAAAATACTTTAAACTTAAATGCATATAAATGCCATC
>JAQFVV010012573.1:600000-796814 GCA_028023455.1 Epiperipatus broadwayi | reverse complement strand
GCCATCCTCAGTTGGTTAGAGCGTTACCTTAAATTTCAATAATCAAGAATCTAAGGACCCAGGTTCGAATCCCATGCTAGTACTGTCACTGGTCAGGCCAGCAACACCTGAAGAAGAGGGGAGAAAAATACCTCTCGAAACATTGTGCGTATACTAACCTGTTTGCTGTGATATTACTAACAGTTAGTGCATATACTAACCTGTTTGCGGTGATATTATTAACATTTGTTTGCTGTGATATTACTAACAGTTGGTGCATATACTAATCTGTTTGCTGTGATATTACTAACAGTTGAATGCATTTGGAATATTTAACTAAAAATTAAACTTTTCTAAAGACATTCAACACACATATTAGATGATGGAAATAGTCCAATATAAAAATACAGGTAGATATTATCTGTTTGTGTTTAGCTAACCAAATCATTTTCATATATGTCAAGATATAAGTAATAAATTTTCCTTTTTAAAAATAAAAATAATCATTCTTTATAGTTTCACTGTAATCGAATGTAGCAGCTTCTTTATAATGTTCTTTTTAAACTTTTTAAAAAAAATCTTTTTTTTTTTACATATACTTTTAATCTAACAGGAAAAATAATTAGCATTTTCTTTTCAAAATAGTTTAATACAACCGAACGCTTATCTATGGAAATGATTAATAGTTTGTTCCTTAACCTTATTTCCAAGTAAAGAAAATTAAACAAGTTAAAGTCATATAATATGTGAGTCACTTCATTTATTCTAGACATTTTTTTACTATAATTTCTATGCCTTGACTGAAATTCAAATTGTCAAAAAAACAGAATACCTTTTCTTTTTAGCCCTCCATCACTACAGGACAATTTTAAATATTTTAAACATACTTGTATTTTTTTAGAAAAATCAAGCTTTTTTAAAAAAATTACTTTTATTAACAAAATTTTAAGATCTAGCACCAGTTAAATCAAAACAAGATCAGCCCCAGGATGGTCCCTCAATCTCCATTTTATCTCACAATTTTTCATCCACCTACAATTCATTTAAAAACCAATAAAAATTATTTTTTATTAAATTTTAATATTCTGACAAACCAGCTGTGGAATCAATCTACTGATGTAATCAATATAATTTTCCCATACCATGTGACCTTCAGCTGCAAAGTCAAAATTTTAGTATTACAAATATTATGCAACAATTGTTTTTTTAAATATTTTATACAACACAATAGTAAGAAATATAAAATTTAAAGTTATACCCTTTATTAAACCCTTAAATATTACATTAAAAATAATTTTATCCACACATTTGCTTTATTTACTTATTTTAAACAATATGGGAACTAATTTTTTTTTTTACTTTTTCATGTCTATGCATGCACATACTCTCACATACGTCTGGCTTTACATTAATTGTTTAAAATTATTTTTAGAATTACAACAATAAAATGTTAATGATTATTTAATCTAACTGACTTTTATAACTAGAATGCTAAACTACAAAACTAATAACAAATATTTTTATTTTCTTTTAATAAAAACTTACATATCATTTCTTTTTTAAAATTTCTTATTTATTCCAACTTAATAATAATATCTTATTATTATTCTTTAAACATTAGAATAGATTATACAGTAGTTATTTTTGAATATATTTACTACTTATCAATTCACCATTATTTTCCTTTTTTCAACATTTGCTTATGTTAAATTATTACCTAATATCCCTTATCAAACCAACTAATATTATTAAAAATATTTAGATTATCCTAGTTTAATAATTAACTAGTTTAATTTCCATTTTTATCATCATTATTTTTTTATCCAAAATTTTAAACAAAAGGTTAAGCTAAGATAACCTTGATTATCTGTTGGAACTAAGTGACACTTCAGTTAGGTACAATATATATATATATATATATATATATATATATATAATGCATTTTAGTGATGTACAGAATTTTTTTAAAAATTATATTATGAAACTAGAATAAAATGTGCTAAAAGATTAACAAATAATGGTAAATTACCATGACAATGAGCAAATCACTATGTTAATAATCAAATATCATCAATTAGTCATAGTATTCTATTGTTCTGTTATTCCATCTAACTCTGGAGTGAACTTAATGATGTATGTATGACTTTTTATTTATCATTTTCCCTTCCCTTTAACTTATTTCTGCATTTTAATTTAAGACAAAATATCTTAATCATATGCTTAAGAAATTTAAAATCAAGTATTTAAGTTATCTTTAATTTTTTTTCTGGCATAGCTGCAACATCCTTGAATTACTCTAATACTTAGTCAAGGGCTAATTCGATTCAGTGAAAACATCTAGGTATAATGCTAATGTGAGTCTACGGTATGTATAAACACAATATTTAAATTATTTATACCAGAATCAACTTTATAGTATATGCATATTATCTATATATACACACACATTATTTTAAAATATTATTGATAATTTAATGGATTTTTCCAATGGATTTTTAGAGATCAATTTTAGCTATGGTGAAAGTACATCATCTGATGATAATATCTGTCTGATCCAACTTTAAACCAAAACTGAACCCAATTTTATCTCAGATTAAATGAGTTGTAGATTAGTCTATAATATTTTATACATGTGAAAACAGGAAATATCACATTTTCTTAGATATTTCACAAATAAACCAATCTTTCATGTAAAAAGTTATATCTAAGAATTTAAAAAAAATTATAGACTTTTAGATGTAAATATTGATAATTTAATGAGATTCTTTACTTTTTGTGTACTTTTAAAGGATAAATTTCAGAATAATTTATATTAGGCATAGTGTCAATTATATATATATTGTAATGGGCACATATGACATTACATTATTTTTTTTATTATTAAACATGAAAAAATAAAAGTTCCCCAATAAAAAGTTCTTTTTTAAGAATTAAAAATTGGAAATTAAAAAAAATCATCTTAAACTCATATATATATAAAATTTCACAGATGAAAAAAATTATTAAAATAAAACTTTATTAAAAATAGAAAAAGTATTTTAAAAGCAAAAACTTAAAAAGATTTAGAGATAAAAATATATCTTTAAGTTTGGAAAACAAATTAATTAATGTTATTGAAAAATGGAAATGATTATTTTAATTAGTCAAAGTGAACTAGCCCTTGGGCATTTAAATGTATAAGCAATGGTCAGATAGGAAAACAATAGAAACTAATAGCAAATAAAAAGAAATCCCTTAGAAATCGGACCTCAATGAAAGGGTCTTCATCATCATGACGTAATGTTGAGTTAATCCACAAAATTAATATAAAAGGAAAGGTTTGGAAATAAAAAAATTAATTAGAGGAAGAGTGTATGACAGCAGTGGTGATATGTATTAGTGCAGAGTTGAAGGAGAAGGGATTAAAAAGACACAGTCTTCAATCCCTTCAGTTTTGTTAAAAAAAAAGAAATGACATCGTTTTTTCTACATTAAGGACCAGCTAAAGTAAAAGACCTCCAGATAAATAAAAAAAACAATGGCTAACTGGATACCAATATCTTCAGGATGGCGTGAAAATTCCCGTTCGAAATTACAAACAACTACAAATTATGGACCTTTTAAAACCGTAAGAACTTTAGAGAATTCGAGAACATTAAATTATAAACTTTCCATATTTAAAATAATTGCAATAGAATCCTATATGACTAACTTTATTTATTAATAAGTAATTTTAATTTGATGTATTTCTTTTGTAAAATCATTTCTATTTATTTTTTTTTTTGTTCTTTTAAGTTTTTATTATGATCTTTGTTTTTTGTTAAATTAAATTATATAAATGTTAAACTTAAGTCGGGCATGAATGACTATATAGATTTGTAAAGTTATATTAGGGGAGGGTAATCTTAGGTTATTTGTTTTGTAGTTAAATTAGGTCAATAGATTGGATATATTGGTGTAATTAGTAGATGTAGTATGAGATTCGCTTTGGGCAGAATCGCTTTATACGCCGCACACTTCCTTTTTGCCTATGGAATGCGATCGTAAGTTGGCAAAATGACTGCAGTCCTTTCCTATAGAGTTTTTTTATTGCGCTTATCGTCAGATATAGATGTAGTATTCCTATCTGATGAGAGGCAATTTCTTCTCTTAACCTATTTTGGGCTGCTGTATTCATGTTACATTGAATGCATCGATATATCAGATGGATTGACATTGGTTTGACTGCGAACTTTTGGCCTAAGGTTAAATAAGGATAGAATATTTTCTTTTCAAATGCAAATCTATGTAGTCTATTCATACTCGACCCTCTAAATAAAAATGCATTAAATTTAAGTTGGATATGGACATTGGATGGATTCGTTAGCGGTTAATTATGTTTGGGTTTTCATATTCAGTTAGAATATATAAGTCATCGATGTCAATATGGCATCTTATGATGAATGCCATTGGGTTTCTTGTATTCCCTCTGCAATTGATGTTATCAATGACTTTGTATTTTGATCAGTTATGTTTATTTTGAAATGTTTTTGACCATGGAATTTATGCAGTCGATCTATACTCAACATTATAAAACAAACTTTTATAAATACATCTGTGTGAACTTATAAAATTAAAATCTAAAATAAAATTTAAAAATGTAGTTAAATGCTAAAGTAAACATACTAAGATAATAATGCTAAATTATATATATATATATATATGCAAAAATAAATGTTTGTGTGTATAATTACTGGCAGTGGCTTATTTTATTCTTTTTTATATATTCTTAGATAAGAATTTATTATAAAATATAAATCTCTACTATTCCACTGAGCTAGTGACAATGGGCTAATGACCGGAATCAAAATATATAAAATAAAATTTAAAAAATTTTTTTTAAACTTACATATCTGCCTACTTTATAAATTTTTCTAGGTTCAAATGCCTAGATGGTGCCCTTGTAGTGCAGATACATTAAGTCTCCCATTATCTCCAGATCATTATAATTGGCGCCCAACATGGAGCCCGATGTTGAGCGCCAAGCCCGAGAAAAAAAATCCTATGTGCCAGTCAAAACATGTTTATCCATCTAACCTGAGCTGGAACTCACAAAATATACTTCAAACCCAGTCAAGCCCAAGATTTAGGTCAGGAACCAGCCTGGATTTGAACCCACTCTCTAAGCCCCAGATTAAACACCTAATGAATAACATAATAGTGATGGCACATGAGAATTAATCTTAATCTGGCTGACTAGCAAAGCTGAGCAAAACAATGAGACATCTATTAACTATGACTATTATTAAAATATACATAAGCACAGCTGTAATATGTGGAAGTGGAGGAAAAGGAATTCGAACTACTCAAATAAGTTAGACAATAAAATATAGTTTAATATACTGACAAAATTATTATACATTTATAAATTAATTATATACATTAGTGTGGGCATAAATGAGCAATCGGTAGATGATTACATAGTGCCATTCATGCTATTATTTCTCATATGCTCTTTATTAGCTAAATAATATATTACAAATAAACACACATCTTTGATGGGTCCAATATTAAGATGCCAATCGAATATTAGATAGAATTACATAATACTGCCATTAACGCTTTGATTTACGGTTCTGAAATGTGGTGACTTACATATGATTTAGGGGAGCATTCTGAAATTCATTATACATATGATATAAATTATTTTCATGCCATTGAGGTTGTGAAAATAAACAAAAGACAGTTAAAAGATTATATTTGAAACTATGAGAAGATATTTAATGAAAAATTATTTTAATGATAGTAAGACAAACACTTTATTTTTCCCAAGGCAGACACTCTTAAAGAGATATATAAATTATGATGGTGAGATTGTATATGATTGAAATAAATTTAATCAATAAAACCAGGAGTAGTTGGCATATATATATATATATATATATATGCCAACTACTCCTGGTTTTATATATATATATATAAATTGCGCTCTGCTTAATATATATATATATATATATATATTAAGCAGAGCGCAATTTTAATATTAGAGCATTAAAACTGGGTCATGAAGCAAAAGAAATAATAATACGAAGAAGTTTGTGGTGCTGACATAATAGCCTAAAAATAACTAAGAAGAAAAGGTCATGCTTTTGGATGAAAAACAAAATCTCACATCCCCTTCTTGGGTAGTGCTTAGAGAAAAGTGGATTGGCATGGTGTGGCCCAGACTTTTGCTGGTATAACCGACATGAGAGGCCTTTTATCTATGAAGTGAATATGCATAGCATGTGCCAAAATTACGGGATCACTGCCAGAGGCATTTTATATGAAATAAATATGATTCCGGATAGCTCAACTATCTACGGAATGAGATATGAGAAGAAATCTATGGGTTTGAACTTGTCGCAATCCTCAGACTAAGACTAGAAGCATGTAATATATATATACGAAGATAGGCTAAATGTTAGTAATGCAGAATAAATGAATGTCCCTAATAACATTGAATACGATTTACTGCTTTTAAAAATAAATGACCCTTGTTTGAGTACTATAATTTAGACAAATAATACACTATGCAGTTATAATATATATAGAGAGATTTACATTTCATTTACTAAAAATATATATTAAGATTTTGCTTAGTAAAAGAAACATTAAGATTTACCCCCATCCTCTTTCTGCTATTTAAAATAAATCAAATCCACCTTCGTTGATTTTACAATAAATTAAATATATAAGTACTTTATTTGATATTTTAAGCATAGACTATTTTAAGAGTATAGAAAAAAAAATGACTAGCAGTTATATAGAAAACAAATAATCGGTCACCTTTTTAGAAATGAATAAAGAATATTTTATAAGATTTCAAAGCATTAATTAGCCAAAGTTCTGGATTGTCCGGGTAGAAAATCCAGAATTAAACAAATATATTTTTATAATAAACCAACATAAAATGTTGACTCGTAAAAAAAAAAAAATTGGCAAACATATTAATTTATAATGCATTATATATATATTTTAAGAGGACATTAATAACCTTTTCATGAAGATTTAGAAGAAAAAAATGAAAGAAAAAGATTTTTAGAAATTAAGCTTGCCAGGTTGTGAAATTGATATTTTAATAATAAGCAAGCAGATATATAAATCAAATAATAAATACATATAAATAAATGACCGCATCAAAGTTAAAGAAAGTTAAGAGCATATGCGATAGGATTAGATATAAAGAAATCATTTGAGAGCAAATTTACATTCACAGATTTATATAAAAAGCAAAGTTAAATACATGAGAAATCTTGATTAGTAGAATTCGAGATTAATTAATCAAGCTATATTTAGTTTCAATGGTGGCGGTTTGGAAATAATTTATCTTGCAATTTCAAGAGTCCGATTTAGTAGTGCACATGCACGGCAATCAAAAAAAGTTCTTCGGTGGCTACAAGCTTCTATTAGCATTCTAAAGTTCCTTCTTTAGGCTTTTACTTTCTTTCAAGGCAGCAGTTAGATGGTATATTAGCGGAAAAAATGACCCACCCGGGTTAGCATGAAGGTGGATTTACGACATCATTCTAAGTTTCAGGCAATGTGTAATATCTTAACAATCAGTTCTCTTCATAGTAGATAATCTGATCTGTCTCTCAAAATTCAGTCATTTTATACTTTTTCTTTTATCAGTTGTTTTTGAAGCTGCAACAGTAAGATAACATCTAAAAATAAATTCAAATCTATTTCCAGATTAGAAATAGATTTGACAACATGTTTTTAACAAAAGTATCTCTAATCTTAATCCTCTTTTAAGTAAAACTTTAATTAAAAATACCTACCCCAGAATAAAACAACAGTGCTTCCAACCCTTAATTATTTTTAGACAATTACTGCAGCATCTTCCATCTTCTATAAAAATATACAGTTTAATAAAAAAAAAAAAGGTACTTTAAAAAGAAAACGTTTAAAATGACGTATAATAAAATATTTACAAAAAAAACAATCTTTTGTTAGTAATTTTGCTCCTATATATATATATATTTGAATCGCACCTATAATACTTTAATAAAAAAAAGAACTAATAATTAATAATAGAATTAATAATCATAAATATTGAAAGTTAAACTATAAATTTAGGTGCGCATTCCAAATATATACATAAAAATATATAAGACAAAAGGAGCGGGATGGGATATAGGGGTTTGAATACGGGTTAGTAGGTAGACACATGAAGCACAATCTTAAGCTAAGATTGACTGCTTCAATAAATATATATATATATTACAAGTTTACTTCCTAGTAAATATCCAAATAGCCTTTATATAAAATAATCTATAGTTTATTTAGCATGTTTTAGACTCCTTCATTAATGTAATGATAAAATCCTTCCATATCTTTGATAATCACTTATTGTATCTACAATCTATAAAGCATTATCAATTGTCAAATATATGAGAGATCAATTTTTTTTTTTTTAATGATTCATGTAAATATCAGATCAAATCTGTCAGTATTTATTTATTTGGTTGTTTGTGTGCGTATCCATGGTATTTCTAACTCTATCACCAGCATCATAATATAAAAGCATTTTTTTATATTCAAATTTTATATAAATAATCATTCATAGAAAATATCATAATATGCATAATTTTGATTTTTGTTTTAAAAAATAAGACCTTGCATCTAATGATTCTTTCGACTTTTCATTACAATTTTTACTTACAGTTATTTGCAATAAATCTTTTGTGGATTTGGATTTTTATTTCTAATAAATGGTTAAAAAAAACTAGCTCTATCTTCTATAACTTCACTATCAATTTTTAAGAATACTTGCCGTTAGACTAAATCTTTTTTCCACTTTCTTCTTCAACTTTTTTAAAAAGTGTTTTCATGTGAAAATTCGATGCTACCACTGAATAGAACTTGCTGTTAAATTCATCAGCCAACATTTTATTAACAGGGCGTAAATTTAGTAAGAGTTTAAGAAATTATAGTTGGATAAAAAGCATAAAACAATTTTAATATTTTAAAATACCTAGAAAGTTGTTTAACTAATAAAAACGAAAAAAAAAAATGATGTTAATAAATGATGTAAAAAGTCAGCGGTCAAATAGTCATTCATTAAAGATGAAAGTGAAAGATTATTCGAGTTAAAAAACGGACTTGTTAAATGTTTCGTTTGTAGCACTGTTCATATGAAGCAAATACTTGAATGTTTATAAAACGGAAAAAAACAAACTTATAGAGGCTCTAGACATGAAAATTTTCAAGATAATAAATAATCAAGTTATAAAGATAAGATTTAAAATGTAGACTTATTGAAAAAAGTAATAAAAAATGAGAAGATTGAGTGTGCTGTGAGGATAAAAGAAAGAAATCGATAGATAACGTTAAAAAATGGAATAACTATGATTATTTAAATAATAGTTTTAAAAAAACATGATATGTGTTTAAAAAGTGGATGAGATTATATGTGACACCTGCCTTTTAGTATATGGCTAATAAAGATGAAGAAATCTACTAATAGCAATTACCAACATCATCATCATTCATCATGTCAACCATTATCAATCCACTGCAGGATGAAAGTCTCTCCAAGTTCAATCCATCTTTTTCAATCTCTAATCTCTCTTCTCCACATCATCCCTGCACACTTTCTTATTTTATCCATCAATCTCACACATGGTCTCTATCTGGGTCTTTTAAATTTCTTGGAATCCAGTTTAAGATTTCAATTGTGCATCTATTATTATCTTTTCTAGCAATTTGTTCAGCCCAATTCCACTTCAGTCTTTTAATTCTTTCAACGATATCATAAATTTATTACCAACAAAATAATTATACTTAAAAAAATACTTTCTTTGTTTGTACATTTAAAAAATAATAGTATGGCTTTATTGTTCCTGCATCTTTATTGCTAGAGTCCAGAAATACTAGCATCAGCATCGATCCAAGGACTTTATACTCCAGAGTGTGACACTTACCATGTATTAAATAGGTTTTCTATTAAAAGACATGATGAAAAACTTAAGGGATGCTGTATATATACCAATGGCTTTATTGCTAGAGAATTCATAAGAAAATCGAGCTCCGAAAGTGTTAGCATTAGAATTGAATCTAGACCACACATTCTAGAATTGATACTTTACCATTGCACAAAATCGAACTTAACCAAGTGTTAAATAATCTTTGGACTTATTATTTTGTATTCCTGTATACTATAGCATCTCAATTTTGGAATTATGTCACAAACTTTAATAACCTTTTTATAATGTTAAGATGCATAATAATCAATCAATTTTGTTACTATTAGTTTGCAAAATAGTTTTTTTTTTAAAAAAAACAACTAACATTTACCTAAGGATTTCAATAATTTTAAATTAATATTATTATTAGGCATACCATCAAATCAACTTTGACTTGTGGCAATCATACAAATGTCTCTTTTTTTATGCTTATTTATAAACTTTTTGCTATTAAAATAAACTTCATAAACATATTTCTATAAATATTAATATTAAGCCATTAAAAAAAGTAAATAAACAAAAAGAAAAAAAATATACTTTTCTTACAAAAATTGTTAGAGAAGGAAAGATAAACTTGATAATTGATTTTAGTATAAGGAGAGACATATATCCAAGAGATGAAAAAGATTACATCTAGTAATGATATCTTGGGTTTACCAGACTTGTACTCAGTTGCTGTAGAACTACAAATGATATTTTTTAACACACATGCGCCTATACCCAACATTTTAGATTTTAAAATTTTATTAATTAACTACAATTATTTGTTTAAATAAGTAATTTTTTTTTTTTTAAATTATAAACGTAAAACTTTGTGCGTGTACGATATTACTTTTAATTCAAACTGTATTAATTAGTTTTTAATTTAGAAATAAAAAAATATATTTTATTTTTTCTTCTCTCACTCACCATAATCTATTTCAATACAGTCTTAATTATTTGGCCTAAATTTCTTTATATGTATAAAATTCATGCAACAACAGAAAAATATAACATTTAATGTATTATTACGTACATCATAAGGTAATGTTAAATAAAATATTTAACAATTTATGTTAGTCTACCACTATAGAATATAAATTGCATAATGTAATTAACCCAAGGAACTAATATATATATATATATATATTGTACCAGTCAAAAAACCCACCATCTAAACTACAAGTCAAATCCAAACTCAGCTGAACCAAAACTGAATTCAAACCCAACTCAACAGCTCAGATTAGTAGAAATCTAAATCGACAGCACAGTGCTATGCACCAAGAAACTAGCTCAATGGTTGGTGAGGATCAGAGACCCCTGAACTGACACTAATGGATAATCAATTAACTAAGATAATTTTTAAATTGAATCATATGTATATGTTCGGGTTGCCAACACAGACAGTGAGTATTAACATTAAAATAATTATGAAAGAATTAAGAACTAAGAAACCAAGTGTATTTAGAAAATATTTAATAATAATAATTTGTTTGGTTTGAATTTTAAATAAAGATTAAATTAATTAATTCTAGTCCTTAAACAAAGTTTATAATTATAATACGAGTGGCGGTCCTTATTATATGCCAATGAATATTACACAATATTTGAAAGTCTATGTCTATGCCCCCAACAAGAAATAAAAGGCAGATAAAGGTATTCATTAGTAAAAGGAAATTATTACTCTAATTTTATACGAAAGAATGTGATATTTATTTTCACATTCGCAAATCCATTCATGAAGAGCAAGATACGTATTTTAGGGCATAACTTTAATCTTTATTGGAAAACTTATTTAATTAAATATAACTGAGAATTTGTTGGACTTTAATTGAAATCACTTCATCACGAATTACGAGCATCAGAGCGGGCTTTACTGGAACAGAGAGGTAACGGTGCTGACGAATTATGAGCTATAAAATGAAATTGAAAGATGATAGCTAGTCGATAATTGAAGTCCTATGGCGGCTTGCATCTGACAAATCTTATGCCCTTTGACTAATATGAACAGGAGAGGAAGTGCTTTCTTCCTCGATAATTTAAAATAACAGAAATATTATCACCGACCAGCCTAATGGAGCAGAAGCTTGCCCTAGGTCAGCAACGTTGAAGATGATGACTTATTAGTCATCATTTGAGAACTAAAACCCAATTATAGAATACTCTATGTGATGACTTGATGAAATGAATTAAAGTCAAATGAGCTTTTAAGTAAAACTATTTTAAAATATTTGTAAATCATATTAATTATGCCCCAATCATCGTGCCCTTCCTGAATCTTAATAGAAAATAACAAAGTTGAATTAGAATATATTTATTTGATTCCTTTATTGGCCCTTTGCAAAAAACATTTTAAGATTATATTTGAATAATAAAAAATGAGAAAATAGCGGTGGCATAGATTAAAAATGGAGCTAATAATTTATTATTAGCCAATGATAAAAATAACAATCATTAATAATTTCTTTTGACTCGATGATTGATAGAACTGTATAAATCTAGTTCTAATGGGTGAGAATTATTTTCAGATTTAATATTATATTTCTATGTAAGGCAAATAGAACAAGGGAATTTATCGAGTCGAAAGATTATTGGCATATAATTAAAGTAACAACATTAATAAATTACATAAATATATATATATAATATAATAAATGAACTGCCAAGTAAAAAAAGAGAAAGTTAAAGACTAGAAGTTGAGAAAATTATGATATAATAGCATAAATAAAAGTAAGTTTACACAGAGATTATTACACAGAGATTATGACATTTATAGAATGAAAAGACCTCTTAAAGGGAGTGTAAAGTAAAGTTCAGAACTGGCCAGAAAGTTTAAGGTTCATTATGGAAATATATTACCCATTTCTTCTGGGCTTGATCCTTAGGTTACATGTCCAAGTTGGTAAAAATGTAGGCACCATTTGATTGATTACTTGAACAGCATTTTATTTGATTTTGGCAGCATGATTTGTCTGGAAAAGATTCAGCAGCTCCATTGAAGATTTTCAGAGGACTTCAGGAACCAATAGCCAGATTCCTGACATTTAGCCCCTTACCATGATCAAAACACTATTTAAAATGCACAGAGTTTACTGTACTTCTCTACAACAAAGATGGCTTTTTTTCTCCAAACTTTTCAGAGCTATATATATCTGTCCTCTGATGCCTTCAGGCTAGCGCTTCTTTCATTATCAATGTTTTTAGATTTACTGGTTGTTTTTAGATACATTCCTTCGATAAGGCTTTCAAACTCATTAACTTGAATTCATTTTCTAATTAGAAAATGAATTCTTAAAATCAGAAAATGATTTTAATTAGGAAATCCTTATCTTTTTTTCTAATTAATAAAACTTTAACTGTTGTTTTTGGAAAGGGAAAATCTGAAAGCTTATCGAAAGAATGTAGCTTTTAATCAATAAAACTTTAGCAAATTATTTAAAAATAAAATCAAACATTCCCGGTGCAATGAAACTTTTAAACAATTATATATATTTAAATATTTACAAATATATATGCACAATCCATGCAGTTATAATATATAAATTCATGAATAATTCTATTATGAATTTATTAATAGAATTGATCAATTTAAATCTGACACTAATTAATTTTAATATGCATTTATGAAATAAATTATTCTTTATGGAAATTAGCATAGATTAAACATATAAAGCCCCATTGCATCGGAAATTTAAGGTTAGTACTAGGGTTTGAAGTGGGCTTATGGCTAGATGTCATGAAGTTAGGATCGAACTCAGATCCGACTGCTTCAATATATATATATAATGTTTTCACGGTTGTATGATATAGATAAATTATTAAAGTTAACCTTGACAATGACAAATGCTAGTTCGTCGGAATATCGGTATGTAATGGAAAATAACACACGGATTAGCCCAAAACATAATAATTTATATATATGCATATATTTGATCAATAAACATATTATATTAATTCGATATAATAATATAAATTCAAGTTCATAAAGTATCTTTGCAATTAAAACAGGCAAAACTCTCTATATATGTATTACCACTCAGTGCAAGCTAGAGTAATCAATGGATGCCAGAGGCTTTGTCATAAAATTTTCATCTAGTGCCTACTCATCCAATATCCCCAGAGTAGTTTCTGGCTTTTGACCTTCATGAGTGAGGAGCCTTGGATCTTAGAGCACTGCACCTAGATCTTAGAATCTAATGCAACCCTCCAGCAGCCATCTTTTATCTCTACTTAACTACACAACTATGAGTCTTAAATTGAAAACACTATAATATTTTCAATCCAAGCTCAGTAGCTTATATAGTCATACAGATCTGAACTCAGTTCACTGCCTATACATTTTGGTGTCTTCGATTCTTCAATAACCATAACCACCACTATCCTATTAGGCAGGATTGGTTTTAAGCCAATAAACATCACATGATCTCCATTTCTTATGTTTGCTTATAACTGTTATTAAAACAGGTAAAACTCTTTATATACATATTGCACAAGCCTTCTGGCATCCATTGATTACTCTGTTTTGCACTGAATGGCAATGCATATAGAGAGAGTTTTGCCTATTTTAATAACAGTTATGAGCAAGCATAAGAAATGGTGATCATGTGATATCTTTGCATTTACTATTTATTAATACATCAATTTCTTGATTATATATTATTACTATTTACATTACAGGATATTTCAAAATTATAGATAGAAATATTTAATTACTATCTAACAAAAACACTCTACCACTGCATTAATCTAGATAGGCACCATCTAATAAATATGATGCTTTCATCTATTCAAAAAAGAGAATAAAGTAATCATTTTCTATATACAATAGCTTATGAAATACAATAGATTGTTTTATTAAACTACGGCATGATAAATATTTCTGCCTGTTTTTCCCATCCATTACTTTTCTCTTATCCATTCATCTTTTTTTTCTTAATCTCTTATAACCTCTTGGAATCTAGTTTAAAGACTTCAAATATCAACCTATTGCGATTAGTAATACATTCAACCAATATCTATTTCATCCTTTTGATTACACCAATGGTTACTTATGTTATTTATGAGATTTAACATATGAATTAATCCAGCAATAAGTTTCTAATTTTGCAATCTCAGAAAATAACCTTTAGAGAGAGATTATTGGAAAAATGACAACCTATAATTTTATTTACTGGAAATGATACAAGACATGCATTTATGTTTTTGTGAAAAATTATCTTTCACCATCTAAACTTATAAGGATTTATTTTGAAAAATAGCCACCTATAACTTTATTTAGTGGAAATGAAACAAACATGTTTTGTTTTTTGTTTTTTTGCAAAAAAAAGATCTTCCAACAAATAAACTTTTAACAATCTAAAGTGATTACAAGTAGTAACCAAACAAAAAAAAAGTAATATAAAAATATTTAACTACACTATTCTAACCATTTACAAAATATTGTATCTTAGCATTACTGTGGCGAATCAAAGTTTCTTTTCTTAAACCACATTCTATTAGAAATGAAATTTTTTTTTCTGAACAAAATTCTACTATTGTTTTTCTGAACTGTCGACATAATGTATCATACTATGGCTATCTGTGCAGAGTTTTTGTTAGAGCAGGATGCCATGCATTCCCAATTTTAATCATTTTATTTTGAACAAAAATACTATTTACATTCACTTTGGCAAAAATTAAAGATGGACAGTAAGTCATGAGTACATGTTACTTTCACCAAATAATCCATTACTCATTTCAGCATTCTTTCATGGCATCACAGCATAATTTAAATCATAAAATTAGCAGCAAAACCAACATTTTGACTGATAACTTTCTCCTCATCAGAATATTATCTAATATTCACTTATAAAATTAATTTATTTCCTTTTTAGAAGATTGTAAATATGTTTAATTCAGTCTTTATGTAGACATTTGTTTGTGCCAATGACTTTCATCACAACTGAACTAACACATAACAACCTTTCAATGATGTCAATAGAGAGTGGATGTGTTAGCATACAAAATGAAAACCTATACAAAAAAATTGAACATTTTATGTCAATTTTAATTATAAGACTGGCAACTTAAACTATGAGGATATAATGAATGTTAACCATACCACACCTCAAATATAAGGACCCTAGGCTCTAAAAATTAAAAAACAAGTTGGGATACTGGTAACCATTAAGTACAGAGTGATCTTCTTTTAACTAGGATATCTAAATAAACATTAAGAACACATATCAAAATATATATTCTTTACAAATTAATCATACTATCAACATTATTAAAATTGTACTTAAAGCTCAATACTTCTTTAGTGCTAAACATCTTCTCAAAATCTCTGTTTTCACATTGGTTGTTGCCCCTATGTATTCTAAATTAGTTCATCTACCTTTATTTCAAATCATCTAGTATAGCAATAACCATTGGATTAATTTGTTTACAAACTTTCAAATACAAACTGTCTTTACCTTCTTCTTCTATTATTTTTTACATCTTTATAGGGGGTTTAAGCTGTCATATTAACCTTTAAAATATAAAACTAAAATTAAATCAATTTTTTTAACATTAAAGTAGATGAAAAACACATAATTTATATTAGCAAGCAAGGAGGAATCTTTGTTTAGGCAGAAAAATAACAGGGTCAAGCATTGATGCTTTATTTCAGCAAAAAATTATTTATCAATTGATTGTCATTTTTTCCCCCATACTTCAACATAAATCAAATTTTATCACTCTTTGAATTTATATTTCTTTGTTGAAAGCTATTCAGCTTTAAGATGAAATTTAAGAAAGAATGATTGAAATTAAGGTATAAAATATCTTAATAAGAATATAAAGAATCCTCATAATTTAAGAGAAATATTAATTAAACCTTTTTTGCTGTTAAAATATTTACAAACTCATGTCAATAATTGTTAAAGGGTCAATTTCTAAAGAATATCAAACAATTCTTTCCAAATTGTAACAAAACCAGTAGTATTTTTTTGATATTTGTCTATCATCATCCAGAAAACTTTTTATGACATTAAAAAAAAAAGATGAAATTAGGTTATGAAAAAAAAACTTTATAATCAAAATATCTCATTTTATGTAGGGTTGGTGATGTAGAAACAACTTTTAAAGAATTTACTTTGTTAGGATCAATTAGATTGCTTTTTACTGAATACCAAAATTCTAAAATCATGATTGAGAGAATTGGACAAATATTATTAAAGGAGAATTATAAACTTTTCTTCCAAAATGTTTCTCTAATCTCAACACAATAAACTCCTAGATATTGATAAATATAAGCTTACCCTTGACTGTCTTAAATTAGAAATAAAGTCTATAAATATGTAATGTACTTCCAGATTTTCTTTTAATGTTGAATCTTAAAAAATAAGCAGTGGTTGGTAAAACTATTCAGCAACATTATTCATACCGAAATTATTTCAAATTTTGTAGAATATTATGTTTCATATTTGAAAAAAATGTTTCCATTCTTAATTTCAGTACCCACATTAAATATTGTCTTGAAAAATATTACTCTAGTCTATATTCTCTTATAGTAATTGCCATCCTTTTACATATTTCTCTATCAATTGTAAGACATTTGTAAGATTTTTTTATTTTTTTTTTAAAAAAGGCAATTAAGTATCATTAGTTTAAGATATAAATCAAAATATCAGTTTTATGATGTTCAACAATAAAAAATCTTTAAACAGCTGGAAAATAATGGCTTTAGAAAAGGGTTTCTTTAGGGCTTAAATATTTTTTATCAAATCCTACAACAGGGATTAATGTTAAAAATATTGTTAAAGTAATGTTCAGAGACATCTATGTAGTTATCTGTTTAATTCAAAACTATTTATTTATACAGTATCAGAATTGAAGCATTTAATAAAGCCACTATTGCTACTATTTCATAATTTCAAATGTTTATAAATTTCTTTATAATATTACTGAATAATTAATTATCTAAAAAAATAAGCAGTCTTGGACTAAATAATAGTGCTATCTCTTCGTTACCTTCTCGTCCATATATATCATTTTTGTTTCTTTGATAATACTAAAATATATTTCTTCATATATATTTGTGTGATCTAAATAATCCAAATTTCACATATATAAATAAAATACATTATCTAAAAAAACTTTTTTTAAGCACATAAGCATTTTTTTTTTCTATTAAATTATTTTTACCAAAAGCATTTGAGTTTAATTAATAGCTAATTTCAACTATTATGTTTTTATCAGTGTTATCAAAATATTTATTTGTAGTTGATAACTTTTTCTAATTTATTAAATACCAATCTTGATTATCTCCTTTTTTGAAAAGCTATGGAATATAACTTTAGATTGTTTTTTTTTTTTTTAATATTTATCTTTGAAGTTTTCATCAGATATCTCTTTTGACACCCCCTAAATGCTCTGAAGCATTATTTATGAAATAAATATCTCTATTTTCTTAACTTGTCATTTTAATTCGCAAAATTTTGGAAAGATGAAATCATTCTATTAAACATTTTTAACGTAGTTAAATTCTTGTCCTTCAATTACTGGTTTAGCATTTTTATAAATATTCTTCAATATTTGACAATATTTAAACTTATAATTTCATGTTCTAAAGATGTAATTATCTATGTTTACAGAATCAAGTCTCTTTTTATAATCTACAAATTCAAAGCATAATATCTTACCTATTAGACATTATCTCACTTTTCTTTACTCTTTGATATGAAACTGTGCTATAACTAATTTTAAATCCAGTTTTGTATTTTTTAATATCTATTATATTTATATATTTTTAAAAAAAAACTATAACCTTATATTATTTAATTTTATTTACCAAACCTACTCATGGTTAACAAATTAAAATACTTCAACTTTAAATAATATTTAAAAAATATATTGTTTATTTATTTGAAAGCTATTGACTATTTGATTCATCATGTGTTTTTTCTGCGCAATACATCAGCTTCTGTAATGATTTATTTTTTCTATTTGCTTTTCGTGAATTACTTCAACAATACCTGTTACCAAACCTATGTTCGTTCTTTTTCGTCATTAGAAAATTCTGACATGTTGTTTGCTGGTTTGTTTGTTTTTTTTGTTTTTGCCTTTCAGTACAGAATTGAATTGTTCTTAAATTGTCATTATTTTTCTTTAAAAGTGATATGGGTAGGTCGATTCTTAATGATGTTAGTCGATCATTTTAGTTCATTTATCTTTACATTGTTAATTAATTTGTTCAAACTCTTATATGTACAAAAATAAAATAAAATTTCTCGCAACTTCAATTTCATTTCCAATACTCAGAAATTTATATATTATATGAGGTGATGTAATAAACAATGTTTAAAAAAACTTGGCAAGTAATAGCAAAAGTTATTTCTTAATTCCCTTCTCTGAAAATTATAATGCAATCATGCAATTCTTTTACCAACAATTTTAGACTATAAGTCATAAAAAATTATCGATATCAAGAAAATGGCATTTTATATCAATAACAAAAATATTTTACGAATATAGCTCAATTATGATTTTATTAAGATGATTCATCAAATGTTGTACGTCTTATATATTCTTCTTGAGTGTGTGTTAGACGGAGTGAGTGAAAATATACATTGCTTTTAATATTTTCGATTCGTGGTTCATATTTGGTTTATAAAAATAAAAGAACAGATTTATTTATGGCTTTACTCGGAGACTTTTATCAGTTTTGAATGTTTACATTGCATTTTAAATGTAAGGTCGTTCTGCGGGATTTACTGCAGTGGTAGAGTTTCAGACTCTGAAGAGTGAAATCGTCGGATCGATTCCAGTTCTAGCGCTTTCGCCCCTAGAACTTCTTATGAATTCCAAGCAATAAAACAATACGATTATAGGTTGCAGCTTTAAAATTAAGATGTTAGAATAAATTGCATTAAGAAGATAGCAGCAATGGCAAAATATTATTGATGATAATTACGTTTGTTAATATTGTTCTAAACAGAGAACTTAACATATTTAATACACATATAAAAATGTACGATCGTTATAAACTGAATACATAATTAATAAAATAAGAAGAAAATAAGATTAATTGTCAACATAATGGGAAAAATAAATTTATAGAAATATTTAAAAACGTTAATCAGAGCACTTAAATTATTTATTTTTTATCTTTAATCCCAAGAACACTTTTCGTTTTTACAAGACCAATTCTTTACATAAATCTAATTATAAATAAATATTCTATTAAAAATTGAGTGGCACGCCGCTTATTGGTGTTTCTTTATTAATAATATCATTTTCAACAGATTTTGATCAATTCGATTATCATCGCGGATTAATTTCAATTTGAAGACATCATTCAATATTCGAACATGCTGCCGTTAATTAGGCAACAAAACTAAGTGAATTGATCAAGAGAGCTATTGTCCAGGGCACGTGCTCCAGTTTTCTTTTAATTACGAACTGCCAAAGGTGAATTTCTGGAGGGCGTTTAGAGAATTTGCGGGTTGCTAAAGCAAACTGATGACAACTCTATAGTGGTAATGACGTAATTTGACATATACGCGGCTATTACATGTAGTCTTTGCTACACAGTATTTACAATTTTGATTAATATTTGAAAAATCAAAAGTAAGTGCTCTTTTTCTGATTATGATAAAATGTTTAAACATAATCGTGCTTTTATTTTTTTGTTACTTTTGACAGATGAAAATGCTTTGTATTTAACATTTTATCATAACAAAAAACAAAACGAGACTAAAATAATGAATATTTTATCAATCATGAGAATAATAGACAAAAAGAAGGGGGAAAAGTTAGTCGCTAAAACTGATGAAAAATCATTAAATACTAATACTAAGTTCATTTGATATGAAGGACCTACAAATTAATTGGTTACTGTTTCTTGTATATATTTAAACAGAATGATTTACAGAATCTATTTATTGGTAAGCAAAAAAATTAAAATATATATTATACATTATTGGCTATGAGCAGACAATGTCATGCGTTTTAAAGTAACTGATCCCTCGTTGCGTACTTTGAATAATTCTGTCTCCATACTCTCTTTATTTCAACGTATAATTTTATTTAAAAATAGGTGGATATAGTTAAGTTGCATATTATATATATCAAAGCTCTTCAATAGTTTCCAAAAAAAAAGTTAACAGTAAAAAAAAAAAGCATTTATTATCAGATTTATTAAATGCTGTGAGGTGAGAGATTCAGTGATTTTCTACTCTTCTTTTAGTTAAGAATAACTAGATACATTTACCGACTAATTTTAGTTAATGAACTAAGTTGGCTATGAATTAGCTATCCGAAAAAAAACTACGTTTGTTTGAAACCTAATTTTTTTTTAGTTTTATATGACCTAATTCAAATTCTAGATCATGTACATTGCAGAAAAATATTGTAACACAAATCTCTTTATTTTTTATGTATCAATGATCCGAAAAGATCTGACTAATAACCAATCAAATAAGTGAGTAAGATGTTCAGTCATGGAAAAGCATTTCATATAATACTAATGTGTTTCCAATAAATTAGACTTAATGTTTTATTTATATATATCAAGATCATGGAAAATACAGATTTCTACCTATTCCTTGCAATTGAGTTTCAATTACTAGACCTAATATTTATGTATTAGTGTAGATTGCAATAGCATGACAACTAGATCATCATTACACCAACACTACCTGACTTTAAATAGACTTGGATAAGCATCAGTAAAAACTTGTTAATATAAATATAAACTCACAGTTATCATCTCTATATAATCAAATTATATATTCCATACTATAATGCTTTAACTTAAAATTATATATAATAAGAAATGACTAGTTTGCACTCATTCATTTCTTATTTTATGTCCTCATTGCTCACATTTTGGATTGGTACTTTGAATCAATGGCACTTTTTAGAGCCCTTAATTATGGTCAAGCTTGTTGATTATATTAAATTTATTTTCCCTAATCCTTATTATATCTAATAATGACCAGAAAATTTATTGAACAGGTAAATCAATCTTAACAAACAATCATCTAAAATAAAAGAAATTTATTTACTGTTACTTAATATTCCTATAAAAACAAAAGAAATAATTAATATTATTCTTTAACATAATGTTTCATTATTTCTGTTACATGGTCTTTTATTAATATATTTTCAATTATATGTTATCTAGAGATTACTATAAAGATTGGTTGATTTTTATACCAAGTAGAACTTGTTTTCTTTTTTTAAAATTTAATGATCTAATATAAATATTTAAATTGGCAATTTGCTTGTATGCATTATACTGTTAGATGCATTTTACATAACATATGTGTTTCACAAAATATTTATATTAATATTGCAAGTTCATCTTCACATAACCATATTCCCTACATATAAAGAGAATGTTGTGGTAAAACAGCTTTGCCAAATAATATTTACTACAAAATTTTATATCAAATGCTGGAAACATAATATCATGAATTGGGCTAGGTAGTTATCAAATATCCCAGCATTAGCCTAAAATGATAATACTATTCACTTCACTCCAATTGCAAATCTTTTTGCCCCTGAAATTCTCTAGATTTATAATTAAATATGATGTTTATTGAACCTTATTCAAATCTTTCCATTTCTCAAAAAATATTTCTTATAGAATTTTCATTAATTATATCTGATAAGTACTGATCATTCTGCATAGATTTATATAAAGCAGTTCTATCAGAATTTAACTAATTATTAATGATTTAGTGCCCTCATTCTAAGTTTATAGTTCAATATCTTCCTAATGCAAGTTATAATGCTAGCGAGTAGTTTCTTTTTTCACCATCCACTCATATTTTTCACCATGATGGATGCCAAAACAACTAAAAATAGACTATATAATAGAAATATGGGTGAGTGATAAAATGTGAAATCATTATTAATATATTTCTCTTAAAAATAAATTACACAATCAATAAGTAACTATTATAAACCAACAGTTAAAAAAAAATAGTTTGATTATTACATAGAGTCACAGTGATTAACAACAATACTCACAAACATCCAGCACAAAATGAGAAGTCAAAATCAGTAAGAATATACCCAACAAATTATACAAACTAAAAAAATCAAATTTTATAATTATTTATTATAAATAGAGGGGTTTAAACTTAGGATTTTCAGTCTATATTTATCCTCCACTTCATCTCAAATTACTGATACACACGTCCACACACATATGAAAAAAATAAATGATCCCCAATGTACATATTTCATGCAGAACTGGCATTCATCAATTGTGCCAGATCGTAATCTTCCACACATATATAAAAATATAAAATCAGTGTTCAGTTTATATTAAGATAGAAATTCCTTAAACTTTAATGAACGGGCTTCAATCTTACCACCCCCACAATAATTCAATCATCCATTTCATTAAAAAAAACCAATGATGGAATGTTCAGAGTTCTTGGTGGATTTGATATTGTAGTCACACCCATGCAGACATTACATTAATCTAACCTTTCACATTATTGGACCATTATGCATCTCTTCACATCAATAGCAGAGGGTTGGCATGGTCTTAAACTATGATGCAACCTATTAACAAGGCAATGTGTAATTAATCTATTCATTCAATATGCTGACTCTTTACTATAGTAAATAGAGGGATTTAAACTTAGGATTTCATTTTATGAAGGATTAAATTAATGTAAAGTCTACATAAGTGTGATAGCAATATCAAATCCACCAAGGGTTTTGACTATTCCATTTTTGGTTTTTCACTGAAATGGATGGTTGAATTGTTAGAGGTGATAAGATTGAAGTTTATCCATTAAAGTTTAAGGAATTTTTATATTAATATAAGCCAAGCACTGATTGAAAATTTGTATGGGAGATTATGCCCAACTAATGAGTATTAGTTCTGCATGAACTACATTTATTGAGGATCATTTGTGGTCATGTGAAATGATTGTTTGAAATGGAGTGGAGGAGAAATATGCAAAAAAATCTTAGGTTAAAATCCCTCTATTTACTATAGTAAACATTCAGTATATAGAATCAATAGATTAATTAATTATTTATTATTTTTATAATGCCAATATTAATCAATCTTGTTTGAATTCTTGGTTTATTACATTTTAATGTATTATATAACATGAATATGTATAAAATTATTTAATTCAGATATTTAGGCATGAAAATGAGATCTTTAAACCAAGTTTAAAATGCATGATCAAAATATATTGTCATACTATTTGTATTAATTTCAATAAAGTAAATTTCTTACCAACAATAGCATTAGAATTTATTATTATTATAACATAAAATCAAGTTCAATATGAAAAACAAAGATAAGATATGCATGTACAATATACCAATATAAATCATAATATTCAAATATAACCAGACAGATGAAAGTAAAAGAGTCAACATTATTATTCCATAACAACAATATGTTTATCTGCCTTCAAGTGCTTGCCTAAATGTAGGCCCATAAAACATTACTATACAAATATGTATTAAGAAACACTCAATTAAACATGAATCATAAATCCCCATTGTAATGTGTGGAATGTCAATACATATATATATATTGTTATGGAGCAGTTCATATCAATTGTCGTTTAAACCAAAAAATAAATAAATAAAAGTAACTTTTAGTTGATCAAATTTAAATCTATAAAGTCATTTAAAAATTATTTAAAAAGAATATGTGTATCAACACACACACTCATTTGTGTTTAAAATATTTTTTATTCAGTATATAGAGTTGACTCTAAAATAGTTTTCTGCTACCACTTGTTTTTAATCAAGTTGATTAAAAACAAGCAAATGTGTTGATTACATTCTTGTCCCTTATTTTAATTCTAAAAGTGATTTAATTTTGTGTTATTGTTTTAGTTTAAAATAATCCCTGGTTGGAATTCCTAAATTAGATTGAGCGGGAGATTGAGATTTGCCCTGCCCTTAGGCGTAGCATTCGACAAGGAAAGTTTTCACGGGGAAAAAGAGTGTGGGTATAAATAACCCCAAAAATTTCATGGATTATTCTAGAGAGCCTTGACCAAGCAAATACTCTGTCAAAGTGATTGGTTCAGCTTCTTATTTCTAATATGCATTCTGATTAACCTGTCAAACTTCATACTGTTAGCAATTCAGACATTTAATTTCTTTTTGAAATTTGCCTTCACAATGTCAAAATACACTGCTATACATAATGTAAACAACAATATGCATTGCTAATTTAAATAAGGACAAACCTTGGACTCTAAGCTGTTCTTTCATGATGCCATGAAACTCTAACATAAGCTGGATTCCCAATTTGCCTCAATGCTTGCTGCCATCATAAAAAGAGGTTACCTGAAATATTAACTTATTAAAAGTGTGCATTCTTCAGAAAACTAGATGAACTCTGCTTTATCATAAGATAAATTTTTTCTTATTCTTGCCAGGGTAAATAAATTGCTTTTAATTAAATCTTAGCTCAATATAATAATAAGTGTGATATATAAAGTTGTATTAATTATTTTAATTATTTAATTTAATATTTATTATCTGTATTTCCTTTTACTAGTATTTATAGTGTGTCTTGGAATCTTAGTTTTTAGATTCCAAGTTTGTTTTCAATTTTCATTTATCAGAGGGTCCATTGTGAGATTATATTTTATATTCCTAATATGTATTCCATTTATTTCACTAACTATTGCTAAATGCTTTGGAAGTTTTCGTAATTTTTATTTACTCACTTGCCCTTAGTTGTTATTGTAAAATAATTAATTTTAAACATGTTTAGTTTGCACTTTTTGCAAACAACAAAATCTTTTAGCTGGCAGTTTATCACATTCTTTGTTCTGGTTTTCTGTAGTTAAAGATTTCTTATTTTCTAGATTACATAAGATCACAATCTTATTTTCATTTGTCTTGCATGTAAGTCGACCCCGAATTGCTTTAAAGGTAGTATATTGGAGGGCTGTTCTACCGGCAATATGACATTCTTGTATTGATGTATTATTCTGGGGCAAAAAATGCTCACTGGTGTCATTTTGTCAATTTCCTGCAAGACCATATATTTTCATATCCCTGAATCAGGAAACTAGAGTTGTTGTTTTTTTTTTGTAATTTTATAAATCACCAGTAGGAAGATATTATTTTATCCATTTTATTTTTATTTTTAGGTGAGAGAAGTTTGCTTCCAAAACATTTAATGTTTTCATGTTTGCCGTACTCATGTGCACTCTCTGATAAATATGTGTATTCAAATCAAAGTCACTTTTGTATTCATGGCTAGATTTCTTTATTCTATTGTCCAAATTTTAGTAAATTTTTCAAATTGTTTAAACTTTTAATAACATTTTCAAATTGTTTAAATTTATTTGGCTGATGTTTGTCTTAGTGCTTTTATTTCTCAATTGTCTGAACAATCTTTAAGATTTCTTGCTTCTCCCTGAATTTAGTTGGTGCAGACCATCATTCTCATCCACTTTTGATCACAGTAAATAAATTTTTCAGATACATAGTTATCTGGTGGCACCCTCTGTGATTAGAGATGGATTGAGTGACCATTACATTATATATATAATGAGTGTGCCAATAACTCTTAACCAGCTTTTCAGAATGTTCCTATTCTCAGACTGGTTTCTAGCTCTGGCATTCACCAGTGAGGTGCTAGGATATTCAAGCATTAGATTTAAAATACAAGGTCAAGTCCAGCACTTTGTCTAATGGTTAACTAATAAGTAGAAAATCAGAAATTTTCAGATATCTATATGTCTTCAAAACCATTTACCTAACTTAAATAGCCATGTGGGACTGAACCAAGTGAAGACACACCATATGTTAAGTTTTAGCAGCTCCAAGTTTTTTGTTTTGATATTCAAAATGAAAATGTATATTTTAGAGTATTTTTTAATGTTATAAATTATTTTGATAAAATATGCTGAAAATATAATTATTTTAGAAAAATAGTTAAGATTTTAGTAAAAATTCTTTCCTTTTACACAAATGTAACTTGAGAAAGAAATCAATGACATATGCAGCATTTTCTAATAGGTTATGAATGTTCTTTTTAGGTTCTCCACTATAGAATACTTTTATAATTATAAATAGAAATTTATTTTTGAAAAAATTTTCATTCACTTTCATAACCTGACAAATTATTAATTTGCTTTTTACAAACAAATCTAATATTAAAAGATGAATATATTTTTACTGCTGATTCTGTAATTGAACCAATCAAAAGTTTAAAACTTTAATTCACTCAACCAATAAAAAAAATTTTCAGTCTAAAAGTTAATGGTTTTCTGTCAACAATGTAATCAGTGATTTTAGTTTTGATATAATTTTACTAATTGTTTGTGAAGCTCACAATATCCAGACATACAACTATTTAGCTCTTGTTGGAATTTAAGAGCCCATTAATAATTCATGTCTTTAACAAGAAAATGATTGTCTAATTGATTACAAAGTTGAAGACTTTCTCAAATCATTTTTGTTGTGAAATGAACTACTTCTGTTTTATTATCTTTTTCTAAATCTTCTACTGTATCTAAATTTATTGCCAAACCTTTTTCCAACAGGCATTTAAAGTATGTAAAATATAATGTGTGTATATAAAATGGAAAAATCCTGATTTTAAGTGAACTATGAACTTTTTTATCGCATAAAAGAAAACTGTATAAAAAGATATTAAGAAAAAACATGAATCGCATAACTTCAAAATCACATTAAAAACATCTGCACAAAGAGAGCTCCAGGTGTATGCTCTAAAATCTCTATGTTGCTTTTTTTAAAATTAAATATCCAAATCTCCAATTGTTAAGAAAGCACTGGTAAAACACATTAAAAATCTTTCTTTTCAACCTCATATTAGGAATTTATTCTTTTAATAAATAAGTTCTATCGAAAGCATTGTTTCAGTTTATATTAATAATCTAACCAAAATATTTGAAACTGTTAATTTTTTCTGATTCTTTATTGTCGATCTTTTTTTTTTTTTTGAAAAGATACAAAACTTTATATTTTTTAATATAAATTTTTATTCCTACTATTCTGTGTTTATAACACTTAAATTCTTTAATATTATTTGTAAAAATAACCACATCATCAGCAAAATCTCAATGGTCTAATTAATTTTCATTTATTTTTATTCATTTAGCTTCTATTTTAATCTGAAAAATGATTTCATAAAACTGCTATAAAATTTTGGAAGTATAGAATTATGTCTTCCAGCCTCGTCAATCTCTAGTATTGCTATCTAATTACTGCTTGTGCATTTTAATAAATATTCTTCAAAATATAACATTTCTGTGCTGATGTCTTGATATTCCAAAGCTTTAACTACTACAGAAATGCTCATACAGTCAAATGAAAATGGCAACTTATATTCATTGGTCTTTTCTATATTTATAACTTGAATGCAATTTACAGTACTGTTCTCATTTTTAAATTCAATTTATTCTTTTGGTTAAGTTTAAAATACTCTATAAATTAATTTTCAGACTTGAGTAGAGATCTTGTACAGATCCATTAAAGATTAAAAGTAATTTTTAAATTTTTTTTTTCTTTTCTTAAATATAATTATCATTACTGAATTCTTTCTTTCATTTGATTAATCTTTATCATTCTCACATTGACATATAATTTTGCTAACAAACTTTATATATCTGCTTTTTTAAAAAAAGTATCTGATATATGTTTCATACATTCTTATGAATGTAGTACTATATCTCACCTCTTCATGTAAAGCAATTGACATTTCAAAATGTATTAATTACAGGAGTCATTTTGTTTAGTTCTTCATAAACCTCTTTGCAAATTCCATGAAGGCTTATTATTGCTGAAACAACTTTCCAAAAAATGCGTTGTATTTTTAAGATTTTTATTATCTTGTCTTGGTTGATAATTTACAGGTGAACTGTTGATTGTAGTTTTTTTTTTTTTTTTTGAATGGGTGTGTAGCTGTCTTTCAGGCAATTCATAGATTTAATGTATCTTCTTATTAAACTCTTTCAAATCTGTGTAATCTTTGAAATTATTAATATTTTAAAATAATTTTCAAGTTCTGTCTTAAATTTATTGGAGCACTTTTGAAGTTTAATATTACCAATTGATAATACTTTTTGCTAATACCTATTTCGCTTTAGTTTTGCATTAATATATATCTCACTAATCATTCCCTATAATAAATCTTAAGTTTATTATAGTCTTAAAAACTTGATTTTAAGTCAAAATATAATCCAATTCTGCTGTACTTTCATTTGAATAATTCCATGTCCTCATTTTCACTTCAGATTTATTTCAAGAAGAAAAGATAATTGTTAATATAGTTTATTTTTTCAGGAAAATTTCAAGTGTAGTTCACTTTCATTTTTGGTTCTATATTCAAATTTATTCACATCATTTTCATCATTCAATCCTTTTTTAGTTTTACCATTAAAATTTGCTATGATAATTTTAGAATGTTATTGATATAACCAAAAACATTCTACTCATCTATATAAAAAACCTTCAATTTTTGAAAGTAAATCTATCTTCCATTAAGTTGAATGATTAATCCTGATAATCTACCTGATATACTTATCAATCTTTACAATTTTATTTTTATATATTTTATTTACAGTGAATTCTGATTTATTTGTGTTCTTAATATTTTTAGTTTTATGTTAAAATACTGATCAACTTTTCAAATCATTTGACTCTTCAACTGACTCCATCTCATATTATATAGTTCTTTTAATTTATATAATCTTTTTTTTAAAAAAAAAAGTGATCTGCAATTATAGATAGTATAGTTATACATCTACTTTTGGGCAAAGAACATGCCATAGATACATAATATATAAGAGTTCATTTTTGTTCAATTGTTTGTTAACTGCATTAGAGTGAGAAAAAACTAATTTAAAAAAAAAAAACTTTTTAAAACTTTACTTGGCCATTCAATTTTCAAAAACCCCTGACAATTATTCCACACAAATATATCTATATACTACAAGTCCTTCTATAATAATTTTTTAATTCAATTTATCTTTTAATTTTTCCTTATTCATTTGTAATTCAATAGTCAGACAAAATCCACTATGCAGAAAAAATTATAAAATTATTACTTTACATATTCCAGTTTAGCAATCCTTTCAATCAGGCAGGTCATATTAATAGCACTAAGAAAGGTATATAGAAGAAAAAACTTATAGATTAATTAGTATGCAATTTTGTGAATTTATATATACCACTTGCATAAAAGTGCATTGCACGAGTCTTTTTTATTTATTGTGTCAGTGCTGTTTGCTATAAACCATCCTTTTTGTATTTTCTCTTTTGAACGTTGCACTCAGTGCAAACCACTTTGATGTTGAGTGAATGAAAATTGTGGCCCGAGTTGATTTCATGCTCTAAAAATATCAACTTTATGTTGGCATCTGTTTTGGTGTATTTATATATATATATGCTAATCTAATAGTGCTATTCACATAAGACTCACCATAGTAAATTGTTTTGCAAGTGGATTCATTGCAGTTAATTTTATAGATTTGGAGAAATTGATTTATAGGTAACTTGTCTTTGGTGTTATTCAGTAGTTGATTGAGATTAGGAAGGCAAGGGTCCTGAAGCTAATATTAAATTCATCTGAAAAAATTGTTTCAACTTTTGTGATGCACCCAGTATAAAAGGAAAGCTGATCCATGCATTAGTGTTGTTATGGTTCACAAGCCTGGTGATTACTATGGAGTAGAATTTTTTAAGAGCTCTAGTGAAACAATTCTGATCATATCCTGTCTTGACTAGGTCTTTTATGTAGTTTTCAATGATATATTTTCTGTCTGCTACAAACTTATAATTTCTGTACAGAAAACACTTAAAGCCAGTGAATTTGGGTGAGGTGCTGATTTATGCTGAAGAAAAAACTATTATTGATATATGGGATGAGCTGAGTTAGTTATCCTCTTTATCCTGGACAATAGAGTATGAAGACATGTCAAAAGGAACAAAATTCTTGGATGTGTACACCCAACACTCCATGGACATAAACTATAAATGATTATCAAACCCATCAATGTCCATGGTTCTATTCATCCTCATTCATGCACTTCCATGTCACACATATTATTTGGCTTTAGTTGTTTTCTGTACAGAAACTATAAACTATGGAAATTTGAGGCAGACAGGATATATAAAATCATAAACTACATAAGAACCTAATCAAGGCAGGGTATGACCAGAATTATTTGATTGGAGCTTTAAAAAAATTATACTCCACAATAAACACCAGGCCTGTGAACAACAACAACACTAATACATAGATCAGTCTTCAGTTTATACTGGGTGCATCATAAAAGTGGAAAACCCATTTTCTTGAATGAATTCAATATTAGCTTTAGCACCACCACCACTAACCTCATTCAACTATTGAATAACATAAAGACATGTAACTGCAATGAGCCCACTTGCAAAGCAACTTCTTATGCTGAGTCTCATTTCAACAGCACTACTAGATTAGCATAACACAAATAAACATACAAATGCACCAAAACCGACCCCAATATAAAGTTGGTATTTTTAGAGCACGAGATCAATTCAGGCCACAGTTTCGATTCACTTGATATCAAAGTTATCTGCCCTGCAATGTTCGAAAGAGAAAATACAAAGAGATGTGGTTTATTACAAACAACACCCATACAATAAATAAAAAAGGCTCAAGTATTGTATTATCATGTAGGTGGTATATGTAAATTAACAAACCTGAATACTAATTAACCTATAAGTTCTTTCTCTTTTATATACCTATCTTACTGCTATGAATGTGACCATTCTCATTGAAAGCAATGTTAAGCTGTAAACCTGTAAAGTAGTTATAAATTTTATCATTTTTCCTGCATAGTGGACCTTCCCTATCTATTGGATTTTTTTTTTTACAAATCAGTTTGAAAGAAACTGACATATAGAAGCATGGAATTTTCTGTTACTATGCAAATTTCATTCTCATCATCAAAATGCTTATTTAATAATTAATCTAATATATATGTATATATGAAATAAAAAGGGCTAGCCAATGCACATTTCTTTTATCCGTTCCTGTGCAATTTTAAACAAAAATAAAATTGGTCTTACAAATACTTGTATTTGAAATTAATTAATGTTCGTCCATTACATTAGAGCACCAAAGTGATTCACTTTTGCTTTTTTCAATTGGGAACGAAATCATTAGTACTTTGGATCTTTTTTTTTATTGCACTAAATCATGTAAGGTTCTTTAAAACCAAGCAGTTAAATACAATTTAAAAAATAATAAACTGAATAGAAGCTGTAAATTAATATTTTTTAATAAAGTTAAAATTTCTTTATATATATATTGTAACGGGATATATATATGCGTTACATTTAAATTTTAATACTTGATTTTTTTGTAAATATCTAATATTGAATTAAATGCACCAACTTTCAAAATGCACAAATAACGAATAATTAATTTATTAATGTTTGATTTAAACATTAAAATAAGCTTTAAAAAAATTATAGAATCGAAACAAAGATTCTAATCTTTAAATAAAGTATAAAATAAAAACCTTTTTAATAATAGCGAAGAGTTTTTAATTTTTAAATATAAAAATTACAAACAGATCCTTAGGCAAAATGACAATTAAAAAGATGATTACGAAAGAGATAAGAGTCGAGAAATAGAAACAAAAGACTTGCTTTTCCCGCCCAGAGATAGAGACACAGACCTCAGTGGAAAACCCAAAATCTACCTAGCCACAAACCCAAAATTTACTTGGATAAACCTAATGAACCAATGAAAAATAGATATAAAATATGTTTGATGAATCCTGCATTCCAGAGATAAGGTGCCTGAGGACTATAAAATGAAAATCTGAAAGCAATAATTAATTAGAGAGAGAATTAGAATTTTTGAATTTGTTTCGTTGTTGCTGAAAAATTAAAATAAATATTGTCACCATTACCAAAAACGTAATATGTTTCATCGTGCTTCCTTCGGTTCAGCTGGCCGAAGGCAGCCTTCATCTCCATGGATCCCAGGATCAAACCACTGGAACCGTCTTCATAAATCGTCATAAGTCTTCATAGATCTTCATCATGAATGAACGAGCTCGAACAAAAGAAAGTATAATTTATAAATAATTGAAATATGAAATATAAATTCTTAAATTTAAAATCTTCGAACTTTATTTCTGTCTAAAAATGAACTATAAACTTTCTTTCCTGAACAAACCTGAACTTTATCTTTTATAAACTTTGCCATTTTAAACTCTGATCAAAAGTTAATGTAATCTCTTAAAATATATAGGTTTTTTTTATTCATGTTTAATATCTGTTTGTAATGGGGTGGGGGTTTGCTATTGCAAACGAATTTAAAGATGAAAATGCTTATCATTATTTGTGCATTATTAAATTTAAAAGAAAAGTAGGTTAAATAATATTTGTAGTAAAAAAATAAGTTAAATATAATGTGTCATTTTAAAAATGATTTTAAAACCTTAAACCAAATATTTTTTTTTTAGAATTAAATTAATAAAATGATTTAAATGTTAGTTGAGTGTAGATGGCTGCTAGACTCGTTTAAATGTTTTAAAGGGGTTTTGATTTCGGACTATTTGTTTCGTAGTTGTGTCAATGCTGATGGAGAGATATATGGACGTTTATATCATTGTAATGTGAAGTGTGTTAGCACCTAGGGCGACAAGTCCAACTGAATACATGACCCCAAAGAGGTAGTCATATCATTGAAATGGATGCAGACGTATTTCCTGTGCCATTGACCCATTCCAGCTCTATGGATTGAGAAGATAAGTCGGCAAGATAGGACCGCTGTCCCATCCATATGTAGCGTTTTCTCTTTATATTACATGCATGATTCCTTCGCCAGATAGAAGTACATTCCTATACTGGTTGAAGCTCATGTTTTCTCCAATAATATCATGCTGTTCAGATGCACATTCCTGTCAGCATGATTCTATGCTAACATGTTCACATTGCATTGGTTGCTGATATATATCTGGAAGCGAGCGTTGGTGTGGCTGCGGACTTTTAGCCTGGAATCAAATGTTTGAAAGTCTTTTAAGTGCGTCGTCTGGGTAGCTCATCTATATTCAACATTCCAAAATTTAAAATTAAAAGTTGAAAACAAATATAAAAATTATTTTTTTTAAAGTTTGTGCTGTCATTTATTTATATATGTGAATAAAATCTTTTTGTGTTATTTATACTGACAGTGATCTAGTGATTGTTTTTATTATTATTTATTAAAAGAAATATATTTAATAAATGTTTTAAACCTCTGCTACTTCATGAGCTAGTGACTTGGGTTGACAGTCATGATCTTAACAGTGCATATCTGCCTACTTTATAAATTTTCTAGGTTCAAATGGCCTAGTGGAGCCCTGTACGGCAGATTTCGGTAAGACTCGATAATGATCATCCAATTTCCGACCGTTATAATATATATATATATTAAATGTATAATTTTTTAAAACATTATATGTGAGAAATGATATCTACTTTAATCAATGATAACCAGACCATGAATTGCATGACTAACAAAAAAGTGGAAACATTCTACAACCAAATTCAAATTATATAAACTGATAGTTCTAGAAGACATATCAGAGATTTAATTAGAAATATTTATATTCTATTATGTACTAGAAGCTTTATTTAATATTATATGTATTGTAATGCTGGTCACAGAACATGGACATAAACTGCCCTAAATTGGTCAACCATTTACAATTCTACATAAAATTGGGGTTTAAACCATGAGAAATCTGAGAAATTGTATTTTATCCTCAAGTTAAAAAATAATAAATAAAATTTAATCTCAAATGGGATGAGCATAATAAAACATTATGATATATCAGAATAGCTAATTATAAGTTCACCACAACTCTCCAAAAATAACAATCATTCATCATCATGAATGATCTATCAAAATAAATCAACAGTCAAGCTTGTGATTGGATTTGAAATGAGTCTCTTGTAGAACCAGGCTAACTATTGAGACTTTTCCTACTTGGGCAATTGTTTAAACCATAGTTTGGATACACAAACATAAGTGCTAATCTATAAGAATACAACCAAAAAAATAATGCTGGAATATTAAAACATGCTGATCATCATCAATGTTCTGGCCACTTATTACCATTAATGTAGGCCAACTATAAATTTAATTTTTAATAGAGACCAAACTAAATACAATGTAGGGCATAAACGTTGAAGAAATCCTCTTCATACCAACCCAGAAATCATCATCATTATCTGGATGCTCAATGCACTAAATATAAACTCCCCATCCCATATAGCTGTTATGCACAAATCTAGCTCCGGAAACAAGAACTTTATAATTTATTACTGTGAGAGGAAAATAAACAATAACTCAACTTATCATAAATAACCTTAAGCAAATCATGGACTTGCATTATTTATAAATAAGTAGCTTTATTGGTATCATCAAAAAAAAAAACAAACACCAAATCCTAGAATATAAGCTGTCATGATATAAGATCACACACACACAACACTTCATGAAACAGGAATTATATAGAATAAAGTAATTAAGACTAGAAAGAATATTTAAAACAATTCTTTATTATCTGATTAATAACAACAAAAACAACATAACATGATAGTATGACATTTCAAACACCCATTTCATCAAAAAAAAAATACATTTTTACAAAAATTACATTAACCAATCAATTTTTATTCAGCAATTAACTATAAATTCCTTGGGTTCTTTCTTTAAAATTTTTAAGGGTTTATTAAACATATTCAAAAAAATCAAAGGCAGCAATCTTTGATTCTACACAGAAGGCAAATTGAAAGAGAAAAAACAACTTAGATTATTATTTTTTTTTTTTAAATAAAAAAAAAGATATTCTACCATTTGTAAGAGAAAATTTGACTGGGTTTTACAAAAAAAATATGTCTAATAATTTGGAATATTTTAACTTAGTGAAGAATTTACTGTTGTCCATTCTTATACAACACAAAAAAAGTTATTACATTTATAAAACAAAAAAAATCTATTAATAAAAAAAAGTGTGCATACATAATAAAAAAATACCTTTAGCCATGGCTTTTTTTGCTTGCAGATGCCTTTCCAGTTGCTTCTGATGGAGTTTCTCCCTGAAGGCTTCTAAATATGGATCTTGTTAAATTTGTCCTTTCCTGAGTCTGTAGCAATTCCAGGTAAATGAAAAGTATCAAATTTGTCCATTTTGTTCTCCTCTTGAATTTCCAGGTGAAACAGATGTAGACAGTAGTTACACTCTTGGTTTAAGGCAAGATTGCAGACTACTTTAGGGAAGTACTCTCTTCTCTACATTTTTATTTTAGTGAAGGTAGGTTATATGAAGGAAGATAATGCCTAGCTTTTAGCTGAATTTAAAACATGATTTTCATTATACAAACAACTTTTAGTGGTAAACCCATATGCTAAAAACTTGATATAAAAAACTGCTATTTTATTCAATAGCTTGGTATTAGCTGGATTAAGTTTGGGATGTTCTCTCTCTTCAACAGCTATATTAGGGATAATTTCTTCTACTACCTTTTTCAGCTGCAGAATTAAGATTTGTCTGCTCTCTTCAACAGTTAAGTTAGCAATAACCTCTCCAGATACTTGGGTATAATTATTAATTCACAAGCCCACATATATTTTTAGAACAATCTTGCCCTCATACTAATTACAATCTGTCTCCTGCATTATCATGACAACTAATTAAATAAAATTTCATAAAAAACAACTGTTCAGTCATTTCTCTTCTCAATCATAAAGATTGAAAAACAAGTTAAGAACATAAAATAACATAAAATTCTTGACTTTGCTTTTTGTAATTAAAAACCTAATCTTCTTGCAAAAAATAACAAGATAATCTGTTAATTGCACTGATTTGATTTTTCTTTTTCATTAGAGATAAAAAAAAAACAATTCTGATTAATTAAAATAAAACTTACAAAATTATTAAAATCATATTTTGCTCTTTCCTATTTTTATTATTATTATTTTTAAAAATAATACTCTTAAATATATTTCCTATTTTTATTATTATTATTTTTAAAAATAATACTCTTAAATATATTTAATGTTTGAAAATTTTCATATTATCATATGGGGATTTTACAAACATTTAGTTAAATGAAAATCCATAAAAAATATGCATTGGAAAATTAAATTTCATTTTCCCCATTATTTTTTTAAATTCTCAAACCTGAGGAACAAGCTGCCAACTATCTAATTATTTATTTTTCTAATACAACTATGTAATCAACTGGTTACATTAGCCCGGTCGTAATATGGAAAATGAAATTGAGTTGAGCTACTTTTTTGATATTTTAATTTCATTCAGCCAATTTTATTTCACAACAAAAACTTACATTAATCATGCTTTGCTATACATTAACACTTACACAGGCTTACAATCTAGGATACAATTTATTAAGTCTTGTTGGAATATGTTGTCAAAAGCAATTGCTTCATTTCTTGGGTCTATTGTTAGTCATGCTTTGTTGTACTTTAATATTTACAGACTTACAAGCCAAGTTATAATTTTTTAATTAAGCCATGATAGGATATTTGGTTACTGGTAACAGTCTCATTTATTTGATCTATTGTTATTATTTTTTGAGATGTGGTGACTAGTGCCCTAATATATGGGTACGTCTCTGACACCATGATGGATAGAAAATATGATTGCAGAACACAGGTTAGCAATGCAACATGTGCATCATAAAAGCTATCTCAGTTTAAGCACACACACAACTTACTACCCAGAGGATACATTGAGAGAAAAAATGACCAAAGGAATGTTTGGCCATGCGGAATACTTTGCTCATTTCTTTACAAGTCTTATAGGCTCCACACCAATAAAAGTTCTGTGTCTAGCAGATAATTCATTATTCTACTGATAGAAAGCCCAGCTCTTCTGATGGACTTATTCAGAAAAAGTTTAAACCTTAGGTAGGTGCAGTGCAGAGATAAAACAATAGAGCATGATGAACACATTGCATCCCTATATCTATAAGAATATCACCATCCACAATCAGCACTAAAGGCAACATTACAATACTTTCTAATATTTATCCCCAATTTCTTCAAAGTATCTTCTTCTTTCCTCAGTTTCAGTTACATCACCTTGCTTTTTTTGTTTTCTTGGTCAGAAGTGTAACTGCATCCTGCTTTGAGAGACTGAGGATCATGATCAGTTCTGATAATAATTCTCTGTGTTATGAGGTGATATATGTCTGGTTTATCCAGTTATTTGTGTTTTCTCATGGGATGAAGTACAATATTCATGATGAATATGTCCTTCATGAATGTTTGATCAACTTCCAGATCTCCTAACTATTTGGGTTCTGGTAGAACTATTTATGTCATCAGTTTAACTTCTCTTCCATGGTGACCCTTCATTTCTTCTGTTATGATAGTATGGTGGTATCTTGATTTTTTGCTTTACATATTGGATAGCATTCATATAGATTATCTCCTCTGTATGTCAATTTGGTTGGTTTAAATTTCTCCTTTTCAGCATATGCAGGTTTGCTGCTGTCAAATGCATTTAACAGTTCAGCCACCTGCTCAATTGTATGTCTATCAGTGCCAATCAACATCCTTTCAATATGGCTTGGGATGCTGTGTCTTAACATTATTATTTGTAATTCTGAGAGAATTTGCAGTGAGTGCTCTCAATTTTTCTATTTGCTTTCTAAAAAATGGAATGTAGGGTTCATCAGGACACTTCTCTTGGGATACTTTAACCCTTTCCTGGTAATCCTCACTCCAGTAGCACTTCATGATTGCATATTTAAATTTGCTATAATTATGAGAATGGGTAAATAGCAAATCCTACCATGCCTGGGATGCACCTTGAAGATGCCTATAAGATATTGCTATCTTTGTCTCTTTAGTCATGGCATTAATGCTGAAATCTTTCCAGACTATTGACAAATTCAATGGGCATCTTACCAGCATTTCCTGAAAAAGTCCTTATTTTAAGGAACTGTTTTACAATTCCAGGCATTTGGTTTGTATATTGATTCTCTATTTTTACTTCCTTTGTATTTTCAATTTCTTTTTTTTTAATGCATGTATAGCAGTTTTGCTTTTGTTTTGACCATCTTGCCAATGGTCATCCTCCAATTGCTTTACTATTTCTCAGATTCTATCATCTCTGACCTGCAGAAATAATTTGATTAGCCAAGTCCTCTGTATGCTCTTCTATCAATTCCAGGCTTTGCTTTCATTATTCAGATTTTATTGCCTCCTGCACTTTTCTAATTTTATTATCCATTACTTCTTGTATCTCTTTTATTTTAATATCCTTCTCTCCTTTGTTTTGTTTCACTTCATTCAGAACATGATTTAGTCTATATCATTAGCCATATTTTTACTGTTTTCATCAATTTTCTGTAGCATATTTACTTTTATTTCTTTCAATATTTCTTCTGTCATTTTTCTATTTTCTGCTTCTCTTTGTTGCTTTTTATATGATCCCCCCTTCTCTTTTTATTCTCTTCTTCTTTGTTTATTTTTTTATTCTCTTCTTTCTCTTTGTGGGTCTCTCTTTTATTTTTTTTATCATCTCTTTGTTGGTCTCTTTTCTTATTCTCTTTATTTAAACATTTCTAATAATTGGAGTAACATGGATGCTTCTTCTATTCTCTGAATTCCTTCCACTGGTAGTTAATCATCTTTTGGATCATGTTCTTCTATCTTTTTCACTCTTCCTCTTATCAGCATATGTTTCTATTATATGCTTTTATTTCTTACAAAAAAACTGTATTGTATCATTTTTACACAAGAATTACAAATCTGAACTTTGAAAAATATCTCATAAAATAAGCTTAACATCACTTTCTCTTCCATGTAACCATATTTTACCTTATCTAACACTAGTACTATATTATTATTACCCCTAATCTGCCTTTCCTTCAACTTTATTGTCTTAATATCTGGTTTTAATTCATTAATTAATATATTACCCTGTTTTATTCTCCAATTCTATCCTGTTCATGTGTATGTGACCAATATATATTTCTATTGTATTTTTTTGTTATAAGTACATATGTGTATACAAACACACATTCATGTCAAGAACCATTTTTTAAAATCTTTCTTAGAGAGATCTGATGAGAATCTGATAGCAAAATAATGCATAGTGACTTGCAATATTGGTATAGATAAAGAATACAATCACTGGATTATAAGCATACAATGCAGTGTGAACTCCCAAAGGTCTATCTCAATTTAGACACTGTAGCTACCACAACCCTTGATATGGAATAAAAATGCAACAAAAATCTTTGCAAAGCTCTGCTCCTTTGAGTCTTATGGGCTAGAAAATATAAACTATGCTGCTCCTTTTTGGAGGCTTAGAGGATAGGAGATCATGGCAGCATTATGTTAACTGAACCATGATAAACAATCAAAAAAAATCCGAAAATCTGAGGGTTGGAGCAATACCTGAGAAAGAACACTCCATGTAGTTGTTTGAAAAACATTGCATCCTCAAGCCAACAGCAAAACACTCCATCCATCACCAAAACTGAAAGTACTTCTAAACAAAACTGAAAGTACATCTCAATCCAATCTTCAAAATCATGACTTGATCATCTGCTCAACTTTAAATATAAACTCCTTAAATAAACATTAATATTTCTATTTTGTAATTTATAACTGAATTATAACAATCATCCTCTATGCTCTTGTCACATTTTACAGTAATATGTTTAAATTAATTCTGTATCAAAATACAGAATTTTGTTTTTCAGGTGTATTTCCAAGATTCATGTTATGTTGTCATTGATTATCATAACCTGATCATCATCATGCCCATAGTTGGGTCACAGGAAAATATGGGGTCATAGCTCAGGTAATGGTAAACAGTACATAAATATCAATGGCCCTAAATTTGTTAGCCATTTGTAACTCTACAGAAAATTGGGGGTTAAACCATGAGAGATCTAAGGAATTGTATTTTTATTCTCAAGTTAAAAGTAAATAAATAAAATTTAATCTCAAAAGGGATGAACATAATATATCACTCTGAAATATTAGCATAGCCAACTATAAGTTCACCAGCACTCTCCAAAGTAATAATCATTCATCATTATGAATGTTCTATCAAAATAAATCAGCAGTGAATCTTGTGACTGAATTTGAAATGTGTCCTGTAGACCAGGCTAACTACTGAATCTTTGCCTGCTTGGGCAATTATTTAAACCATAGTTTGGATGCACAAATGTAAGTGCTAATCCATGAAAATACAAACAAAAAAATACTGGGATATTAAAACATGGCCACTTAATAACATTAATGGCTTGAGTCATTGCAGCGGGTCAACTGCTCACTTCAACTGAATGATCGAATTTTTTTTTTTAATTATGCAAAAACTATAAGCATGATGTCAACAGAAATCCCAGAATTCGATGTGTCTTTCTATTAGCTTTTCAATTATATATCTTACATTGATATCAGATAAAAATTGAATTTTTTATAATTATTTTTAAAATTAGATGAATTTTTTTTTTTCTGGTCAATTTACTAGTTTACATGAGGCAATAAAGGCAGAAAATTTTTAGCAGCCTTATAATCCTAATATAATGTATTAAAAATACGCTAATAATTCTAATATGAAGGCCTTCAATGCGACATAAATGTAATTGTCCAATATTGTAAGTTATTAATCTTAATTTTTAATATTTAAAATTTTTTAAAATTATTGGATAAATGGTATATTAATTTGATTGCATTTGTATTGATGTGTATGTACTATATAAATTATATATTAAATCATTTATGCTCTTTATTATAAAAATATTTGAAATACAGGCACTCTTCACCTGGAGCCTAATAAAAGTTGTTTTTTAATATTTTAAATTTTTTTGATAAATGATATAATTTGTTTGCATTTGTATTGGTGTGTGTGTTTGTACTATATAATATTAAATCATTTATGCTCTTTATTATACAGTATATAAATTCAAATATAACAAAAGTTGTTTTTGTAGTGTAATTTTGGGTGTAGACATAATGATTCTCAACAGGTATATGTTTATATTTATATAAGTGTGTTTGTTTGTTCTTGCATCGTGTTTGTATAACAAGTAATGATTTACATATAAAGATCAGTGCAATGTAAATTTTAAAAACTGATAATCTAAAAATCCTATTTTGCTCTTTCCTCTTTTCTATTTTTTTTTTTAAATACACTTAAATATAATTAATGTTTGAAACGTTTCGTATCCTATGGGGATTTTACAAACATTTACTTAAAAGAAGACCCATAAAAAATATGCATTGGAAAATTAAATTTTATTTTACCCATTAATTAATATTTTTTATTCTCAAATCTGAAAAACATGCTGCCAACTAGCTAACTCATTTTTGTAGTACAGCTATGTAACCAACTAGTTACCGTATACATTACAGTCCTAATTATTTATTTTAATGGAATCAATTTGTGAGGAAAGGGAGCAAGCAGCTTTATATATGGTTTGTATACTAAATCAAAGATATTAGATTTTTTTCCTGAGACCACTATTATTGATATCATATATTTTCATGTACTCCAAAGTGATCTAAAAACTTCTTAAATCTTATTTCATCAATGGTATTTATGATACAGAATTAAAAACAATGATGCCATGCAACAAATGTCCTGATGTTTTTTCAGTAATTGTTTTTAAATCATTGAATTGATTGTGAAGAATGCCATCCATGGGTAACACATTCACCTCATTTAACACATTTTTTTTTTGTCTTGAATTTCACTGAATCTAAGGTGAATTAAAAATACTAGATATGTAATTGATCTTCAAAATGGTATTTGCTGTTGTGTATTGACTGGTTATATATTTATCAATATAGGCAATATTGAATCACTAAAAAATAATTATATGCAGAAAGCAGAATTAAACTATATATTCTAATTTCTGTAGCAATAATGTCTCGTGATATGCAAAAATGGATAAGTAGTAGTAGTAAAAAAGCAGACTAGTGAAAACTAGAAGAGTAGAAATGAAAGCTTATAATGCAGTTGAAGACTAGATACAATAGAATAAAGAGATCCAGTCCAACCCAATTAGATTGATTTAAGGATATGCATGACTAGCAAGGTGCTTATTAAAATTGCTAGTAAATGACCATCTAAAATAATGGGAGTTAATAAATGTGAAGGAAACAAATAGTTATTAAAAGAAAAACTTTTAATAAATTGTAGAAATGGAATTTATTTCTATCTATATATACATTTATAAATATATGAACTGTTCCATGATCAATATTATTTATTGCTGTTTCAACTAGTCAGTCACCAGTTGAACAACTAATTATTATTACTAATTTATATATTATAAATAAATAAACTCATTTTAGTTATTAAATAAAATGTGTGTTTTATATTTAAGTTACACATATGAATGTACTGCTGCTAGATTATAGTCTAGGTCAATAAATATCAAAAATAGTGCAGACTTAAAAATTCTGTTTACAGATTTGTGTAAATATTAAATGTAGCAAAGACCAATACCACAGTAAGGATTATTATATACAAAAATGCAGAACAGTGTGATAACATCTTTTGATGTAAATAAGCCAGATAGTGGCAGATATACATAAACTATGCAGACAAATCATGATAATAAATGCAATTTTTGATGACAAGTTGAAAGTTGCCATACTATTATGGATTTCAGGGCAGGATCTCCTGCAGTTAACAAATCAGTTGTGTGATCCAAAGCTATTGGAAAAAATCCTACATGGTAATGATAAAATTAAATGCTTATTTCAAGCCAATAACATTGAAATTTGCAGTGCATCTGTGTTTTCATAGTTAAAATGCAAGCACAAGATTAAAGCATATGTGAATATGATTTAACCTTGACATCATTCCAAACACAGTTCTGCATTTTTAAATTTGCTCACCATCTATTGCAAATTTTCACTTGTATGAAAAAAATTCCATAGATGACTAGAAAAGTGAAAATTCAGAAAGATATGAAAACTTTAGCTCTGTCATACCTCCGCCTTGATGAATCACCCTTTGTATTTTGGCATCTTCTAACATCATTAATTTTTAGGACATAGTTTGGAACCAAAAATCCAAAACATATTTATTTGCAAATTTATTACAATTCAAAATTCTTTTTGTCCAATACTTATACAATAATTAATACAATCAACAATATAAACTATTAATAATTTATTTTAATTGCAAATATATTTTTTTTCAAAAACAGAACATTATATTTTTGGACAATGCAAATTTACCTGAAGGTATTTATAAGCTTAGTTAGTATGAAATGAGTGCAATTAGTAAAGATGAATCTGAAAATATTGTAATATTATAAAAAATATTAAAAAATTTCAAACATTTAAAGCATAATTCGTTAAATTTAAGAAAAATAAATATTTATTCATTCATACTTTAAAAATCAATGTCATATAATGAAGTTTTCATTTATCTTGGAAAATGAAAATAAACTTTGCAGAAATGATGTAAAGACTTTTTGTTTTGATTACAATCTCATTTTTTATTATTTTTAAAAATAAAGTGAATATTTAAAATTTATTTCATTTGTAAACTAAAATATCAAATGAAGACAAATTTATTATTTACTGAGAAGAAATAATAGGTTAATCTTAAATTCAATGTTGAAGATGAAAACAAAAATGATACTTTTTGAAAGGATTAAAACCATTAACTTTAATAAAGGAATGAGAGTTTAAGAATTATATGGAAGAGATGTTATTGGAACAATTATTATGGTACATGAGATTTGAAGCAGATGCTTCTAAGTGAAACTACATTAACTTATAATGCTACCATTGAATATGACATAGCACAAAAATCTGTTCTAGACTACAGGCAAATATTTAAAAATGCAACAGAAATAGCCACCAAGTATACAGATAAATGTGGCAAAGTCACAGTTGTTGCGGGAAGAGAGATCATGTTTTAGTTACAGACTGACAAGTCATTTATTAAAGCTTTACAAAAAATAAATGACAAATATCCAAAAGATTAACCCTCCATTAGAAAATTGAGGGAAGGAGTGACAAAGGTTGGGAATGTAAGGTTAATAAAGGAAAGTGCCGATATGCCAAATATATTACAAGTCTGTGGACAAATGATAAAAATGTAAAAAGATAGTGGGTGGGCATATCATTAATGTTGCTTAAAGTGTGAACAGATACTTGCAAGAGACAATATTAACATAGAGATGAAGAAAACTAATATAGTAGTGACCAATGTTAATGGAAACAGAATTAATATCAAAGGAGTTGTTTCAGTTCCCATAACAGTAAATAACCATAACAGAACTTTTATTATTATATGTTGTTATAAAAAAGAGTCTGATATCAGTATGCAGTTGGTTCAAGTCTCTGGGTATTGGCATTACCACAATAAAAAGAATAAAGTTAGAAGCTGAAATTACAGGTAAATTCTTTCGACGCATTAAATCCTACTCAACAAAGCTTAAGAACAAACCTGTGCATATAGAGCTAATGGATAATATACAATAGATCATTTATACACTAAGGAAGGTGACTTCTTTAAGCCCAAACTGAAAAAAGTACTAAATGGTTTGATGAGTAAGGGCATTTTTACACCTATAGAGAAATCTGCTGGGCTACACCAATAGTAGCAATATGAAAATGGATGGAATTATAAGGATATGTGATTATTGGATTACTGTTAATAAAAATATTAATAAAGGTGCCCATCCCATTTCTGGCATGAAAAAAGTATTAATCTCTGCAGAAAACTACATACTTTGCAAAATTTAGATTTCAAATCAGCATTCCAACAAATCCATCATGAACAGAACAGCTGAGTTATTGATAATAACTATACATATGGGACTTTTCAAATTCAAAAAACTGCCATACTGACTAATTATAGCATATATCTTCCAATCAAAGATAAAAACTTGCCCAGCAGAGTAGAAGGGACTATATTGTATTTAGATGACATTTTAATAGTTACTGAAAATGAAACACAATTAAGTGAAAGGATATATGTGGTCTGTGATAAGTTAAATAAGTTTGGTGCTAGACTGAATGTGGAAAAATGTATCTTGTCAATGAGAGATATCAAATTACTGGGACATATTATAACAAAAATAAAAATATCCCAACCCAGAAAATGTTACTGCAATAAAAAATACCCCGAAGCCAACAAATGTAAAGCAATTATAAGCTTTTCTAGGTTTCCTCCACTTTTTCAAAGGTTTCTTAAATGGTAAATCACATGCAGCTACACCCCTTCATGAACTTTTAGGGAAAAATCAGATAGAGAGAACAGTAAGACAAGGCTTTTTAAAAAAGTGAAAGATTTATTATTGTCCGATAAACTACTAGTCCACTATTGTGAACAGAAACAAGTTATAGTAACAACAAATGCTTTTGAGTTAGGTGTCGATGCCGTTATATCATAGTGGCTATGGAGGTAGACTTCTATAGCTTATGGTTCTAAAACATTGTCCGTGGCCCAGAAAAATTACAGCCAAAATGGACAAAGAAGCTTTAATAATCATCTTCACTGTGAAAACATTTCACACCAATATGTTTATGGATGGTCAATTAAGATTTATACCCACTATAGGTCACTTTTGGGAATTTTTGGAAAAAATAAAATTCCAAACCATGACAATCAATGAATGCTGAAATGGATGAATATTCTAATTTTATATGGCTATAAATTATTGTATAGGCTGCAAAAACATAAAATATGCTGATGCCCTCACCAGAACTCTGGTTAAAAGCATACACAAGTCCCATCTTATTGAAGTAAATTATATAAATGTATTGAAATCCAAAGTAGTTAATAGCAAAAGTTTAGCTGAATGAACTATAAATAATAATTACTGTAAATTGATTACAAATTGATTCAAAAATGGATGGCCAAATAAACAATCAAATTATGTAGGACCAGCCATTTGGAATGCTCCAAAAAAATTTTGATGTGTTATGATTGTATATTAATGAGACCAGATAATAATTCCATCTAAGGCGAAGAAATGTCTTTTATAGTTATTACACCAAATATCCCTTGGGATAAAATGAATATTTGTGTTTGGTGGCTAGATTTAAACAGTGATATTGAGCAAATTGTCAAACTTACCAACAGTGACTTTGCTGACTAAAAAATTTCCAATCTTGATCTGAGGCTACAAGAGGATCGAAAAGAGTATGTTCAGACCAGGCTGGGTCATTCCATCAACATATTTTCTTGATAGTATTCAGCAAAGAAATTGAAGGATTCTCTTAACTTTGAAGGGCATAATACCACTCTCAACCAAATGGAATTTCTGAAAAGACAGTCCAATTGAAAAGAACTAAATAAAAGGGGAGTGTGCTCATATCCATGAACACTAACAACAGTGATGTTTTATCCTGACTTTACCCCAAGTTTCAGTACAAGTTAACCCTAGCAAATTATTAATGAAGTGCCATATAAGCATGCATGTTTGTGATAATACCAGATAAGATAAAAAAAAAGATGTAAATTTAGAAAAATATCAGATTTAAATTAAAACAAACCATTTGGATAAAGAATATACCTTAAGAAAAAATTGATACTTAGAGAGAAATAAGCAAAATAGTATCTGCACAAATCTGAGATAAAACTAGAGGATAATAGAGTAGTGAGAAAGTTATCAATATTATACATACCAAAGATTTTAAACAATTAAAAAGTATATCGAAATTTTACTATATTTAACAAACAAATTATTATTTTTGTCTCAATTCTAGAAGTAGTTAAGATAATAGAGGTAACTAAAGCAATGAAAGAGAGATTGCAATTTCACATAGAAATGATTATTAATTATATTAAAAGCTATACATTTTATATAATTTTTAGTATAGACTTTACATTAATTAAAATATAACTATAACAGTTCATCTATATTGGTGCCATTTGATTCCTAGCCTTGGTGTGAACATTGAAATTCATAAATAGTATATGTATTTTTAACAAACACAGATATAGTAAACATCTTCAATATGTATACAGTATATATACAGATATCTACAATACAATTTTATTATAATGTAAATTGGTACTACACACATATAAAAACAAAATATGCACTTTCCCAAAAACTGCCAAGGCAACTCAATTGGCACTTACAGTCACTCATATTGTACACTCTAAAAAAATTTTGCGGTAGTATTTTATTTTATGCTGAATAAAGAATGATGTAGCTAAGGTGATTCTAAATGTCTGGTTTTATTTTGATCTTGCTATATATTGAAATCCATTTGAGATGGAAATCAGACAATAGACAATTTTTAAATGTTTAGATAACATCAGACAATTGTCAGAAATTGAACAACAGCACATAAGTTGTCCATAATATTGTAGAACACAGAGGCAAGCTCAAGCCTGAAGCAAACAAATGCTAGCTATAGTTATCATAGTATCTGCACATGAAGCAAATTATCAATAGGCTGGCAGTGCCAGAATTCCAAAGAAAAGTCACAGCATCCCTTTCCAAATATTAGCTGTACTGAAGCATTGTATCTAAACATTTATATGTATTTTGTATTATAAATACATATAATAAATATCTTTTATGTTTATTTACAGAGTTGTGTGTTAATATTGTGCAATCATAAATATTATTTCTAACCATACTATATTATATAAATGCAACAGAATTAGCACAGTTGATAAGATCTATCCTCATAAGTTGTTTAAATCTTTATCACTCACTTAAAAGAAAAATATATCGCTGAATAGTATTAGCATGTCAAAAAAAAAGCTAATGGTTACTCATTTCTTTACAGAAAAGTTAAACAAAAAGCTTTTTCCTATACTGAATAAAAAGAAAACATCAAAATTATGAAAATTGATTACCTGGAAGAGTTCAGTCGTGGCAATTCATTATATTAGCCAGCACATGAAAATGGAGGTCACTTCTTTCTTAAATCAAGTCAGAGTAAAATCTAACATTTTTTATAAAGATTTGTGGTTCTTCAACATAAGAAATTCTATGTTCTTAATCAGCTTCTCAGATTTTTCTACAACAGTATTTTATCTGACAATTTATTACTATCCAAATCACTGATCATATTACAGACGTATGATTTTAATCCCTATTGTAACGATCCGGATTTATAGCGAGCTAACGTAATCTGCACTACAGGGCACGATCTAGGCATTTGAACCTAGAAAAATTTATAAAGTAGGCAGATTTGTAAGTAAAAAAAAAAATAATTTTTTTTTCCTTTATATATTTTGATATCCAGTCGTTAGCCCATTGTCACTAGCTCAGGGAGTAGCAGAGGTTTAAATTTCATAATAAATTTTTATCTAAGAATATATAAAAAAGAATAAAATAAGCCACTACCAGTAATTAATACACAAACATTTATTTACGCACATATATAAAATTTAGCATTATTTTAGAATAACTTTTACTTTGGATTTTAACTTGATTTTAGAATTTAAATTTACATTTTAATTTTTATAATATTATAAGTTTACATTTTAATTTTTTATAAGTTCGCACAGATGGGTTTATAAAATGTGTTTTTAATGTTGAGTATAGATCGGTTACATAGATTACACGGTCAAAAAACATTTCAAAATAAACATAAACGATCAAAATACAAAATCATTGATACCGTCAATTGCATAGGGAATACAAGAAACCCAATGGTGTTCATCATAAGACACCGCATTGACACCAATAACTTAAAAGACATCCGACATAAATACATCTTAGATACTCACCGTAAGGTATCAGTATTTACCGAATGTCTATATATTTTGATCAAATATGAAAACCAAAAACATAATCAACTGGTAACGAACCCATGCAAACGTCTATACCCAACTTAAATTTAATGCATTTTTATTTAGGGTGTCGAGTATGAATAAACTACATAGATCTGCATTTGAAAAGAAAATATTCTTCCCTGATTTAACCTTAGGCAAAAAGTTGGCAGTCAAACTGGCATCAATCCATCTGATACATTTATGTATTCAATGTAGCATGAAAATACGACAACCCAAAATACTATACTGTCAGGAATGTACATCTGAACAGTAAGTAGAGTTAGAGAAGACATCGTCTCTCCACCAACAGGAATGCTACATCTATTGGCGAGTAGAACAATAAACAAAAAACTCCATAGGAATGGATTGCGGTTCTTTGCCGACTTACAAACCCATCCATAGGCAAACAGAAGGTGTGTGGCGTATATATGCAATCCTGCCCATAGCGGATCTCATACTACATCTACTAACTACATCAATATATCCAATCCAATGACCTAATTCAACTATGAAACAAATAACCTAAGATTTACCCTCCCCTAATATAACTTTACAAATCTATATAGCCATTCACGCCCGACTCAAGTTTAACATTTATGTAATTTAGTCTAACAAAAAACAAAAATCATATTAAAAACTTAAAAGAACAAAAAAAAAAAAAAATGGAAATGATTTTAAATAAAAAAAAAAAAATACATCAAATAACATTATTAACATTAATTTACGTTGGTCAGATAGGATTCTATTTGTATTATTTACTAAAAGGTTTAGAATTTAGAGTTCTTATTGTTTTCAAATGAATATAAAGTTCTTACGATTTTTAAAATGTCCAGCTTTATCCTTTACAGTTGCTTGCCGTTGTTGGTAATTTTGAACGGGAATTCCCACGCCGTACTGAAGATATTGGTATCCAGTTAGCCATTGTTTTTATTTATCCGGAGGTCTTTACTTGAGCTGGTCCTTAACGTAGAAAACGATGTCATTTCTCTTTCTTTTTTAGCAGAACTGAAGGGATTGAAGAGTGCGTCTTTTCAATCCCTTCTCCTTCGACTTCGCACTAACACATATCTGTCCTCTCGTAATAACTAATTAATACTTTTATTTTCCAAACTTTTCCTTTTATATTAATTTTAAGGATCCAATGGACATTACGTCATCGATGATGATATGGTCCTTTCGCTGAGGTCCGATTCCATTGTTTTTCATTCATTGGCTATTAGTTTCTATTGTTTTCCTATCTGACCGATGCTTATACATTTAAATGCCCAAGGCTAGTTTACATTTGACTAATTAAATTAATCATTTCCATTTTTTCAATAACATTTTAATTTGTTTTGTACAAACTTAGATATATTTTTATCTTTAAATCTTTACTGACAATTTAGTTTTAAAATACTTTTTCTTTTTTTTTTAATAAAGTTTTATTTTAATATTTTTTTTTTCATCTGTGCGATTATATAGATACGAGTTTAGTATAGAATTTTAATTTTCAAATTTTAATTCTTAAAAAGAGAAGTTTTATTTGCGAACTTTTATTTTTTTTATGTTTACTAATAAAAAAACAATGTAATGACGTCTGTGCTCGTTACACTATATTCAGATGGAGAAAGAAAAGTTTTAGAGATTTTGCCAGAACTCAGAAAGTTAGTGCTGAACTGTGACTTTAAAGATTTCTGAAATGAAGCACTGAAGACTGTTTCATTTGTGAAATAAAGTATTATAGGCTTAGAATCAAATTGCTAATAAATGCAAATACCATTTTGATTCTGCAGTCTCTCAGGTAACTCAAAAAAATCAAAAAATTGGTCAGACAGTCAGCTAACGAAAAAAAAAATCAGGAATCATCAGCTAAAGCTATTTAAAATTTCCTAAATAAATCAGAAAAAATAAACACAAAAGTTTATTACATATGTGATAAGCCAAAACATGCACATTTTGAAGGTACACATTGGCATATAGAAAGTCATGTCAGTCATATAGAAACTACATATTTAAAAAAAAGAAGCAAGACAGAAAAGAATGAAGGAGTCCATTCAAAAAACTCAAAAGATACAGTAAAATCAAATCAATACCTATAAAATGTGAGAAGCACTGATTCAGCCTTCAAAGTCCTAATTATAATTAATTAAATGTCATTAACAATGAAACTGGATACCAGATCTGCAGTTTTCATTATATCAAAAAACACTTTGGCTATCATTAGTAAAAAAAAAAATAATCAGCAGCAACTTAGTAATAATAGAATGATTGCTGATTATCAAGGCAAGAAAATATCACTCTTGGATGAATCAAGGATTAAAGTTATTAATCCAAATAAAATTATTCATTTGCTTCTTGTTGTGTCAATTGGTGAAAACATCATTCTATTTGGTCATGACTAGTTCAATCATTCAGACTGTACAATGATTAAAGTGAACCAGCTCACAAACATAACAAAATTTAAAAAATAACTAACCAGATGTCTTTGATAATAAATTGGGACTGACTTAGGTGAAACTTGTCAATTCTTAGACCTAATTAGTATCAACATGAAAATAAAATTGCTGAAATGCAGATATGTACTCAAATCTTAGGCCATATTTAATGAAACCGTGAAATGGGTTCCAGTGACAGGTTTGCATACACTAAATATCACATGATCACCATTTCCTGCCCTTACACAAGCTGTTAAACATTGACAAACTCTTCATACAATAGTGCCAATCAATTCAAGCCATAGTAATCAATGGATGCAAAAAAGTTTGTGCATAAAATCCCTACTTAGTGCCTATTCATTCTCACTTGTAGATTTCATCATTGAAGAATCTTGGATCTTTGAGCACTGCATCTAGAACTTTAGGATCTAATATAATTCTCCAGCACCGTTTTAATTAACTATAAAGCTATGAGTCCAAAATGAAAACCGACATTTTCAATTCAAGCTTATTCACTTCTATAGTCATATAGATCTGATCCAGTTCATTATTGATACATTTTGGTGTCTTTGGTTTTCTAATAAAGCTAATCATCATCATCCCATAGTCACACCACATGATCACTATTTCCTATGTTTACACAAGCTGTTAAAACAGTGAAGATTCTCCACACAGTAGTGACACCCAGTGCAAGCCATAGTAATCAATGGATGCAAGAAAGTTTGTGCATAAAATCCCTATCTCCAAGGCTCCTCACTAGTCTGGGGATACTGGATGAGTAAGCATTTGATGGAGATTTTATGCACAAATCTTCTTGCATCCATTGATTACTATGACTTGCATTGAGTGGAACTGCTATATAAAGAGTTTGTTACCATTGTAACAACTTGTGTAAGAAAGGAAATAGTGTTCATGTGATGTTTAATGGTTTAACACCATTCCTGTCCATGGGATGATGATAACTATGGTTATTAAAGAACCAAAACATCAAAATGTATAAATACTGAACTGGATTCAGATCTATTATATGACTATACAAGTGAATGAGTTTGGATTGAAAACATGTTTTAAATTTTAACTAAAAAGGCAAAAGGTGGCTGCTAAAGAATTGTGTTAGATCCTAAGATCTAGATGTGGTGTTCTTAGATTCAAGACTCCTCACTGATGAAGGTCACAAGCAAGAAACTAGTCTGGGGATATTGAATGAGTAAGCATTAGATAGGGATTTTGCATAAACCTTCTTGCATTCATTGATTACTATGGCTTGCACTGAGTGGCACTACTATATGAAGAGTTTGTCACTATTTTAAAGGGTTGCATGCAGTAGTTGTTCAGACTGTTGATCACAGACATTGAAATCAATTAAGGTCAGTACTCTAACACCTTGAAAAATTCACTGAACTAGATGAAGAATCCAGATCTGAAAAAAACAGATCTGTTCAAGAAGCCAGACTAACTTGAGAATGATGAAACCAGGCCAAAAGATGAAACAAGTTTGGTCTGGATATCCATCAAGCTATCTTATGAAACTATATACTTCAAATGTAATATTGTGAAGATAAGGAAATATTATGATCTCATTCTAACTCATGTAAGTTTACCCTCGAATAATGGACTTATTCTTATTACAATATTATCAGGATTCAACTTTCAATAAAATAAAAGTAAAAAGAAATAAATAGCTAATAGCATAAACAGGCCAATGGAAAACTAGGTCAATAAATCTGATTATTTCAATAGAATAAGGATTTTGCTATATACTGAAATCTATTTAAAAAAGAAATCAAACAGACAACTTTCAGATATTCAGACAACTATCAGATATTGAATGGCAGTACATAAGTTGTCCATAATATTATAGAATGCAATGAGATATGCTCAAGCCTGAGCAAGAAGCTGCTAGCTACAGTCATCATAGTACCTGCACAGAAGGCAAATCACAGTAAGCTTGAAGTGGTAGGAATCAAAATGGAAATCACAGCATTCATTCCCGTATCTAAACATTTGCATACATTTTATATTATAGTTATTTACAGAGTTTATTCTCTTCCATACTATAGTATAAACACAATAGTATATTAATCCAATTCAAAAATAGTATTTGTTGCATAATTATAGACAATGCCTATAACGGGATTTTTAATATTTATCCCGCTTACTAGAAATTTTCTGAAAACGTAAATCTTTTACAGTATGGAGTTTATTTTGAAGGTAAATAAGCAGAATAAAATTTGTATTTACAATGTTAGTTAGCTAATCATTATATATATAGTTTTCTATATCATATAATTTAAATTTATATAACACACACTAAAAAAAAAAAAACAATGCTATTAATATTTCTATATATATTTAAATTAATCCGGCAAAGCAATTATTATCGCAAACAAGACAAAAATCTATTTTCTTCATTTCTTTTATTTAGCTTAGGAATAGATTTAGAAAAATAAACACCTTATTTTAACCATTAAAAAAAAAAAAAACAGTCGCACATATTTTGTTTATCAATTATATAAATAAAACAATTCAACAAAAACATTTAATATATTCACATTCCAATAGATGATTCACAACCTAAAAATTTTATCCAAATAACAAAAAAAAAAAGAAACAAACAAGCAACCCATAAGAAAAAAAACTTAATCCATCTCAATAAGCGTCCTAAACATTTAAAATTCTTTTCACGATATCCCGCTTTTCTCTTCACTCGCTTGGCGTCGCTTCAAATACTATTGACAGCGCCCTCTTAAAAAGTTGACATTTACTTGAATTATTAGCTAATCATTCTTTTATGAGTAAAACAGGTGTCCTCTTCCTCAGAATACATGACGCTTGCCCACTGTTTACCGTCAATACACGCTTATTTATAACTACGATAGAGTTTTTACACACCTAAATATTTATGATAGTGCACGCATTCATGATGTCTGAATAGCGTACGACACGCGTGCATACGCCCCATATCGCTGGTTGGCGCTCTATTTCGGATGAGTTCCAATTCTATGTAAAGATTTCTTTTATAAGCAAGTATGGATGAGTCAGGCAAAGAAATAAAAAAGAATGGGAGTTCTTGTCAGTCAACAAAAATGTGATTACGGTCAATGGATGCAGCTTTTTTAAACAATATTGGCGTCTGTAAAATTCTAATAGATTAAGTTGCATTATAGAATTAAATGTAGGGAATTGTTAAATTTAAGAAATAGGAGTAATAATTGTTCTATAGAATATATATATAATATCACATAACTATATATATATAATTTTTATATACATATGTACATATAATTTTGGCTAATAACATAATACACGCATATGTACGAATACGATAATTTTATATACACATGTATACTATATTATTATGATACAATTTTTTCATCAGTTTGGAGTCATGACTGGCGACAAAAAATATCAATCAAATAATAATTGACTATATAAATAATTTTTAGTAAATAGGTATAAGAATAATTAAAAATTTATTAAGAATAAAACGCACGTCAAAAGATTATATATTTAAATGGACCCAAAAAAAAACTGTTGCAATAGATTTTTTTTATAAACAATAAAATAGCAGGAAAAATGTAAATTCAGAAGGAAGGGCTATTCTTTAGAAATAATTTGTCTATGTGAATTTTTTTCACTTATCCAAGTAATTAGATTTGACTAAGTAGTGGGGATTGAAGACGGATCTTCATACTCCCTTCAGTCATCCATTCTATCTTATATAAACGATACACATGAAAAAGATAAATAATCTCCAATGGATGTATTTCATGCTGAACAAGCAGTCATCAGTTGGTTCGGATCATAATTTAATGTAATCAGTGCTCAGTTTAAATTAAAATAGTAAATCTGCAAAGTTTAATGGACAGGCTTCAATCTTCTCCATTGTTCAGCTGCCCATATCATAGAAAATCTGATGACAGAATGCTCAAAGTCCTTGTTGATGCCAATATTATTATCATACCCATGTTGACCTTAAGTCAATCTGACCCCTCATATGTAGGACCTTAATATGTCCATTTAAATACATGGAATGGGGTTGGGCATAATTCAAGCTGAATCTGTAATATTTGAATACAAATATAGTGTATATACTTAAACTAGATGTAATTAGAGGGGATTTGAATACAGACTTGTTGATGATTTGGACCAACTGGTAAGTGCTGGTTCAGCATGAAATGTGTATATTGGAGATCATTTTCATATATATGTGGTCATGCGTATCAGTTGTATAAGATAGAATGAATAACTAAAGGAAGCTTGAAAGTCAATATTCCAATCCCCTCTAATTATACCTAGCTTAAGTATGTATACTATACTTGCATTTAAATATAAATTTGATTAATTTTTTTGGTTTGTTTGTTACATTTAAAAATGTTTTATATATATAAAATCATTATTTGAAAGTAATTCACTTTAAGAACTACAAACATTTAACATCAAAGAAATGAATGAAGATAAATATATATATGCTGTATATATGATATACATTAGATTTATTTTATGTATGGTTATCTAACTTAAGACAATTAACATTAATCAATAAATGGGTTTCAGTTATTAATTTCTTATTAATCAAATTGACTAGCTTGATGATAAGGATCTAAAGCTTTAATGATTCTAAACATGGAGAGGTTTTTTATATGACATAAGTTTGAGTGTTTATGAATATGTATATATATAAAGTGTGTATATATATATATAAATATAAAGAAGTTATATGCAGTGTAACTGCTTGTTTGATCAACATTGTAATGCATTTAATATATATTTTTAGTTGTCAATAATCAATTATAGAATATTTCAGTCTATATAAGTATGAATGTTTTGAAGTAGTTTACTTTAATACACTAAATAAACATTGTCTTAGTCTATTTCACCTGGTAATGTGTTACATTTGGCACGAGAACATATTTATAAGTGTATATATGCATATATGGCTTCAGAAAGAAGTTTGCTATTATCTGAAAGGAGAATCTTTGATTCCTATTTGAGGTTTTAAAGGAATCAAGTAGGGCAAAATCCTAATGTCTACTGCAAAGGTTCTTATCGTTGCAACTGTAATTATCATATAATTATTCATATAGTATATAAACATGGATGAGCGGCAGATCAATATGGTGAGTTTATTGGCTTTTTATTTCCGAATTTAAGATTAAGAAACACCATGATTTTTCTTCCCAGTTATATGATAGTTCTTAAATATCAGTTGAATTTTCTTGAAGACAGAGTGAAGTCGTGTATAAATTAACATTTTTTAAAAATAGATATTTACAATTATTACAAACGAAATAATTATGGCCCTTATTCATAGGAGACTGTAAATTCACCAGTCAAGGCAGCAGTTAGCAACCAAAGGGTACTATGAATATCCTCACAGTGGATTCAGGCTGTCATTTGATGATGGCCTTTTATTTAGCTACCTAAAATAAATGCAGATCACTTTCAAGTAAAGGAATATTGAATGAATTGGAAGAAGAGGACATTGTTGAATGTTGTTAAGTTATAGGAAAAAATGAGATATTTGATTTAAAAAGTTGACATATACTATATTACAAAATTGCAAATATTGGAAGCACAAATGGAGTGGGATTCATTATAAATAAAAAGTAGATCAGCATTATGGAGATTGGTGGTATATTAGACAGAGTAGCAAGATTAGGTATTCAATTTAATGGAAGATATCAAATGAAAATAATTCATGTTTATACCCCAACAAGTTTTCATTGTGATGAAGAAGTAGAGGATTTTTATATGGATGTTCAAAAACATTTTGAGCAGACCAAATGACATTTTAAAATTGTCATGGGAAGTTTTAATGCTAGAATTGGTAAATGATTGAAATCTGAAAATGCAGTGTGTAAAATTAGGTTATGGTCAGAGAAATGAAATGGGATACAGATTTGTGGATTTCGCAGAAAAACAAAAGTTTTATATTGTGAATTCTTTCTTTGAGAAAAATGCTAAACAGATTCCAAAGCTTCCAAATGATTCAGCAGAATTGGATTATATTTTGACCAACAGAAAATATATATTTCAAGATTGTAATGGTTTTAATAAATTCAACACAGGAAATGAAATATAATCTATTAGTGAAGAGAAAGATAGGTATTAATGCAAAACTAAAGAGAAAGAAAAATATTTTTAAAAAAACTAGTATTCACAGTTGACATTCCTATCTTTAGAAACATTCAAATGAATTTAAATTAAAAAATTTTAAATCATTTTAAAATATTAAAAATTTTTAAATCATTTTAAAATATTAGCTGATTCAGATTTGAATGAAATCAATAGGAAAATAACTGAAACACTATTAAGAATTACAACAAAGATAACGGATGCAAAAAAGCAACTGATCAGAAAAATTTCTACTGACACCACTTCTGAAGATAAGAAATATAAATAAAAATGATCCATTAAGAAAAACTGAATATCTACAGTTTTGTCAAATAGTACAAAAAAGAATTAATAACCATATAAGAAAATATAGTTGTGAAATAACAAGTAAAGTTTTAAAAGAATAAAAATCTCATAAGTATAAAACATCTTGATAATGGTAAGAAACTTATTTCAGCAATAAGAAGAGAAGATAGAACTATTGCTAAAATGAAAGATGATATTATGAAATGTGTGGAAGAGTTATAGCAATAAAGATCAAGAAAAGGTATCTACTACAATTACTATATCTTCTGAATTGCCCAGCATTTTTTTTAAAAAAAGTAAGATAATCAATTAAATCTATGAAAAAATTCAGGTAACAATATCTTAAAAGAGACAGGTGCAGAAATTAGAAAAATTGTTGACAAAGTTATATACCAAATGTCTCCATGATAATGTACCAGTCAGATTTGTATGTACATTTAACAAGAGTTAGACAATAAGTACAAGTTCCCTAAAACAAATCCAGCACAAGATGCACAGGTCAGGAGCAATCATGATTTCTGCTCTATTTGCCCATTCTCTGATGATAAGAATTTCATTTATTCCAGTCCCAGAGCCACAGTGGAGAGATGAGATCTTCAGGAAAATGTGACAGTAATAACTTAAAACCCCTAGCGTGGAAGGAGAGCTTCACAATTAAACTGATATTTTATTACGACAAGGTTTAATCGGGTGCAACCGACTAGCATGAGATGATGAGCATGGATTATAACATAATGCAACTCCTAACAATATGCATTCATAAGACAAAGAAATACTGAGATAGCAATCAGTTATGAAAGATTAATAATTTATTAATAAGGAATTGAATACTTAAGCAACGATACATATAAATTTACACATACAAATGACAATTTATTTACATATAACTACATAGGTTAAGAAAGTATAGGTTTCACATGATCAATGATGATTAGCATATTCTATAGGTTACATAATGTTATGAACCGTTATAGAATATGTATTACAATGATTAAAGAATATGCAAATAAAATCGAATATATATATAACAATAGACTACATAATGTTGTAACGGTCAGATTTGTACATTTGCTCAAGAGTCCGAGCCAGAGAACCAAAAGCTGACCAAGTCAGGATAGTAATATCCTAACGTCTGATCATACCTCAACTCTTACTCGTGCTTCCAAGTCAACCCATAGTGAATAACATGCCTGAGGTTACACTCGATATCTCTTTATTCACATTCCAGCAATAGCAAAGCAGTAAAACATGAGACATCCCCCCATTACATATTATCTAAATTATCTAGTGATTCATAAGGTAATGAGCAAGAATGGAGACAGTCAAATTTATATTTCATAAATTTAATGTAACACTTAATAAGTTATAAAGCAAATAAATTGGGTATAGCTTGCTCATATGCAGATGAGTGAATACTCAGGGTTACGAAAAATATATTACAGCAATTTACATAATGCTTACATGCAGGTGAGTGACTCAGCGTTCCAAATAATATAACAAAGCTAATTATATATGCAGGTGAGTAGTTCAGGGTTATAAAATAATATAAAGCAATTTATACAGTGCTCACAAGCAGGTGAGTGGCTTTTAGGTTTACAAAATGTTTAATTAGTCTGAATTTAATAGGCTCCTACCATATATGTCATAACTCATGCCATGTTCTATATAATGGAAATCGGTAATAGAGTGATCAATTTATTGGTAACTGATGGAGATTATATTATTACTAAGTTTAAACTTAACTATAACAATATTTGCATGATATATATAACAGCTACACAGATAAATGCATTAATTCAGATTCCGAATTGGATCAAAGCCGAAGTTACTTTCTAGGGGAGTTGAACTGAGGTGTGGCAGTCGAACGTCAGATTCTAGTGTGTTATAAACTATAGTATCAGAATAAGTGCACCTCGAATGTGTTCTTAATTGAGGTTTATTACCTAGTAATCGGTTCCTCAGACCAGGCTACTTGCTATAATACGAAGAAGCCTTTTTATTCAAATGAACAGAACAGTGGCTTACGAGCCCTTTGGAACGCTTTGGTTCCTTCAAATACAAATAAATGTTACAGTTGCCTAAACTTTCAAGGCATGACTTGATGTGGAAACAATCCTGGTGTAGGCCTTTATAGGTATAGCAAGGAAAGATTCATATTTATGCTAACTAGCAACACATTCACAACACTAATTTAATATTTTCATAAATTAATTATGCCAAAATCTTAGCTTCTGTCAGTGCTACTACCACCGATCAGTTCATAAATGAGATTGTTAAGTCACATGATAAAGTTGATAATAATCTGATTTAAGAATCTCTGCATAGCTTCTTAATCTTTAATTAAATGGAGTTATAGCAAATTAAAGATTTACTAGAACTTGAAACAATCATATGTCATATAATTTACATCTAATATCAAACGAACTGATTTTTAAATAATTTTAAGTCAAATATGGATTCTTAAATAGCTCATGAAGAATATTGATTCTTAAATAACTTACTCAAATATTAATTTTAAATAACTCTCAAAATATCTATTTCAAATAACTTACGCAAGGTAAGTGTTTTAAATAACTTGCACAAAATATACTTTTTACAAAACTTGTGCAAAATATGCGTTTTAAATAACTTATTTTGTGCATTATAAGTAACTGATTCACTCTAGTGTAAATAATAGTTTGATTTCAGAAGGGAGTTTTGCCTATATTTTTTTATATTACAATAATCTGACATAATGGAAAGATGATTATGTGCCCCTCCGATAATTATTAACTCACAAAACTCCATTCTGATGAACATAGCATAAATTAATAAACATGGAATTAAAACTAAAGATAGATGGCATAAGAACAAATTGCAGAATGATCAATAAAGTTATAATCTAGAAATGAATTTGTTTGAAATGGTTTTACATAACCTAAATATTTATGATCAAGCAAGAATTTTGAGAGTGCTCTAAGCTTTAAAGTAAATTTAATATAAACAGTTTAGTTTAACATTTAAACAATATAATTAAATATGAGATTTGATTAGTTAGCTAGCTTTTAATTTAGAATAGGTTTAGTAATGAAATTAAATATTTTGAAGAATGATTTACCAATAATCTTTTAAGGCATTCTTTACTGTGCTTGTTCTCTCTATATCAAATCAGTCTGTGGCTTTTCTAGGTTCAAGTCTGGATGCAGCTTTGTAAATTTACTTTGGGGGTGGCTTTCCCCCATCACTTCAGTCAGGAACTCTCTGGTATTTCAGGTGTAACTTCATCATGGGACTGGGCTAAGGTTGATGTTTTCTTTTATTCAGTAGCAGTGGTCCAGGAAAAATAGATGGCTGTCTATTGTCCTCTAGCCAACAGTCCTCATTTTAACAGCTTGGGTAATGGCTTAGTAGAATTCAGCTTGCTAAAGTTATGCAGGAACAGCTTTTTAATTATTTTTTGGCACTGGTCTTTCAGAAAATATGTATCAGCAGCAACAACAATCCTCTGATGGCTACTACAGGCCTTTTTATATTCTATTTTTGACAGTAGGTCCCTCCCCCTTTTAATTTCCAATGTCACTTGTTTACTGGTTCGAACTTTGCCTTTAACTAAATATCCACTTAGTAAAATATTTGCTATAGTCAAATCTGAACTTAAAAGCTCTATTCTCGAGTATTCCAATTTGTATCATAGCTACATCCAGAGTTAAAGATATATTTCCTAGAATTTTTCAATTTGTGTCATAGCTATATCCAGATTCAAATATATATATATATTCCCTGAAGTTTCACAATAGCACTTAGTATGAATTTATGCCTGACTGAATTTTATAATTTGTCTTAATTATAATTTTAAATGGGTGAAGTTTTAGCCAAAAGATTATTTTAAACGAAATGTTAAAACTCGTAAATAAATTATAGCTTGTGTAATTTTAAACAAACAGTAGAACTTGAAAATTATTTAAATGAATATTAAAACTTAAATGAATAATTTTATAAATTTAAACTTATTATTTTGTTATATATGTAAATTCTAATACACACTGTTATGTTTACTTCAGTTTTAACAAATGTAAAGAAATATGTGCATATATAAATATTTAAGACTAGTTTCATATTATAGTTAGCAAGGCACATACTCGGCAATATTACAAGCACATTCAAAGTTCTAAATTAAAAAATACACGCAATCTGAGTGAAACAAAATACACTATTATAGAATATAATAGATGAAACAGATTAACTGTTTCAATGTATATTTAAGATAATGTGGCTTAATATGCTAATTAAAATCGAATATATATATAAATAACAATAGACTACATAATGTATATTTAAGGCAATGCGGCTTAATATGCTAATTAAAATTAGATATTAAATTTAAACATAATATTAACACTATGATACACAAATAGAAATTAATGACCTTAAGAAGCATATACATGAATTAGGACCTTGTTTATAAAAAAAAAAACCTATTTGGATTATGGTTTACCAGATTAATACAGTAAATATGCATTTTAACAATATAGCAACTTATTCGATCTATAATTATACATTACATCAATTATTTGAAACGAATAAACTTTTGCGCATTTATTTGAACAATTCTGATTTGACAGAACTCCTAAATGTTGTTTGCTAACGTAGTCAAAGATTATTCAAATGAGAAGGCAGCAAGCTTAAATAAGCTTTAAAATGACATTTCTAATAAATAATAAAATACAGACAGAATAGTTTACAGAAATCACAGGATTGCAGCTTATATAGTAGAGATATATAAAATATTACTAAGAAGTTTGCATGCTGACTGAAATGATAGCATTAGAAATGTTAAGTCCACTCTAGGACAAAGAGGCTTCATCAATTATTACTGGATGTGAGAATCCACCTGCACTTGTGACAGGGCAGTTTTTGAAGATGTGGGCAATAGGGGATGCCATGGTCCAGGTTTTCCGATGTTAGCCCATGCAGAGCCTCATTACAACCTGATATTGTCCTAGGATCAGTGCTTCCAAACCCCATTTTGGAACAAGCCATTAAAAGAAATGATCCAGGACCTATGGATATTAATTTTGACAAAGCAAGAAAGAATAGGAAGTTAATAATGCTATCAAAAGCAAGCAGTGCTAAACAAGATTCAGGTCCTTAATGACACTGATATGTTAACTAAAGCCCTCCTAAATTAATATCTAGCATAATGACATGACAAAATTTAACCCATCCTTAAAGGTACACATATAACCTTTGAATACTAATTAGATGTAAAAAATATAAAAGGGGAAATGTTGTTCATTTCATTAAATAAATATAACTATGCTTAACAGGTAAATAATTATATAGCCCTCACAATGCTTGATGGTATGGCAAACAAATGATTGATTACTAAACAGAAAGGTAAGGCCATTAAATTTACTTTAAAGAATATTAAATATAATTAAATTAATAGTGCTAAGCATGATAAGAAATTGATATAAAAGATTTTAGCTTATAGTCTGCCATTAAGCAAATATCACCATTAAACAATATTCAATCATTGAATCTTAATTGTCAGAAGACATATTTAAATATTTAAGTATCCCATAATATTGGAACAAAGAATCAGAATAACATCAGTTCGCTAGATTGAGTCATTAGCATATTAAAATCAAATTAAATCCCAATACAGTGTGAAACCCAGTAAATACAGTTACAGATTAGAATTCATAGATGTAATTAAAATAAATTATCATTAAATAAATTAAGGTTAAGAGTTCATGTTAGCAACATTGACAGAATTACCTTCTGGTGACTTGACGGCCATACAGGTTGATACACATGAAAAATAAAATATGGAAAGCACGGTCAGAAATACAGGGTTCAGATAAAATAATGGTTAGAATCTTTCAATAGTAACCAGTTTTTGATTGGTGATAGCATGATAGTGTAAGGGTACAGAGATGATATTGAAAAGCTCAGGAAAGGAAATTTCTTCCCTTTACTCAGAAGTCATTTTATCAAAATTTTGAGTGACATGGATTAATTTAGCAACACTTCTCTGAAAAGTAAAATCAGAGTTCCCTCTATTGGATTTGGTTGTATTTATATGCCAACAAAACTTTCTATAAACTTCTTTTATATCTCACCGCTTGAGGCAGTCAGATATACATTCCCTGGCATGTTTTCACTCATCTTTTGTTTAAAATTACATTTGAAAGATGAAAATGAGATAAGTTCTGGAGAGTATTATTGTTCTACTCTATTTCTAAATTGGAAATAGATTCAATATATATAATTTCCATTAAAATGTAATTTCATCTAATTTAACAATGACATTTTAAATTAAACAAGGTGCATTCTTTTGTTTCTTAAATTTAAAGTTATGTTAATTATTCTCCAGAACCTCTGATATTGCATCAGCTTTACATAAAAAAATACATAAACTATATAAATCAACCAAATACAGAATATATTTTAATAGATGAATAAATATTATTTACAATATTTTATGTATCTGAAATACATATGCACACATATGCGAGTGTTTAAGGTGATTGGAAATTTTAAATATTTCTGAATTAAAACTTAAATATGATGTCTTTTTAAAATAACTTGATAATTTACAAAGAGTGGGGGGTCAATCATGTGTATACGTGTACTTAGAGTCCCTGATGATTAAACAAGCATAGAGATGGTTTTGAACCTCTGTTTAAAGTTACTAATATCACCAAATAGTGAAGCAAAATATGTATAACAGATTTTAATGCTTCATATTCCCCTAATTAGAGGAATGAAAAAAAAATTGATTTTACTTCAGTTTAATAAATTTCATTTCAGGTAGTAAGAAAAAACATGGTTTATTTGCTATTCCAATAATAAAAATTCTAACAAAATTATTTACTTATCCATATCATTAGTTTTTGGCTCACCTATTATGAATGCCTATCATTAGTAAACAAAGATATTTTACTATAGAAGAGTTTTCCTACTAGGTTATTTCTTTTTAACTTTTTGTGATCCCCTTTACCAAATTAGTCCATCCCATTGGTAATCACTCCCTGATCATTTCCCTGGATTGGGCAGGACATATGGTTTTAACTGATGTGCATTATATGTTCCCTCAATGACCCCTTATCCTTTAAGAGGAATGCATTCTTTCACATTTTTTCTGGATTATATAAGGTCCTTTGTATATTGGGAAGAACTTATGAAATTCTTGTCATACAACATTACTATGTTGAGAGACCCTGAGCCATACTTAGTCCCTTCACAAGATCAGTGGTACAGGATACATCCCTTTCACATCCTAATTCTTACCATGTGGGCCAGCTGTAATTGGGCAGCTTCTTGGTCTAACTTCTGGTTGATAGAGGTGTTCTCCTGTGGCAAAGATGAAAAAATGTCAGGGCATGGTTTTCCAAAATGAAGTTGCCTTGGCATGTTTCACTGAGAGACTGATTAACAAGGTCTCTAATCTCTAGTATAATTGATCCATCTTCTATGAATTGTTGAAGTTTATGTATGGAATAATTATTAATTTTCCTAATTACCCACTCACATAGGTTAAATTGTGGGCTTCTAACTGATGTGAGATGATGGGTGAGTCCTTGTCTGAGAATCTAGTCTTTCCATTGTTTAGAAGTAAGCACTGAGCTGCAATCTGATAAGATGATTTCAGGTTTACCCATTTCAGGAAACTTTATTTTGCAAAGCCCACATTGCACTTCTGGATTCAGTTCTACATACAGAATATACCTGGATATACTTGGAAAAACTGTTATAAGGTATGAGTAAATATTAAAAGCCTTTCAAGCCAGAGGACTGTAGTAGTCTGTAGCTAACAATTCATTGGGCTTAGTGGCCATGATAGGAATAGCCTCCTCTGCATATGATTTATTAAGGTATTTTGACTCCATACAGATGGTATATCTTTTCAATGTAGTTAAAATCTGGAAATACAATCCTAGCCAATAAAACCGATGCCTCACTGCTTCCATTTTCCTTGGCCTATAGTGTCCCATGCTCTCATGTGTGTATTTGAGGATTTTACCTCTCATCATACTGAGCACTATAGTCTTCCAAAAGCTCTCTAAATTATGTATCTTGATATATGTAGTACTTCTTGCTTAAGTTTGTATTGGTGTTTTCTTATCATAATAGGTAGAGACATTCTTCCATTCTTCACCTAGGAGTGCACAAATTCATCCCTGTATTGAGACTCCCTCACCTGCCAATATTGAATGTTCTTTAACTCAGACTCTGTGGATATTTCCTTAGCTGCAACCATTACTTTGATGGTTTGATCTGGGAGTTCTGGATTCTGATATATCATTGGTATAGGATTTTGGCTAAGTATGTCTGCCATAACATTCTTATGCTGTAATTAAATTTTTGTAAAGAGAGGCTCCACTGAGTAATTCCAGGCATTTGAGATCTGTGATTATAATAACTTCAGACCCCAAGCAGAATTGCCAAAATTTCTGACAGGCCCATACAATGGCAATTATTTCCTGTTAAGTAGTGGTGTAGCTACCAAAGTACAGTACAGTGTCCCTTCCCTCATCATTCACCTGAAATAACATTATATTTGGTCATATAATGGGTGGTTAAAATTGGGATGATGGAGCATCACAGTATTTAAAAATTTGGTCTTGGTATTTTTGAAATTTCTTCTCATGAATAGTATTCCAATCCTACTTTTGACTCTTTTGCAATAAGTCCACCATGTTAGTGGTCTTCTGGGCAAAATTAGAATAAAATTTATAATAGAAATTATACAAACTTAAAAACAGCATAATTTGTTTATAGGTAAGTAGGCTGTGGAAATTTCTCTCTTGCTTCATTTTGTAACATGGTGAGACCTGATTCCCTGCTCAATAATCAGGTGACCCAGGAGGGATATTTATTTAAGACCAAATGAGCTTTTCTCTAAGTTAATGGTTATGTTTTCCTAAGCATACTCCTGAAAATTTTTTCCCAAATATTTCAGATCTTCTGCCACATTCTTTGATGTGATGACAATGTCTTCAATGTAGGACACTAAATGTTTTGAAGATCTTCTGACAAAACTTTGCTTAGGCACCTTAAGTCTGGCACCACTGTTGATGAAAATGTGAGTTTGTCCATTATACTGGAACACAATATATTTGTGGTCCCTGGCATCCAAAACCATCTGCCTGTAACTTGTAGTAAGATCAAAAGTGGAGAACAAACACTGACCAAACAGTCTTACAAATAATTCCTGTACAGAAGATTGGACAATAGTGACACTATTTAGTTTCCAAGCATCAAAGCATAGAGATTACCATTCTTTTTGACAATTACTAATGGGTTGTTCTCAGGTGATGGACTTCTTTCAATAATATCCCACTCCATCATCTGACAAATTTTTTTTCTACTTCATGATACTGGTATGGAATCAGGTAGGTTCATGATAGCATATAGATTCATGATAGCATATAAGATCCCCCCTGACTTGGATTCTTTGGGTATAGCCTTTTATTTCACCCAGTATATTAGATAATACTTGTCTGTTTTCTTCTATGGTTCTATTAGGAAAGATTTTTGGACCTTGGCATTAATAAGTGCAGTGTCAATGGGCTGTAGTAAACATCCAACTTTTAACCCTAGTGACTCTCTTTCTGTACTGAACTCTATGATCTTCCTTGCAGCATACATATTTTAACTGGGTAATTACCAAGTTAAGAAATCAGATCTTGAGACCATATCATGTATGAGTCTGGATATCATTGAAAATGGGTGTCATGGATTTTTGGCACAGTATCACTTCTAACCAAACTTGACAATTTTTGCTAATCGCTTTCTTTCCATTCACCAATATTAAATGTATAGGTCATGTCAGAAATTTCATTACATCCTTTATTGACTACTATAAGTTTTAAATCAGGTTTTGGAAATAATGGATACCTGACTACTGGAGTCGAGTCTAATAATGCAAGTACACTGTTGGTTCCAGCCTAACCTTAATTGTTGGATACATGTCTTGAATTCCATTTACTGTTCATCCTTCTCATGGGTAAGGTTGGTGACAGGGTTGCAACTGCAAGTGTATCTGTTCCTCTCTTCATGGATGCACCACAGGAAGTAGCTACCTGGCAGAAAACAGGTTTTCCCATGTAATTTCTTTTTATTGCAGTCTGGTTCTGGTCAATCTTTCACCCGTGATTTCTATTTTTACTGTTTATCCTAATTAGCTGTACTCTTGATTCCTCAATCTTTCTTGACTTCTCTAATGGTTCTGGGGCCAGTTGGCCATAATCAATAGACATTAGGAAATGTGCCATTTTTTTACATCAGTAATTTTACTTCCCAGCATCAGTTTCTGTATCCATGTGGGCATGTGATGAATAGTCCTGATAATCCTAGCAGCTAAATATGCAAAAGCCATTAATGACCTAAACTTAGCTACTTGATGCAAAAAGAACTGCATATGTTTCCCTATGACTGGGTTTATATTTTTCTGTGAATAGAGTGTGCAGAGTGGCATCCTGTCACTCTTTATTCCAGTAGCTTTGCAGGATAGCTTCTCTATAATCCCTAAAAGTTCTAGGCTTTTCTTGTAATGAATTCCACCAATCCTTTAGCTGTTCGATTCAGGTAATGTGATGGCTACTTGTTCTTCATGACCTGCTGGGTTAAAGAAAAAAAGTTCCTTCAAACTTCCCAAGTGTTCTTGTGGACTAACTCTGGGTTCTCCATGGAAACTTTGTACTTGGATAAACTGTGTCACATTGGAGTTAACTCCTTGGCTGGCTAGGTTACTGGTGCCATGGATCATTTCCACCATGGCTGGTTCCTTAGTTATCATCACATCTTTATGATCCTTCTCTGGTGATCTATTTTCTTTATAAGACAGTGGATGATGATATTCTGGATCTCTCCACATTATATCAGTTGCTTGATCTGGCTCATTTTGATCCTCAGACATGGTTCTCATACCAACTTAATCTGTTCCAACTCCTGACAAAGATCTTCAACTATATCTTTAAAGTCTAATTGTATTTTCATTTGTGTTTCTTGAAATGTATCCTTTATTTCTTGCATCTCTTTTTTAGCTGTTTCTTAGTCATGTTTAGCATTCTTCCCCTCTCATAAAGTTGATCCTTGATCTCACTTTGTGCTTCTTTGGAGGACACTTAAGTAATTATCATGTGCTAGGACATTCTGTTGCATTTCTTTTAGTATAGATTCAGACCATTGGATTTGGTTGTGAATCTGTTGACTCTGATCATTCATGTCCTAGATAACAAGTGCTATTTCTTAAGTCTGTCTTACAAACTCCACTCTTCCATCTCCTGACATCTCTCCTCAATTCTCTGAAATCTCTCATTAATCTCCTGAGTATTCCTTTGTATTTTTGGAAGTGTACCTAAGATTCTTCAGATTCTTTCAATATTTATCCTTCAGTCCATTCTCTGGATTCCTTATTTTGTTTCCTGGATTCATCAGCTTGTTTTCCTAGACTCCTCAGCTTGTTTCAAGATTAATTCTTCAGTCTGTCATTCTTCATTTGTTTCAATATTAATTCATTTTGTTTCTCTAACAAACTGCACTTTATAGTTAACAGTCTGTGGTTTCTCTAACAAACTGCACATTATAGTTAACAGTCTGTGGATGCCCTCTACTATTCCTGGTTCTAGATTCATATTATACACTAGATTGTCAGGAATCTTAAATGTAATATCTGGGTTTGAGGTGTCTAATGGATTGGTGTCCATTAGAATGTCTTGTTCCAGTCCTATATTACTGCTTTCATTTTCATTTTCTGCTTGGCTGATATTTTTTGCATCACTTTTCCCATTGTCACTGCTGTCTATTTCTTGGCTATCCATCCTGCTAATTGCACTACTGTTTCTGAAAACTTGATTATTCAACTATGGATTATTCATCTTCCTGCCTTCCCTGTCATCTCCTATGCTAATACTCCTACCATTTTCCCACTTTCCTATCTCTGCCCTACTCTACTTTTATGATGCCAACTTAAACTGCTATTTGTACCTGGTCTACCTCATTGCTTACATATTTACATCTACCTATCAACCAAGTAATAAATATAAAATAAATAATTATTAATTTTTTACCATATCTCCTTTCTTTTGCCATGTTCCATTTATTTCCTTGCACCTGGAATTGACCACTAATGTCTTTTATTAGTTAGCTATAACAAAACATAAAACAATATATTGACTGTTTTGTTTACTCAAGTTTGATATCCTCATATACACAATCATGTCATTTTACTTAAATATTTACTGGTTAGCAGGATTGATAATTGTATAAAATACAAGGGCGCCATGCCAATGCAGTAGAATTAATAATTCATAACAACTTTTGGATTGTCTATGCATGCACATAAATATATTTCTAAACTACTCCCTTGTTTGCTTACATGATTTATAAATACTTAATCAAATAACATGATTTTAATCCCAACCTCATTATGAAGGAACAAATAACAATAATAATAAAAAATTACCATGATAAGATTTCACAATAGTATGTGATGGTTATAATGAATACTGACAAGTATATTTAAATTATGATTTTTAAAGAGAAAAAAAATCTAACATAAAATGGTGTTGGAGGGAATGTGAGTTTATAATACTGAAACTCCATGATGGTGCACCAAGCCCAGTAAAAAAAAAATCTGTACCAGTCAGATTTGTATGTATATTTAACAAGAGTTAGAGAATAAGTGAAAGTACCCTAAAACCAATCATGCTCAAGAAACATAAGTCAGGAGCAATTAGGATTTCTGCCTTATTTTCCCATTCTCTAAATATATGACATTATGGTCAACATCCCTGATGATGACAGAAGAATTTCATTTATCCCAGTCCTGGAGACACAGCAGAGAGATGAGGTCTCCAGGGAAAATGTGATAGTAATTACATAAAACCCCTTGCATGGGAGGAGAGCTTCCATAATTATACTGATGTTTTATTAAGATAAGGTTTAATGGGATGCAACTGACTAGCATGAAATAATGAGCATGGATTATAATATAATGCAAACCCTAACAATATGCATTCATAAGATAATAAGACAAAGAATTACTGAGAGAGCAAATGGTTATGAAAGGTTAACAATTTATTAATATAATTAATAAGGAATTGGATACTTAAGCAATGATACATATAAATTTATACATATAAGTGACAATTTATTTACATATAACTACATAGATTAATAAAGTATAGGTTTCATGTGATCAATGATGATTAGCGTATTCTATAGGTTATGTAATGTATCACACATTATAGAATATGGATTACAATGATTGAAGAATACGCAAATAAATCCGAATACATATTATATATATGACAATAGACTACATGTCGTATATTTAAGGCAATGCAGCTTAATATGCTAATTAAAATTAGATATCAATTTTAAACAGATTTATAATATTAGTGCTATGATACACAAATGTGAATTAATGACCTTAAGAAGCATATACATGAATTAGGACTTTTGTTTATATAAAATCCTATTTGGATTATGGTTTACCAGAATAATACAGTAAATATGCATTTTAAATGATATAGCAAGTTTTATTTGGTCAATAGTTATATGTTACATCAATGATTTGAAATGAATAAGCTTTTGCGCATTTATATGAAGAATTCTGATTTGACAGAATTACTAAATGTTGTTTGCTAACATAGTCAAAGATTATTCAAATGAGAAGGCAGCAAGCTTAAATAAGCTTTAAAATGACATTTCTAATAAATAATAATAATAAAGGTGCAGACAGAATGGTTTACAGAGATCACAGTATTATGTCTTATAGATATAGTAGGGTGATATAAAATATTACTAAGAAGTTTGTGATGCTGACTGAAGTGATAGCATTAGAAATGTTAAGTCTGCTCTAGGACTGAGAGGCTTCATCAATTATTAATGGATGCAAGAGTCTGCCTGTACTTGTGACAGGGTGGTATTTGAAGAAGTGTTTGGTAGGGGATGCCATGGTACAGGTTTTCCAATGTTATCCTAACCAAAGCCTCAATATAACCTGACATTGTCCTGTGGTTGGTGCTTCCAAACCCCATTTTGAAACAAGACATGAAAAGAAATGATCCATGACCTCTAGATATTAGCTTTGAGAAAGCAAGGATATGAAGTTAATAATAACTACCAAGAGTAAGCAACACTAAATAAGAAATCAGGTCCTTAATGACACTGATATGTTAACTAAAGCCCTCCTAAATTAATAATATCTACTGTAATGACATGACAAAATTTAATCCATCCTTAAAGGTATGCATATAACTTTTGAATACTAAATAGAATGTCAAAAATATAAAAGGGGAAAATATTGTTCTCTTCATTAAACAAATGTAATTACACTTAACAGGTAAATAATTATATAGCCCACACAACTCTTGTTGGCATGGCAAACAAATGATTGATTACTAAACAGAAAGGTAAGGCCATTAAATTTACTTTAAAGAATAGTAAACATAATTAAATCAATAGTACTAAGTATGATAAGAAATTGATATCATAAAAGATGACAGCTTATAGTTTCCATTAAATAAATATCACCATTAAGCAATAATATTCAATCAATATCACCATTAAACAATAATATTCAATCATGCAAACCTTAGTTTTGTATCCCATAATAAAGGGACAGAGAATCAGAAAAATATTGGTTCATTAGATTGAGTCATTAGCATATTAAAATCAAATTAAACCATAAATACATAATTATAAAATAAAATTTAAGTTTGCTACTTTAAAATAGTGAGAGATAGATAAAGCATGAACTCCAATAAATACAGTTATAGATTAGAATTCATAGATTCATACATTTATATTTATAGAGAGAGTTATTATAATTGGCATTTATATTTATAAAGAGAGTCATTATAATTGGTACTACCTCACCAATTATTACATAGTTAAAGAATTACATTATAATTAAAATAAATTACAGTTAAATCAATGAAGGTTAAGAGTTTATGTTAGCAGCATGGACGGAATTACCTTCTGGTGACTTGATGGCTGTAGTGGGTTGATACACATGAAAAATAAAATCTGGAAAGCACGGTAAGCAATACAGAATTCAGATAAAATAATGGTTAACATATTTTGAGAGTTAATCCAGGAGTTGATTAAAGCAGTTTTTGAGTAGTGATGGCATGGTAGCATAGCGGTATGGAAACAATCTTGGAAAGATTTGAGAAAGCAAATTTCTTCCCTCTACTCAGAAGTTATTTTATCAAAATTTTCAGTGAAATGGATTTGTTTAGCAACACTTCTCTGAAAAGTAAAAACAGAGTGCCCTGTATTGAATTTGGCTGTATTTATACACCAACAAAACTTTCTAGAAACTTCTTTTATGTCACTGCTTGATTGGTCAGATATGTATTCTTTGTTTAAAATTACATTTGAAAGATGAAAATGAGGTAAGTTCTGGAAAGTATTATTCTAATCTATTTCTAGATTGGAAATAGATTCAATAGATATAATTTCCATTAAAATTTAGGATTGCTAAACTTCATCTAATTTAACAATGACATTTTAAATTAAACAAGATAGGTTTTTTTTGTTCTTAAATTTAAAGTTATGCTAATTACTCTGCAAAACCTTTTCTGGTATTGCATCAGCTTTACATAAAAAAAATACACAAATTATATAAACAAAATAAAGACAGAATATATTTTAATAAATTAATAAATATTATTTACAATATTTTATGTATCTGAAATGCATACACGACTGTTTAAGAAGATGGAAATTTTAAATATTTCTGAATTAAAACAAATAAATATTATGTCTCTGTTTAAAATAACTGTTGACAATTTACAAGAGGGGGGTTGATCGCATGTATATGTGTACTTACAGTCCCTGATCATTAAATGAGCACAGACATGGGTTTGAACCTCTGATTTAAGGTTACTAATATCACCAGATAGTGAAGCAAAATATGTATAACAGATTTTACTGCTTCAATAAAGATGAACAAAGTGTTTGGAAAAATGCAATACTAATATTGATATTTTAAAAAGATGATAAAGATAGAAATCACAGTCATATTAGTCTTTTATTAGTTCTATAAAAAAAATTTACCAACATAATAACAACTCTCTACAGCAAAATTTGGATTTTAACTAACCAATATAATAAACTGGATTCAAAAGTGGATTTAGTACATAGACACATAAAAATATTGAGAGAAGTTATAGAAAGAACTAATGAACATGAATTATTATGAAAAGGTATTTGATTCGATAAGCATGTCTTCTATTATTAAAGCATTTGATTATAATATATAGACCAAGAGTATTGCCATATTCTGAAGAAATTAATCAAAATGCAACAGCAGTGACTAGATTACGTAGTGATACTAAGAAGATTTATGTTGAGAAAGGTGTGCAACAGGTACCTCCATATCTCTAAAAAAATTGCAGCAGTTTTACAACAAGTATTTTATGGATTAAAATGGAAAGCTAAAATAGTAAACATAAATGGAGATTATTTAAGACAACTAAATTTTGTACATGATGTGGTTATATTTGTAAAAAAAAATGCTTCAGAACTTCAGGAAATTCTGCAAGAGTTATCAGCTGAAAATAAAAAAAGGAGGACTGAGATAAATATTAAAAAGACAATGTTTAATGGATTTTCTCAAAAGGATAAAATAAAAATTTATAATGATAAATTAGAAGAAATTAACAATTATGAATGCTTTGGTCAAATTTGCAATATAGCTGGAATCATAATATATGAAATTAACCATAGAATTAAACTTGGGTGAAGTGCTTTTGGTAGAAATCAATATTAAAAGGAAATATGTCTATTAAAATCTTTTTTTTTTTCAATCAGTTTTTATTTATGGATGTGAAACTTGGACATTTAATGGAAAACAATACAGAGACTTCAGATCATTCAGTATCAAAAGATGTTTGTTAGGAATAATAAGAAGGGATCAAAAATGAAATACATGAGTGAGAGAACAAACATGAGTTACTGATATTGTGGAAAAAATTAAGAGACTGAATCTGGGCTGGACATATTGCTAAAATAAATAATAATAGATGGATAATTAAAAATATTAAACTGGATTTTGAAAGATTGTAAAAGATGTACAAAAAAAACATGAGATGGATGAAATAAGTAAGCGTGCAGGTGTGTTGCGGAGAAAAGAGAATAGAGATCAGAGATGCTGGATTAAATTTGGAGAGACTATCCTGCAATGGATGAATAATAGCTGAAAATGATGATGATGTGCATATATATTCACCTACATAATAAGAGAAAATATAATGTATATCATAATTCAAAAACATAATAACTTTCATGTCTGTATTAAAAAATATAGATGTCTTTATTTTAAAATATAAAATTAGTTTGGAAATTAGATATACTTCAATCGCTAACTCTCAAATTTTATTTGAAATTACTTTCTATACTGTAATAATCATGGGAAGGGGAGGGCATCTATTATATAAATATATATACATATTGGACGGTTAACGGAATAGGCTTATTAGCCTTATTTTGTTTGGAAAATATTATTTATTTCACTATCTATATTTATTATCTCACTATAAGACAACAACTATTATTCTTCATTTATTATTTACTTAAACTATTCCATTTTTTATTTCTTTCAGACATTATTTCATATTCATTAGGAAGTTCATTATATATTTGACCCAGCAGAGGGGTAGAATATCACTGATAGATTAACAATCAATGATATCTATGACCAGATCAAGGCAACACGAATACACATTCCCCACCATTTATCTTGATTGTAGCACCTCTCCATAACTGCTGGGATAACACCTTTCCTCCAAGGCAATTTATTTGTTTTGAGATTAATCTCAAGCACCATTTGGTCATATAAACTTTATATAGCCGACATGCCCAGATGAAAGGCAAATGAACCCCAATGCTTGAAGATTTACCCAGACTAGCTCCAACATCTTGAACAGGGGACCCAGTACATTAATAATGAGCACAAAATGATAATCATATAATCATGGTGACACAGGTAAAGGAAAGCGAGAATAGACCAAGTAATATTTAGTAAAGACTTTTTTATTTCTATGCACACCCACATATATTCAATACAATAAAATAAACATACAATAATTATTAAACATTAAATATTTTATAATATTAATAGTTCTTTCTCTTAATAATGTCTAGATTTTTATTAACAACTATAATTTTCATATTTACCTACATTTTCTTTAACGGGGAGATGACATCTCTTTTTGGCAGTTAGCACAGTTCTCTTTCCATGGTTCATGATTTTTTCCATTTCTGATCCTCCTATCATTCCTCATAGTTGGCCAATCAATTGTCAGCAATGATTTTCTTTACCTTACATGCTTCTAAGTGACAATAGAAGAGAGTATGTGGCAGAGTCTTACACTACAGATGAGGCATTGATAGCAGGAGAGACTGATGGTGCTAGGGACTGGACTTCAAAGCCCAGATGGACATTCCTGAATTCTCCTAGCAACACATGTTGCTGCTTTTCTGGCTCATAACTTGTATATTGTTACACAATTAGGTATCACTGATATAACTGCTATTATTGATTTTCTCTGCTTGATCTTGTTAAATGAAGAACAAAAAAATCCTCCAAAATTAATCCAACTATAAAGCCATCACTTTTATACCTGATTTTTCTATTGTCCACTTTAATCAAAATTTTGGTTTTTAGTTTTTAATTAAAATGACTTATCTAATCTTTCTCTTAGATTATTCTACCACCTTATCAGCCAAGAATCTTTCCAGAATTTAATTACATTCCTGCTGATGAGATAGTTTACAATAATTACTTTCATTAATCAATTTTGTTTTAGTTCTATTTTGAATTTCATTTTCTATTTATAATATTTTAACATTTATTTTATTTTTAATTATAAAAAGAAGAAGGTGGATTCTGAATTTTTATTTAAATCAGATTCTCTTTTCCTTCCCTTATTATTCAGAAAACAAATCTATTTAAAAAATCTGAAATTTTAATTATTTCTTAAAAATTTATTTAAGCTATTTTTTATATTTTATTTTCTTAAATTATGAAAGTATATGTAATGCATATATATATGTGTGTGTGTGTGTTTTACAGAGTACTACATCATGTCCCTCCCAGTTTGAGAGTTAAAATGGTGTCAATTTGACCCATTTTAACTCTGCTGTTTGCTTTTCTCCATGTCTTTTTCCGAGATTGATTTTTTTTTTTTAAACTTTTTAGTTTTCATTACTGTTTCTTGTTTTCTGCTTTTCAAAATCCAAAGCAAATATTTTTTTCATCATTGCCTGAGTGTCTGTCCAAATTGTTCTGACCCACATAAATTTTATCAGGTGGTTCTTTTTTCCTTTTAATTAATTTTAGATACCAGGCATTATAAGTTTATTTCTCCACATTGTCTTTTGCCATGACGTATGCATTATTATCATATCGGCACACTGTAATATATGGACCCTCATAAATCTGCTGAAACTTTTTGTATATATGCTTCTCTGGGTGACTTGCAGGGCTAACCCTATCATGATGCTATCACCCAGTTTAAATTTACTATTGACTTCCCTTTGTCTCTTGTCTTAGTTCTCCCATTCTTTTGAGTTTATACTGCTTGACTAGTGTCCATGTCCACAGGGGTGGTTCCACAGGAAATTTAGTTTTAAAAAAGTAAGGTATATTTTTCCCAAATGAAGCTGGATGTGTTCGGACCTGGTTGCTTTGTTTCTGGACCAATTAATCATGTTAACAATCTGTGAGATTTGCTTAACTCATCCTCTGTGATTAATGTTTACTTACACCCTAAATAACCACCTAATTCCTGCATGATTTGCTCTCACGGGTAAGACTGAGGGTTGTAAATTGATGTGAAGACATGCTTTATTTTGTTTTGTTGACCCATTTCTTCTATTCTTCTGAAATGAATGGAGTTTCATGATCAGAGATCATTTTCTCTGGAACTCCAATGGAGCCAAAATGCAATTATTCCAACATTCAAATGATTTGCTTGGCATTGCCTGCTCCACAGGGTATGTGACAACTAGCTTTGAAAAGACCTCATAAGCCATCACCAGATACCTTTCTTTTAAATGTAGGCAATAATCCACAGTAATCTATGGTTACCAGGTTATTTGATCATTGAGATTGAGTGGGCACTAATAGTCCTATACATGATGTGTTAAGTGATTTTGTTTTTAAACATATCTCACATTTTTTATGATAGTCAGAATGTTGGCATACATCCCTCGCCAGTAAAAACAATAACTTCCAAACACTGTTTTTTAGCTCCATAATGTCCATACAGTTGATGGACATATTCAATTAGCTGCATCTGCAAGTCCACAGGTATTACAATGCAGTTTTGTTTAACCCTCCCTTTCTTTGTGTACTGTAATAACCCCCTTTTAATGCAGTAACTTTTTTTATCCACAGAGGGTTATTTCCGTTTCCCTCCACAGGTTGTTTATGCAAATATTTTATTATTTGCCAGCAGTTGTAGTCCTTTTTTTTGGTCATATCTTTAAATGCCAGTAGACATTTTCTACTGACTCATATCCAGCCATCTCCAGTGAGGCAATGTAGAGATTATTACAATTCAAATGCTGTCAATCAGGGAAAGCCAAATAACAGCTTAATGTATCTGCTACTACATTCTCTGCTCTTTTTCAATATTGTACACTATAATTGAACATTTGAAAGAATAAGCTCCACTTTATCAATCGGGTGTTTGCTAAATAACTGTGATTTATGAATAAAAAGCTCTTGTGATCAGTGATCACAATTATCTCAGATCCTATTAAAAACCAATGAAATTTCTGGAAAATTCTGATTTTTCTTTCTTTTTATATTCTTATAATTCAGAGATAAATTTATTTACATATTAAGAAAAGTTTGGGTTTATAATAAGAGGAAAAAATTCTGTTGAAATCAAAAATTTCACATATCCATGGAGCTTGGGATTTTGGATTAATAGTATTCTATTTGTATTTGACTTTTACAATTACTAATGCATTTTTTAAGGATTAAAAACCCCACATGGAAAAAAAAAATCACACAATGTTCAAGAAAGCTCAAAATTTTTAAAAATTGTGTTATTTTTAATAGTTATAAAAAATTTTAATTAATAATTATAATAGAAATTAATTTAATTTTGCTATAAATTTTATTCTAGCTGAAGGCTACACTTATGATAAAATTAAATAAACATTTCTTGCTTGATTCTTTATATTTATTAACTTGATAAATGTTTAAGATATTTTAATACAAATGAACAAATAAAATGAAAATTTATCTTTGAAATATAAGAATATAAAAAGAGAGAAAAATCATGATTTTTAAAAATAAAATATCATTGGAAATTAAAAACAAAATTATCCATACAGAAGATATTGCATCAAGATTACAATTTGTCAATGAAAAATGCAAAAACAATGATAGTTAAAAACAATTGATTCATAATTTTATAATGTATTTCTATAGATCTGATTCAATATCAAAGAAAATGGATAATGGATGCAAAAAAAAAGATATATAACTGATGAATTAAAATGTTCATTGTATTTATAATCCAATAAATCAAACCATAATATTACAATTGGCCTGCATAAAAATAAAAAGAATAATTTAGGGTTGCATTAAAATAAAAGTTTTATTTGAAATTTCTAAGTGTATCAGTATTTATCTATTCATTTGTAAAAATAAATTTTAGAATGACATTTCTTGCATGAACGTGGAATAAAAGAAAAAGAGTTCTCTATAAATGTACTAGAGCTTGAATAAAATTGAAAATCAAAGTAATATATTATTAACCCATAATTTTATTTAATTATAAGAATTATTTGCCTAAATGTTAATCTTTGAAGTAGGATCCTGTGGTAAAGGTATTGGCATTGCCATTGACTCCAAGTGCATTTTCAGGGATCTGTAGTATTCTTTTAATGAGTTTGCATACACTTGATAGCAAAACTAGGACTAAAATGTTTAGATTCGTATTAGTTTTTTTAAAAATTTCTAGACACTGATTTCTGCTTTCAGGACACTGAAAAATGCCACTTTATATGTAATTTATTTAATTATTTTATTTTTATAAAATTTAATTAAATATTTATTTCTTAATAAATAAGGGATGTATTGATTCAATGAATATATTTGTTTTTTGTTACAAAATTATTTGATTGGAAATTTATGACCGAGTAGAAAGTTCCACAGATTTTGTAAACTTGGAAACTGCAATTTTACATGCAATTTATGTATATATTTATTCTTATTGTTTTAAAATTAATGTCAATATTTGTTTTAGTAGGTAAAAGTATTCATTCAGTTCTTATTTGAAAATATGTTTTTTTTTAATAGTAATCAATTACAATAAACATGAAGAAGCTATTGTTAATTCACTGATAATGATAATCAGCATCTCATGGAGTACTATGATACTGTTGCTGTGCTATGGTTTTAAATCCCTTTTTAGTCAGCTTTACCATTGTTTACATCCAGTTTTCATTAAAAATTGATTTATTAGTTACAAAAAAAAATCTGAAGATGTCATTAGTGCACAGAGTAATCTACTGAGAAAAAATTCATAGTAAATCAACAAAAGCTTAGATACTCGATTGATTGATTCTATGATAAAGATTGTTAAGAACCTCAGATTCTTTCCCCCCTATAGTTTTGAAGTGTATTCAAATATTTGCAATTATTTTTACAAAATATTTTCATAATAATTATTAAAAATAGAATGTATTCATATTTACATTTTTTTTACTTATTTTTTTCAAGTATGTTTCAATTTTGAAAATATTAATAAAGAAATATGAAGTAATGTTAAAAGGGAAACAAGTGAGAAGCTTTATCAAACAACATGATTCTGAAATTTTATGTTAATTTAATAAATATAAAATGCAATTTTTGATGAAGAAAATAATTTTATAGTGTGTTTATATTTGTTCATGTTTAAAAATTGAAATTCATTCGACAAAAATTTACTTAATTTTCTTTTTACAATATATTATGACAAAAAAACAATTAAAATGATAAGCAGAAAAATATTAGAATGTAAAAGAGTTAATTCTTTAACCATGCATTTTGGAGCAAATTTAGTAACTAATTTTCATGCTTTTTATTTTAGTGATTTTAATTTAATTTTTTATTTAATTTTTATATTATTTTTAAAAAATTTTGTAAATATAAGCTATAAAAGAAAAGTAATCTTAAATATATTACAGTGGAACCACTAACTATACTATATCAAAATACATAACTTCAATTTTACATTACACACTTCAATTATATGCTACCCAAAAAAAAATATATAAACAGACAAACAAAAATGTAAATAAAAAAAACAAAACATAAAATGCAAATTTTATATAAAATTTCTTCAGTTTATTTTCAAAGCACGTATATCTAATTTTTTCTTTATTATCCTCCCTAATTTGATATGCAGTATTTCACATAATAAATTATTTTACAAAATTTGAAAACATGAGTTAAAAATAACATAGTTTCTTGTTAGACTAGTTTGTATTGTGCTTCTAAAAGAAAAAAGTTATTGAAAAAAAAGAAAATTGCTAGTTTACTTTATTTTAAAAATAAAAATATAGTAAGTTGGGATTTTTCTTATTCTTGTTCCACACTTAGCAAAATATATATAATTATGTCACCCTTAATTTTTTATTAATTATTATTTAATTTTTTTATTTTATAAAATAAAAAATTAAAAAACATTTGTGTTATATATATGCATGTTAAACAGTACATTGCACTTGCAGTTCAATAAATAATATGTATTCTATTCTAATTAATATTTATCAACAAAAGATGAACTATCATATGCTATATGCATTGAACACTAGGAGAGCTTGAAACAAAATATAGCATAGTTTTATGGCTCCACTATATTCTTAAATTTTCATTAATAAACAAATTTTGATAAAAGATTAGAATCAGGTATTCAAATTATTTTTTAAAAGATTATTTATAATTGCAAAAAATAATATTGAAATCAGCATTCTTGTATGCATATTTTATTTTAAATTCTGATTCATCGAAAAGCTTATGAAAAAAAAACTGTTCTTTTCAGATTTCAATATTTGATCTACAATGTCAGTCATTATAATTATGATTAAATTTTGAAAAGGGAAATATTTACATGCTATATTTATGTAAATATTTGATTACATAATGTTGCTATACTTTTAATTTCATATTCTGTATAAATAGCAATTATTGAAAAAAAGAAAATTGACACATTGATTTATAAATTTATTTATTTTTTAAAGAAAAATATTATTATGAGACTTAAAGGATAGTATTGTACATTTTTAAAAGATTTTTCAGGATGGGAGATAATAGATATATAAAATGTGAATTGAAATGAAATAGATGAAAAAATACTGTATGTTACAAAATAAAGTATGCAATAAATGACTGGAAGAATATTCTGTAACATGAGATAAATAAATAGTTATAGAAAAGTGATAAAGTTTGAATTTAAAAAAAAAGAATTATTAAAATTTCATTAACTCTTATCGATATTTCTAAAGTGCATAATATTTTATGTGATTACCATTTATTTTATTATTATTATTATCCTGAAATAAGAGTATTTTATTTTTGAAATTATTTGTATGATAAAAAGTAGTTGAATGAAAGATGAATATTTAAATCAATTCACTACTAATTATTCTTAATATTGTATCTAAATTAACTATTGTTATTATTACACTATTGGGTGCATATTAGTTTTGAGAATAATATATTTGAATAGGTATAATAACATGCATAATATTTGAGGGCTAAACTAATAATTTAATTTCAAAATAGTGAATCAGGCTAGGATTATCTCAATACTCTATAATAATTAATATGTTTTATTTTATTAATAAATATTCTTTAAAATGAATTTTAGTCAATTAATTGTTTTTAAAAATCATTTAAAACTAATCATTTGCTTTATGCACACATAGGAAATTGTTTTAGTAATTTCCTCAAGCCTAGATAAAAAAAGGTTAGCTTAAATAAGTAGAAATTAATTCCTCTTCTATTTTTCCTTCTCTGGTGCTATTGTTTTCTCAGAGCTGTTGTTATTGATATTCTGAAATAAATTTAGGCAACCAATAAGAAGCATGATTAATTAAATTACAGGTATGATTAATAATACTTTTATTGAATTAAAATGTTTCAATTGAATTAAAAGTAAGCTTGATTGATGGGAGATGATTTCATTAAAAGAAACATGATCTAACATTTAACTAACATAATAAAGTAAAGCAGCAATGTATGCTGTACCAATGTAAACTATTTCAAATATTCACAATCTCAAAAAAAAAAAAAAAACTAAATAAATGAAAAAAAAAAAAGCATTTAAAATTGGAAAATTTAATAAACTTTATCACAAGACTGTTCATTTTTCCATTTGAGTATTATATGCAATCATATTTATTAATAAAGTTTCTTTACTTTACATTTAAAACATCAAAACAACTAGAGAAGGCACAGTCTGCTCATAAAAAGATTGTTTTGTTTCCACTGGAAAATAAAAAGATATTGAAGAAAAAGAATATCATTCAGAATGAGGAATGTATTTAATTGCGATGAAAGGCTGACACTTTACTATTCACTTTATTTTTAAAAAATAAAGATATGATACAGAAAATTTGTCACTATTTTTATATTTATATGAATGCAAATAAAGGAGTAAAGGTGCCCTATTTTGTTGTATTATAATCTATGTTATATATATTGAACTGGGTGGGGTTGTAGATCCCTTGTAGAACTCAATCTAGTATGAATTTTTACTCTCTAATGAAATAGCAATTATGAAATATAACTTGTGAAATAACATTGTAAAACTTACTCTTATATAAAAATATGATATTATAAACTCATACATTTGATCTACACCAATGCAATTTACTTATTGCACCGCCACAGTCCCTTAGGCAAAGAAGCACAATACCCAGAGGTTACCCATATATAAAAAAATATATAACTGTGACCATGCTTGAAGGACATAGATCTTCTTGGCTGCAGAATTCAACACCTATCATTCAAAGCACTTTTGTTTTGGAGTAAACTCCAGGTGCTAGTTAGCTACAAGAACTATTATGTCCTGAATGATGGCAAACTAATTCAGTGCCTAAGAAATCCCAACTAGCTCAATCAAAAAAAATAATAAATCCATTACGGCTTTAATTAGTGGTAAAAGAATTAAAGATAATTTATTTTAACTAAATGATTGCTATTATAATTTTTAAACTACTCTTATAACTTCTTAATTAATCTAACAATGGTATTTTATATAATGACCACACACACACTCTTAATTCATACAATAAAATATAAGATATCACAAAGCATTAAATAAATACATGAAATTAATATAAGATATCATAAAGCATTAAATAAATACATGACATTTACCAACACACACATCAATAGTTCATTTTATGCATTCTATAGATTCATTTGCTTTACTGACTCTGGAGGCTTCAAATTATTGCAATGGCTACATTAATATCAGAAATGGAATAAGAAAATATTATTTATTACCTATAGGATTTTGGACATTGGCTTCTTGCTGTTTGCTGCTTCATGTGAATTTTTACCAACCGGTTGGATTTGAGGTTTTTGTGGAAGTTCCTATGATTGCTATTTTGTGATACTATTATTCAAGAGTTAACTATCTCTGGTGGCTTCAATTTTATTAGGAAGGCATTACTTTTATGGGGCAGGTTGCTGATGTTCCATTGGATTGAGGTTGGAGTCTGGCCATATGCTTCCAATGACTGCTAACACTGCATTGTCTTTAGATACATGAAAAATACTGACTCTGACTGAAGACTGATTATAAACTGATTGAATGCTGAAAAATTGTCTATTTATGTGAAGACCTGTTGTCATTTTTTTAAATTAGTCTCCATACCTGCCAGCTATAACTATTGTTGAAAATTCATGCATTGCTTTTGATTAAATTTTTGATATGATTTTAATTAATTAATCAATCCTGTTTTTAATTAGTAGCCATTGCTCATTCTGTTGTTTATAGAATTTTACTAAGTAGCTATTGCTAATTCTATTTTTATATCACTTATGAGTGTGCACAATCCTTGAGGGAAATTCCAATTATACGCTTTCATTTGTTTTTTAATGTTTAACTTTTTATTCCATTTTTTTAACACGCACACATTTTACTATTCCTTTATGTTTACCATTTTGCTATTTACAGACATATATTTTATTTCTTTTAAATAATGAGAAAAGACTTCTTTTTTCTTTAAATTAAATGAAAAGAGATTTTTAATTTTATGTAAAAGATTTACATTTTAAACCTTTAGTTTTAACTTTTCTGAGTTGAATTTTCTCCCCCTTCCAATTACTCTTTAAACTTTTATAGATTGTTTCCTTTTTTTTTCAAATGAGATATTTTAATTCAATTATTCATGGACAACTTATTGGTTTTATTATTTATTAATCAAGTTTAAAACTTCTTGTGTTATTTATGAAAATTTTTATTTTAATAATTTTTTAGACAATTATTACGAAAATACCTTGTCTAATGGTACAATATGTATGTGTGATATGTATTCTATTATAATCAAACTTATGAATAAAATGTAATCTTTTATATGCAATGTAGGTGAGGAGTCTTGAAACAAAATATAGTCATGTCACAGCTCCTCTGTAATTCTCTTAAATTTACTTTGTTTCTAATAATTATATAAATATCCTTTCTTTTTTTCTGTTATGAATATGTCAATATAAGGGCATTTGATTTTCAAATGTGGAAAGAACTACTTCAGTAAATAATTTTAGAATCTTTATATATGCTTATATATAATTTTTCTAAGCATCATAGATTGTATTTTAAAACTTAGCATTATTTGAATCTTTATCTCATTAATGAATAATATAATAATAAAAATAGTATTCCTCAATCCTGCAACTAAAACACACTATAGTTTTTGTAGTTTGGTTTTCCAGTGCCTTTAATTTTTGTGATTTGATACCAATTAGTCAACAGTCTTTCTCTTTTAACTTTTTTTTAACCTCTATCATTTTTTGTATTTTTTTGAGTCATTGTGCACACTAACTATGCCATCTCAGTTTATTTTACATACTACTTTTTCTACATGTATCCCCCCCCTTCAGTTTCCAATTATTATTTTTTTAAATTTTGTTTCTAATCTCAAGAAATCCATTCCAAATATAAAAAATCTGCCATTGTGTTTATTATTTCTTGTTCATGTCTGATTCATATAAAAAAATATTATTTATTACATATATTTTTCAATCATAATGCACAATCCCCCTTAACAATAAATTTTCTACAAATAAAATATCACAATTAAGACTTTTTGTTACAATAGCTTTACTTGTGTAAATGTTAATAATCTAATTCATCAACAATTAAGTTTAGATCTTTTGTATATGCTTAAAACATTCTCTCTATCAATTAACTGATCATTCTTCAGTTAAAATTATTATGAGCATATATATACTTTTATTTCATGTTATGATAATTACTTCAATGCTTTTACTGGTAACCCATTTTCATCTATTCTTTTAGATTGCTAAGTCTCCTTTTATAGTGGTATTATATGTGTTTACATTTTTTTGTCAAATAAATAACTTCTAGGACTGTCTCAAATAACCATAGATATGATTCTAAAATTAATGTTCTTTAAATTTATGAAAGACTCCAGAATGTAAACTGCTAAAATGCACTGTGTCCATGATAACCAAATTAAAGTTAAAATCTTTAGCTTAAATATCAGAATCTTTGTTACTAAGAGAAAATTTAGTTTATGAATATAATAAATATGCATCTTGTGTTGGTATAAATAATATTGAGCAATGTATCAATATTTAAACTACATTATTTTACAAAATATTCAAGAATAAAAAAATGTTTATATTAAGGTATATATAAGAAATCTATCTAATCAAAATGTTTATTTTTCTAAATAATGACATTTTTGTTAATTATAAAAGTCAATATTATTATTATTTCCAAAAAAAAAAAAACGTTACGCCCGAACAGGGACTCGAACCCTGGACCGTTAGGTTAAAAGCCTAACGCTCTACCGACTGAGCTATCCGGGCTCACGTGACAAATTTTACATTTAGGTTATACCTATAGTGTAACATTATTTTGTCTTTTTTAAATGTTTTGAATATTAAAATGTTATCAATATAAAAACTTTTTAAATTATGGTAATACTTAAAAAAATAAAGTATTCCATTTTTAAGCTAACATTAATAACAAAAGTTTATACATTTTGCCATGTATTTCTATATATATGGAGAGAGGGGGTGTCCCAAAATAAACATGGAAAAATTCCACCTAGGTACAAAATGCCTTCTTCATTCGGGGTCAAATTTAGCATAAGCTATAGCTTAGAGACCTCAATGTTTTTATTTAGAACTGAATAAAAAATTTTATCAGCAAAAATGTATATTTCGTTTAAGTATATTTTGGTCCTTTTAAATATATTAATTATCTTAATATATATAATAGCTACAGCATCCTATGAATTGGTTTAACTATTAAAGTTTTAGGATACCGAACGTTAGTTTTTTATTAAGCCTCTGGGAATCCACTTGTTCTTTCCCAATTTATTTGTTTAAGAAAGCATTGTAATCTGTATGTAACGGTTTTTTTTATAATTTCAACATTCGTTCATTTTGTGACTGTGTGTTACAATGATAACGTGAATAGTGAAATCGTATAAAGAACAATTAAAAAATAAAAATGAATGAAAGACTATATAAAAAAGGGAATATTAAATTTCATAATATTTGTTTTTGTTAAATTAAGATTAATGATTTTTAAAAAATGTTTAATTCAAACGTAAATAATAGTTTTTATTAATATTTCAAGATCGAATAGATATTTTATTTTAAAAAATTCAAAACTAAAGAAGATATCTGCAAACAAATTAATGATACTATTTATATCAAATTATTATCTTTATTTTATTCATTGTTATTTATTTAAAATAATTATAAAAGTACCATATGATAAATATAAATGAAAAATGTTAAAATAAAAGGAAAATATTCAAAAGTAAAACGATAAGTAATAAGTTTGTATTTATAATATTAATAACTTTATAGAATCAATGAGAAAGTTTTGAAAATTGTTATGAAAAAAGGAGGAAAAAAAGATATTTAATGTTCAAATATTTACTTTATCAAAGTTAATATCTTTATTTTAAAAAAGTATATTTATTGGTATAACATGATCTAAGGATCAACATGATATACAGAGCTGGACCGAGGGTAGTGCGACCACACTAGATCCCGCATTTACCAAGGCCTTGTGCCAGAGTGATTTACACTTTTTGCGAAAATCAAAACAAAATGGATTTACTAAACACAATTGTTCATTCTTTTTCTACAAAAATTCTGTAATTTGAAGGCCCTATTATGTGGAACTACAGAAGCAATAGTTTTTTTTTTTTTTTAAAGTGTCATAGCATCAGCCGAGACATGAACCCGCAACCCGGGCAACTGCCTGCAAGTGCAAGACAGTCACGCTGACCTCTCAACCACCAATGCAAGAAGCACTAGTTATATGTACATTTTTCAGCAATGTAAAATGTGTATCTTAAATATTTTACAATGTTCACATCATTTTTATGTTAAATCAGCTTAGGTCAAGAATGATTATCAGCAGTTTTATCTAGTGAATCAGAATTCACAAAAAACAATAAATTATGGTGAAGTTAGTAACGTATTCGCAATAAAAACATTCAAGAAAATAAAATATGATTTTTTGCATTATAAGAATTATATTTTGTGTTCTCAAGTATTTATTCAATACTTACTTAAATATAATAAAAAATAAAAATTTTGACCCACCAGATTGTGACATAAGACTTTTTAATGAAATAGGAAAAGAGAGATCCTTTTTTCTTGACTTGATGACTGTTTATAAGGATTTACAGGACCACCTAAATCTACCGAATCTGGAAAGTTTGAGATATAGGGATTTAAAAAACGATTAGATTGTCGTGAGATTTCATGGATGGATATATCTAAAGAGAAAATCTTAAAGAATTATCAATCAATTTGTGCTCCTCTATACTACATTAAATTTGTTTTTAGGTTAATGAATGGCTTGTTACCTACAACTTCCCTTTTGAATCGTAAAATTTGGATTGAATTTGGATACCAAATTTATAATATGTAAAAGTAAAGAAAAAACTTTTTTGCATTTGTTCGAAGAGTGTAGTGGTTTTAAAAAATATTTGCCAAAAAAACTAATTGAAAAAATATAGGGTGGATTATTCCCTACTGCATGCAAAATATGGAAAAGTGTTTATTAGTAAAAAAAAATATTTTATAGTTAAATTGTAAGAAAGAAAAATGGTTTTTTGTTAATATGTAAATATTTGTTTTTTATTGTTTTGTTTTCTATTAATAAAGTTAATTTACTTAAAATAAAAAAATATTCATTCAATACAATTGCACAAAGCCATATTTATAATTTATAATCTTAAAATAATTATTTATACATTTTAAGTATTAATTTGTGAAATTTTATTTCTAAGAAAAACAAAATAAAATACACACACGGCAAAAATTACATTTTATTTTCTTGAATATTTATTTCTAATGAATTCTCCCATTCAAAATAAAAATTTTAACAAAGAGAATTGTTGACTTGATTTATAATAATTGTAAAGCAATATATCTATGTGCAAATAGGATAATTTTTTAAAAATATGTAAGTATTTTTATCAAAAGTAATTCCTCTCCTCCCCACATGAAAACTGTTCTGGGCCCTACTTTTTCTCAGGCTGGCTCTGTGATATACCAAGTACTTTCAAATATGTTTCCAATAAAATTGTATCTGACATTATCAGAAGTATTTCAGATGTTACTTCAAATACAAAACCTTTTGAAATATCTATACTTATACAGATGATATTGGGTTTTAGATTCAAAAAGAACCTATAAATAGCCAACATCAGAATGCTACTTTTGAAAAATTTAAGCAAATTTCTAAAAAATAAATTGGGTATTGTTTACAAAAACTTTTTTACCATATAAAAAATAATTAGAAAAAATGTATATTCATTAATTGTTATTGCACTCACCGTCAACTAGAAGTGTTGTTTTGTTTATAAGTTTTTATTAGCCAAGCATTATGCTCTTGCAATAAAGGTTTTAATTATTGGTGAAATCCCAACTTGATTATACTTCATTTGAATATACAATAGTATTAGTTGCTTATCTAACAAGAAAATTAAAATCCAAACTTGTTACACAAATTTTACAAGAATAAGAATATTGAAGAGATCATACAATGGGTCGTTACAATAATAAAAGCTTTAGTGAAATATTTACCACTATAAAAGAGTAACATAATTATTTTGTGTCATTAGAATTTGTTGCCTAGTGTGATCCATTCCTTGATTATATTTGATAGTATGAGAATTCAGAATTTACTAATCCTTATATAAGTTATCAAAACAATATATAATTAAATAATTGAAATAATGTCTTATTCATACTGAACAATTCACAGTCATTATATGCTTCTTGCTCTCCCCAAAAAAGTTATTCAATAGAACAATTCTCAACATATCTGCCAATAAAAAATCACTCTGTGATAATTTGGCAAAGTTTGTACTGAATTATATTAGTAATGCACGTGGAATTGACTTTAAAAGAGAAACTATAAAGATATCAACAAAAATTTTAGAATAAATTTCACAATTTATATCTTTGTGCTGGACACCCATTAGATTTTATAGATTGGATTATATTATTCAACTGTTTGGAATTAATAAACTTTTTTGAAATTTTGCAATAGATTTATGTTTTGTTTTCTAGGATCTGTTTTAAAATGAAACCTACAAATAAATTTTGAGACACCAAAGCATTTCTCTAAAACAAAATGGAAAACATGTTTTCAGACAATCTAAGGAGTTCAATGTCAATATAATTTTGGAAACTTTAATAAGTATACATGAACTCGAGTTCAAAAATTGTGATATCAGAAAAGGTGTCTTTAATATTCAAAATAAGATGGAAAAATTTCAATTTATGTTCATGCTTATTCTTTGAAAGTTCATATTAGAACAATTCTATAAAGTACTAAAGAATTCTAAGATCATTGTTTGTTTATTCAAATTTAAATAAACATCAAATTTTATTCAAAGAACTAGATGCAATTTCAATATATTTGAAAAAAGGGTAAAGTTCAAGTTAATGACTGACAAGCAGATGATTTTACAAATAATTTATCTTCAAAGGAAACATTTAGAACCAGTGCACCTTTTTAGGTGTATGTATTTGCAGCACTTAAAAATTAGCACATGAAGAAGATACACCTGCGCATAGTAAAATTCTAAATGAATTTTTTTCTGTACTGACACATTGATGATCAGACTATATTCAATATGCCCCTTGACCTTGGAACAATCTGCTGATATCATATGCGCCAAATGCATTGTTTTCTCCAATATCATATACAATCATTTAACTCTGATGCTTTTCTCTACCTAGTAAACTTTTCATTTTTATTTATTTTTATCATTATCAATAATGTATGTAAGTTTTGTCAAATAAAACTATATTATTATTGGTTGTCATCGATGAGCAACCATATCCCACTGGATGGCACAGTTATCATGCTTAAACTATAAAATATGATCATTCATGGGCCGTTAATTATAATCATTTTGATGTGTTTTTTGTAATGCGAAAATAAAAACAAAAGAAAATCGTCTTTTTTAAATATTTAATTTTAAATATTATTTTTTATTAACGTATACAAATTAAATGATAATAATAAATGTAAAATAAAATAAACAAATTATAATTTGATTCGTCTTTTTTAGTTTTCTTTTTATTAGAAAAATCAATTTTCTATCGGAGATTTTTTTATTGGGGATACGGCTTTTTTTTTTTGTTGTTTACCGCTATTTTTTATTTCAAATAGAACCACAACTAAAAGTAAAAGTTGTTACGGTTAGTTTTAGGGTTAGCTTTAGGGTTAGTTTTAGGGTTAGGTTTACGGTTAAAATAAAAAATATCAAAATCGTATTTTTGTAAATATTTTTTTTTACTAACATCTATAAAATAAATGATAACAATAAACGTTAACTATATTCAGCAAAGTATAACAGTAGTCGGAGAAAAGAAAGAAACTAAAACTTTTTTAAACAACGACAAATATATATATATATAATGTTTATAATATATGCTTTTTATGACATTTAAAAAAACAGTGTACAATTGTACTTTTCTTAGTGGATATTTTTGTGTTAACGCTCTTTTTTATTTCAAAAATATACACGGTACAATCTTAAAAAGTATCGTGGAAATGTTACGAACAGTAAGTTACTTGACACGTTACCTAATTCCAATTCACTGTATACATATATCTCGTCAACATTTACTACTTAAAACTTCAAGACACTACGGTGTAAAAAGTCTGTTAATTATTATTTTACAAAATCTGAACATTTCAATACTTTAAAATAATAAAAAAATCCAATGAAAATAACATTTCCATCCAATTCAAAAAAACATACCCTCTCCCCAAGCCGTAACCATTTTATAAACTGTGCGAATTGGGAAAATGTATTTGCTGCGTAAACACATGCTGTACTGCGACGCGACATAGCAGCCTGCAATCTGTAGTACAACAAAAAGGTTGTATTATAGAAAACGCGGGTTTGAACGTGTTGGCCGCGGAAATGGCATTTTTATGTGTTTTAGTGCGAAAACAGTGCCATCCAGTGGGATATAGTGGCTCACCGACGACAACCTTATTATTATATACAATAAATTTATATTATATACTATATTATTTAAACTATATTGTTAAATTTATTTTTTTACTTGATTTATCCATAGTTATGGCCTTTGCAAAAAGTTTGAAAAGAAAGAAAACAGCCAGTGAATTTAAAAATGGCTCAGTGAAACTGTAGAAACAGATTTTCCAAAAAGTAATAGTAAATTGAGAATTCCATTACAAGAAATATTTGGGTTTTGCAAGATAAGTGGTGTAATTTGCAATTACTATCAAGATGGATACAGACAAAATGATTTTGTAACTGGGAAAAAGTGGAATATTTGGAAATTAGATTTTTTTAAATGTCACTTATTCAACAATCATATTTGGACAGCATACAAAAATTAAAAAATAAAAATCCTTCACTGCCAGCAACAGGAATATTACGTTTAATGAAATAAAAGGCAATCCTGAAGAAATTGAAACTTTAATTGAATATTTCTTTATTTTCCATCCAAGATATTAATGAACAGGTAGCAAAATATATAAAAATTCTGGAGAGCTGGCACAGTAAAAATTGCACCTTTATGTTTTTGGAAATAATTAATTCCATTGTTTAAAAAAAAAAAAGCTGGAAGAAATAAACAGAGCTGACATTCACACCCTAACTATTGATGAAAGTAGTGATATTAGTACTACCAAATGCTTAATTTTATATTTTAAATTCAGATATAAAAATTCTAGCCAATCCATAACTATTTTTGGTGGAATAATTCAGTTGAAAATTTGTGAAGCAATTTCAAGGTATAGATGAATTTTATATAAACAATAATACTGATTTACAAAAAATGGTTGTTTACTTTTGATTGTGCATCCATGGTGTTAGATAAAATAAACAGCATAGCAGTAAAATTAACATAAAAAATATCGCATTTGGTTTAACAATGTTGTCGTGCATCATGAAGATTTAGGCATTTGTGATGTTTAAAAAAAAGTTAAATTAATAAAAGAGATTGAAACTGTAATGAGAACAATTTACATTTTGTTTTCTAAGAGATCTACAACAAAAAGAAACAAATTTCAAGACATTGCTGAAACTTCCAAAAATGACGCTGTTGCTTTTAAACGTTTAAATGAAGTTAGATGGTTATCTAGACATTTTGCACATGAAAGCAATAATTAGAAATTTAATTTAAAGATTTGGATGTCCCATTTCAAAGTTTTGTTTAAAGAAATTAGAAAACCTTGAATTTCAAGCAAATGTGGAAATTTTGAATGAAATTTTAGAAGACCTTACTGCATTATGTAAAATTTTTCAATGCTATCATCTAACACCACTTGATGCATTTCAATTTCATGAAAAAATTAATAAATTTAGAAAACAATATCTCAAACTAATGTTCCATGGAGCAGTGAAGTAAAAATTATTATTGATAAAGTTTGGGAGAACAATATTGAAGTTGACACAAGTCCCATGCTAACATTTATAAATTTTCTATGTTTTTATTTGGAAGAAAGATTTTTTGAAAATGAAGTACAAGAATGGACAGCATTTGACTTAACAGCATTTCCCATATGTCATTTTAATTATGTCATTGTGGAAGTTGAATCTCTTTGCTTAAAGTATAGAACCATTTTAATCGATAAATCATTTGTAATAATTCAATATAATGATTTTAAATTCACTATGAAAAAAAAAATCAAATGTAAATTGATAACTACTTTTGTGGATATGGGACTTTTCAAAATCCTGGATGTTGGCGGAATGTTTCTGGCAAATAGTGTTGATTATGAATGTTTCAGTTTGATGAATTTAATAAAAAATAAATGAAATTGTTTAGGAAAAAGTCATTTGGATATGCTGATAAGAGTAAAATCATATCAAAGTGATGGAAACATCATAAATCTAGATCATGTAAATTCGGAATGGTTAAATTGTAAAGATAGAAAAGATGTAATATTGTATGTGATAACTATAATTCAGTAGCATATTTCTTCATATATTAATTTTTTAAATCATCCAATAATTTTATTTTTATAAACAATTTTAGAGTTCTATTGAATGTAATAATTCCATATATGCATATGGATTTATATGACGATAATATGCAAGTAAAATTTTTTGAAACAAAATTTAAAATCTTTATTATTTTTATTACAATTTTTTACTTACATAATTGATTGGTGCACAAATTATTTCGATTTAATAAAAAAAAAAGTGCACTATAGTTAATAAAAATTAGATGGAACATTGCTTGATACATTCATTACAATTATGGATTATCTACAAAATAATTGTAGGAAAGAACTTGAGTTTATAGCAATATTGTAGAAAATTTATCATTTATTTTAATCTTTTAGGGTTTCTATATAATCTAATCATTGTTCTAGCAGAAAATATTGTAACACTAAAAAGATTAACATTGATAATAATGTAAGATGGAATGATTTTATACCTCCAAAACTTTTTATGACAGTTTTGCCAAAAAGATTTTTATGGATTAAAATGAAAAGCTAAGAGAATAAAAGTACATGGATTTTATTTAAGTCATCTAGATGTTGCAGATGATGTGGTTGTTTTTGCAAATACTGTAATCTCAAAATTCAGAGCTTCAAGAAATGTTGCAATAGTTATTAGATGAAAGGAAGAAATCAAGACTAAAGATAAATGCTAAAAAGACTAAAATAATGTTCAATGAATTTCTCAGAAGTAAAAATTGATAAATTAGAAGTTACCTTCTACAAATAGCTTGATCACATTAATAATACAAATAGAAGTATAATAGATAAAACTAATTATACAATTAATATTGGACTGCTTTTAATAAAAATAACTTAAATTAAAAGAAAATATATCTATGTGTTTGAAAAGAAAGGCTTTTAATAAATATATCAGTTCTTACATATTAATCAGACTTGGACAATTATCAGAAGAGCAACATAGACTTGACTTCTCAACAGGAGAGATATTGGGAGTAATATTTTAAATAAAGATATGAGATTTGGATACTTAACAGAAGAGCAATATGGGATTCCAGACTGATCAATAAATCATATAGATATGTTAGGAGTAACTAGAAATGACTGAAACATCAGTATGAGGGAACAAACAAGTATCACTGAAAGAATTACAGAGATTAAAATGAAACAGACTGGACATATTGCTAAAAGAGATTATAAGACTGAAGTTTTAAAGTGAATCTCAACAATTATAAAAGACCTAGAAAATGACTACATATGAGATGAATAGATGAAATAAAGAAATTAGTATAAGGTAGAAAAGGAAATTATGGATATTGAACATGAAGAGACTTTCTTCCTGAAGTTATTCAATAATGTTTAGAAAAGATGATACAATATTAACATTTATCATTATTAATCATAATCTAGAATCAGATATAATCATTTTATGTTAAATTTTTTGGAGAACAGTGGGCTTGTATTGATGCAAAAAATTGTCATATATATATAATAGAAAAGTATTCATTATGAAATCCCATCTTATAATTAGATTAAAATTTTAATATACTGTACGCAACAAAGTCGTGTGTTATTCTAAAAAATAATTTTCACCATATTATTTTGAAATTTAAAAAAATATTGCAACTAACAGAAAAACAAAGTTTGTTAATATATAAATAAATCTCTTATCATTTGCTAGCGATAATCACAAATGTTACGCTAAATAAGTTCAAGAAAATATTTTGATGTGATGTATTATGGCTTCTCCTTAAACGAAGTCAAGAATATCTCAGCAATTATGCCCAGATAAACCTGTTAGCCACTTTCTTTTACATTCCCCACTCTAAATTTAAATTCCATTGTGGCTGAGCGACATCTATATAAAGTTTATATTCTAAATATTTTTAAAGGATAGTCAAAAAGTTGTGTTAAATACTTAAAAGCCCACATACCCTTTCCAAATTAATTTAGAGATCTAGTTTTGCGTAAAATTAAAAGAATAAATATAAGAAACATTCCTGAATAGAAATTTCTTTTCAAAATTTCCCTTCAAATTATATTGCCTAATTCGTTTTAAAAATAGAACAGCATTATTTCGCGCTTGAAATAGGATATTTCTTGGCAAAAAAAAATGAATTGAAATTCTTTAGCAAGACAAGTATTGACAAAATTTGTAAAGAATTGCCTTAAATCTTTTCGGACTATTTAACGGAAGCAGTTTAATGACTGATATCGGTCGTCTGTCACAAAATACGCTGTAGGATGTCATTTCAACAATGCAAAATAACAATACCTTTGAAGGTTACAAAATTTTGAAAACCATGCTTACTATAAAATAGGACGGTGTACGGTATGATTATCATATCCACATTCAACCTATAATAAATGAATCCTCTTACGAGAGAACTGACCAGCAATAAGCCAAAATAAAATTAATACAAAAGAACGTTTGCCTTTAAAAAATTGTAAAGCCGTAATAAAATAACATTTAGATAAAGGACCGAATTTATCTATTAAAAATCATTTACAGAATAGTTTAGGAAATAGAACCAAAAATAATTTGCTGGAGAAAGTAGTAAGTATTATGTGTTTTTCTACATATGTCTATATTTACTTGTGTAGTTGAATAATCAATTTTTAATAAACATGCACTTTCCACATAAATACTTTAGTTAAAATATTAGTACAATTTTAACAAGTATATGTCATCTTATACAGAGTTATTGGTTTTATGATGCAGCAAGGAAAAAAACTTTATATTTGTTTGTAATTGTTATAGACCGATAGCGGTAACATCAGTTTTATATAAAGTTTTCTAATATACGATGGCTAGAAGAGTTGTAAAATGGATGGAAGGGAATAATGTAGTGGGGGAAATGCAAGGAGGTTTTAGATTAGATAGGCGTATAGGAGATAGTTTATTTGTAGTTACACAACTTATGGATACGAGTAGAAATTCAGGTAAAGTTATATATGAGTTTTATAGATATAGAGAAGGCATATGATAGAGTAAATAGAAATAGATTATGAATAAGTTTAGCAAATTTGGGAATGGATGAAGCTTTAGTGGATATTATTAAGAAATTATTTGAAAATAATTATTATATATATCAATTAGGGAATATTGAATCAGTTAAAATTAAAAATTGGGTGGAACTAAGGCAAGGATGCTCTGTCACCTATTTTGTGTTATATTTAAGTGAAATGGAAAGAGCAATAGAAAGATTAGGAAGAGGGATAGAGATACCGTTAATAGGTGGTAAAGGAGTATATATTTTGTCTGGTCTTTTTTTTTTTTTGCGGATATTTTTTTGTGTGCAAAAAGAAGAAAAGATATGGAACTTATGCTGATGACATGTGCAAGGGTGGATAAAGAGATGGGGATTAAATTTAGTGAAGAAAAATCAAATATAATGATGATTAATACTGAAGAAAGAGATGTAGAATTTTTATTGGGAGATATTAAGTTAAGTGTGGTGAATAGATAAAGTTAGTTGGAAATTATTTTAAGTAATCAGAAAAATTATTTGGATGAATGGGAGAAAAAAAAAAGATAAAAGAAGCAAAGAAAAGAAAGGGATTGATAAAGAAATTAAGTGTTTTCATATAATAAATATGATGTAGCTAGAATTATATGGGAGTTGCAGTAGCAGGATTAACATATGGTAATGATGCATTATGTGTTAGTAAAGGGCTATTAGATTATTTAGAAAAAGTTCAAAGGGAAGTAGGAAGACATGCATTGGATGCAGATGTATGGACAGCAAGGGAGGCAATTCAAGGAGAAATGGGATGGTCATGTTTTCATATGAGAGATGCAAAAAGTAAAATGAAAATGTTTGGTAGATTGCAGTTTACGGATAATAAAAGAATAGCCAAAATAGTATTTAATTGGGTTATGAGTAAAGGGCAGATAACAAGATGGGTGAGAAAGGTAATGCGGTATGCAAAAGATTTGGATAAAGAATTTATATCAGTATATTTGTACAAAAGATGGGATGTTTGTATTATTAAGAGGATTGTTGAGTGTTATAGTAGTAAGGAATGGGATAAAAGAATAGATGTATTAATAAAGAATAGAGAGTTAAAGAGATGGAGAAGTAGTATGGAGAATAAAAAGAGTTTAAATATATATAGAAATAAACAGATTATTAGGTGCGAGTTAATATACGATAATAGTAAGGAAAGTAGTTTATTGTTTAAGGCTCGAATGGGATCTTTAGCTACAAGAGAATATACATATAAATGGAAAAATATGGGTGATTTATTTTGTAAATTATGTAAGGAAGGAATAGAAAATATTAGGCATTTGTTAATTGAATGTAAATGCTTGAAAACAGAAAGAGTACATATAATGAAGTTATGGAAGAATAAATATGAAAAAAGTGATAATACAGAATGTTATTGGTTTTTATGCTGGGTTTGGGAAAAGATGAGGGGGATGATTTAGATATAAAGGCTATAGAGTTGACAAAGATTATGTTGTGGAAATGGGATGGAGCAGAATATGGGAAAACTTAAGAGTGGGGAATGGAAAATAAAGTGGCTAACAGATTTATCTGGGCATAATTGCTAAGATATTCTTTACTTCGTTTAAGAAGCCACAGTACATCACATCACTTCAACATAATAACATTATAAATATAAAAGAACATATATCTATGTATAGTTACATAATATTGAAAGTAGTAATATATAAACAGACTTCTCTTTCTCGCCTAATGATTTATTTATATGGTTGAATAAGTGGTAGCACTTTATTGTTTCGCATCTTCAATGCTTCACAGACTGGTTACAAATTCACAATATATTTTAATGACAATATATCATCAATGTTTATATACATATCTTAGTCAATAATCACTTGCTTATCATTTAAAAATATTAACAGATTTTGAGGATGATTCTGATTTAAATAAAATCAATAAGAAGATAACTGCAGGAAAGATAGCTGGCATAAAAAAGCAGTTTACCAGTACATTTTCTATTGAAACAGAACAACATATGAAGGAATATTAAATTTTTTTTACAATGATTCATTAAGAACTGAAAATGGTGCAAAAAAAAAAAAAATACTAACAGTATTAAAAAATGAATTAACAAGGCAAGCTATAAAAGAGAATAAAAGTATCAATATTATAAAACATTTTAGTATTAGTAGAAAACATTTCTGCAATAAAAAGAAAAGGTAATACTAAAAAGAGATATGAAATTTTTGAAAAAGTTCTACAAATTATATAGTGATAAAGAACAAGAAAACAGAGTATCCCTACAATTACTACATCTTTTGAATTGCCCAGCATTCAGGGAAATTTCGAAATTATAATCAATATCTTCAAAGAAGCAAGTAAAGAAATAGAAAAATTGTTGATAAAGTTATATACCAAATATCTAAATGATGATATGCCAGATGAATGGAAGAATGAAATAGTAATATTAATATTTAACAAAGGTGATAAAAAAGATGAAATTACACAAATTTTAAATAACTAAAAGAAATTAGATTTAAGTGTTTTTACCATAGTGAATCACATCCAAGTATTGAGAGAAATTATAGAAAAGATCAATAAGTATAATTTGTCATTATACTTTAAATTTATAGATGAAAAGACATTTGATTCTATAAATATTTCTACAGTTCTTAAAACGATGTATTATCAGGATATAGATCTGGGATATTGTCATATTCTAAATATTTGTCAAAATGCAACAGTAATGATTAGATTACATACTGAAACTAAAAAAATTAACATTGTAAAGGATATACAACAGAATGATTACATATCTCCAAAAAATTATTCAATAGTTTTACATGAAATACTTTACGGATTAAAATGGGAAGCTAAAGGAGTAAAAATAAATAATTATTTAAATCATTTAGATTTTGCAGATGATGTAGTTGTTTTTGAAAATACTTCAGATCTTCAGGAAATGTGGTAAGTTATCTTATCACATGATAGGGCTAAAGATGAAGACTAAAATAATATTCAGTAGATTTTCTCAGAAGAATAAAGACTTATTAAATACAAATAATTTTGATCAGATTATTAATACAGATGTAAACATAATGGATAAAATTAATCATAGAATTAAATTTGGATGGAGTGCTTTTGGTAGAAATTATTTAATATTGAAAGGAAATCTGCCTATGCATTTGATAAGGAAAGTTTTTAATAAATTTACCCGTTATTGCTTATGGATCTGAGATTTGAACACTTAACATAAGAACAATATAGAGACTTAAGATCATTCAATGAAGTATGGAAATATAAGTCAAGAGTAACAAGAAGGGATCAAAAATTGAATACATAAGTGAAATAACAAACAGGAATATTTATATCACTGAAAGAAGAAACTGAAATGGAGCTGAGCTGGATATATTGCCAGAAGATATGGTGATAGACAATTGAAATCTTAAACTATATCCCAAGAAATTATAAAAGACCTAGAAAGACATCATATGTGAAATAGATTTATGAAATAAGGAAGCTTGCTAGTGTGATGTGGAAAAGAGATGCTAGAGATTAAAGCAACTAAAGTGAACTTGTAAATCATCAAGTGGATTGATAATGATTAAAAATGGTGACAGCATATTATTTTCTTAATGAAATATACAATTATTCATTCAATCATGCACAAGAGTACTTAACTTGTCATCTTTCTTTTAATCACTTCAGGACTTTGTATTAATTTCAAGATTGTTTTATGGTTTAAAGAAAGGTGGTTGGGTCATAGCATTATCCAACTTGTTCTTATAGATGGTCCAGTTTGTTTCAATTTTTTATAAGAAATATAAATATGTGTTTTTCACATTTTGAACTAGCTGCTCCTATACAATGCCCAAGTTGCCTGTGTTGTGGCCCTATTTATATTTACTCACACATTTTTGTAGTAACTAATTTTAATAACATTTTGTGGAAAAATGGTTACTATAATTTTATATGAAAGTTAAGTTCTTAATAACATCTGTCATCTTTGTATTAAAGTCTGTTTACCATAATAATAAAGCAGTGGGTTCAAAAAGTAAGAGTTAATGAACCATTTTCCAGCTAAGTAAAGTAAAAAACAGAACTTAGTTAAATGGAATTGTTGTGCTCAATCCATATTCATTTAAAAGCAATTGACCATGTGATTATTGGTAATTGTTTGAGTTTCATGATGATAACCCATTCAATTAGAATGCCAGAGATTTCATGTTGAGTTTTTGTGAAAAAATCTGGATTGTGCTTACACATCACTTCATACTTTGATAACTGTTGTAGAGGTATGGCATTAATTTGATTTTGGTATGCACGTGCAGTATGAGAACCATATTGAAAATGCTATTAAGAAATTTTGGAATAAAGTATCTTCACAATTTCAGTATAGCATAATAAATTAGCTGCAGATAATTATAATGTAGGGAAAGATATAAACATTAATGCACTATCCAGAGTATCAAAGAAAAAAAAGTAAGACTCAGATTAGAAAGCATTTAGAAAATATGTTTTCTATATTAATAATCAGTAAAGTAAAACAGTAACAAAATGGACTGACCATAATGATGTTTATCAATGACTCAAAGTAAAATAAAAAAGGATAATTCAGTAAACAACATAGCAAAGTATCAGTCTTCTGGATGCACTATTAAGTTTTCTTCACCATGAATCATGATGAATCTTAATACTTATTGAAAAAAATGTGATGAGAAAATTTCATAAAAGTCAATCAAGGATTTCTTACATAAAGGCACTAACTAGCAGCTCTGTGTGGTTGTCATAATCATTGCATGACTTTAAAAAAGTTCATATGTTGTATCACAAAAATAAATTTTCACTAGTATAAAAATGAGTAAAATGTTTAAGAAAACACATCTATTAAATAATAACAAAAATACATTTTAGTGAAAAGAAACAGTTTAATAATGAAATGATGGTGAAATAAATTAGTTTGATGGCGTAAAAAAAAAAGTTAATTAAAACACAAGAAATCGATGAAAGAGATAGAATTTTGAAACCCAAAAAAATCAAGATGATTAAGACCACCATCAAGGCAATGGTTAGCATCTAATAAAGAACAAAAAAACTCCAATCTAGATTAAATAACCAGGTTAAAAAGAAAATATTCATAAATATATATTTATTGTAAATGGATGATTAAAATCAAACATTTATGTACATAGTGCAATCATTAAAAGCTAAGCTAATATTGCTAAAGCTCAAAATATTTATTTTTGAATATGCTCAATCACATACAAATGTCTGTTATGCATTTATCAACTGAAATAATATGAAAATCATACCTGTAAAGTTATAAAAAAAATTAATAAAAAGTATAGGACATAACCTAACCATTTTTTCCTTAATTACCTATTGTAAACATGGTAACAGTTATACGTAACATGTACCTATTTATAGTGGTGAGCAAATTTTTTCCAGATTTGCATCAATAGAATATACCTCCATTTAAAAAATACATTTTCATTTATTCATTAAAAAATTAATGGATAATTGTAAAGGATGTATAGTTAAGAACATGTTTCAATTTAAATCAATGGTTTATGGTAATAACTTATAAATTCCTTTATGATTTTTTTCATAATTAGATTAAATTTCTTTGATTCTTATTATCACTTCTGTTCATTACCAAATTTGTGCTATTAAAGAATATTTACGTTCACAATAACAAATGCCTGTTCACATATATTTGTAAATCCAAAAATGATTACAAATTATTATAATTTCTGCAAATTGTGTTGGATAAATAATTATAAAATTTTGATAATTCTTTTTAACATAATTCTTGTAATGTGTTATTACAATGTAAATTAATCACTTATAAATGAATGTTAGTTGGTACAAAATCATTTCCTGCAAAAAATGGATTTCATACAATTGATAATAATTTTTCCATTTTTCAAATAATCTCTTAAACTCTTGATATAATAACAGTTTTTCTCTATGTTATGAATTTAGTTTTTGGCATGTTTTTAAGATTTGTAAATTGAAAAATAATACTTTTTTTTTGTTGTTGTTGTTCTCTAAATAACTTTAATTTCATAATGAAAGCACTAAAGTTTATATTCAAACCATAGATTAAAAATTTTTTGCCTTGTAATATGATTTAAAATATTCAGATTATTAATTGCATCAAAGGCAAAATCACATGCCCATTCAAAGTCAATAAAATTTGAAAAATTACATTTCCAAAAATGGAATTTCTTTCAATTCTCAATATCTTATGGGATTTTTTCCTAAGGTTAACAACTGAACAGTTATCAAGATATATCAATACCTTCTATTTCCAATTCTTCTATAAATGATTATAATAAGTTAACTATAGTTTAGTCTTTTAATCACAGAGTTAATATTATTTATTGATGAAGCAATGTAATTTATGTGTAAAGCATTTTCCCATAAAACTTGCTGATGAATTATGTGATATATGAATATTAAATAATATTCTGGAAATTTTTCATAAATGTAATTCTGAAGTTTTGACATTTGAGAAAATATTTCCTATTACTGGAATTCCTAAATATATCAGTAAAAGGCTAATAATATTAAAAATTGTTTTGCACTATGGTACCTGTGCCTATTGCATTTATATTCCAAAATTAGATTAAGAAATTCAAAGAGAATTTTAATTCTTTGTGAGTTAGTGATACTGCAGCAATCCAATAAAAGCCTAATATTTCTTTTTGAAGCCTTTCATATAGAACTGTAAATTATGACTCAAATGTGTTGGAAATAATAATATTGTTTCAGATATATTAAATTGTTATTCAATTTTTGTAGAATATATGTATTGACTATCACAATTTGTTTGGAGAGAAAGTCATCCTCATTTATAAATAATTGCTATTGATAGATTTATACATAAATATATCCATACATATGCACATTTATACACACATACCTATGCATGTGTCAAAACTAAAAAAAAAATAAACTACCAAAATAAATTGATATAATATATATATATTACATTTGTGTTAAAAACTTTTTTGTACCTTAGAAAAACTGTTTATTTGTTTAAAATAGATTTAATAATTGAGTTTCAGCATACGATTTCATTCAATTTTTGTCCAAATATGACAATAAAATATTTAATGGTAGGTCCCTCATTTGTTTACTGTAGTGTATTGACAGAACAAATTTCAAATGTGTTGATATCAGTTCAACAAATTTTCAATGATGCACTCAAAAGAGCAGTATATTTTTAGAAGTTTTTATTTTTTTAAAAAAAAGCTATACTAACAAGTGTTAATGATCAATTAAAATAGAAAAACAAATCTTAAGTTCAATTGATAGTAAAAGTTGCTTCTTTTAAAATGGATGAAATTACATTTTCTCTTGATTGTAAATGTTTGTTTCTTTTTAATGCTTCTTTGAGAAACAAAATAATATTGGAATAGATTTTTAATGCTCAACAAATTTCCTTTAAAATATTACGCAGACAATGACACAGTTTTCATTCTCTATTTTAAAACAGAATATAATTACAAAAAAATATCAGAATATTAAAAATAATGTAAGAAAAAATATTTTATAACAAACATTTATTTGCTGTGCACTAAAATACTTAAAAATAATTACTTTCTTCAACCACAATTAGGGTTTTTGTTTTTAACTTGAAAAAAAATTGTAGGAAGTCCAGAAATTAATTAATTCAATCTCCTGAATTAATTAATTTGTGGACATACCACACTTTTATTTAAAGTTAAACAGTGGTTGAAGAAAACAATTATTTTTTAGATTTTTGGTGTATGGTAAGTAAAAGTGTTTACTATAAAATATTTTTTAAATACATTATGAGTTGTAAAAAAAAAAAAGAGAAAATAAAAAATTAACATCCTGTGTATAACAGAACTTGCATTTGCAATACACCTACTAGTACTTATAAGCATATAATAATGCATTATGAATTCATAATTTACACATTCTCATATGCATGTTTTTCTACATATGTACTGCATATACTTTTGAAAATTTAAACCTAAAAGCATAATTATACATATTACATTAAAAAAACATAAAATATAACTTTTTTAAAATTATATACATTTATTTTTATCAAATTTGCTAGCTTGTTAATTAGATAGTAAAATGATTTTACTTTTTTTTTTTTTACAAAAATTATTCTTTTTTTAAATTTGATTTACAAAATAAAACAATTATACATAATAAATTTGTAACAATAATAAAAAAAGCTTTAAACTAGATCATTTGAGTTATCTATTTAAATGTAGTTTCATGACATAAGTTTGTGTTGCTTTTATGTAAGAATTCAACATTCAGGAGACTGATATCAATGCTTCTGTATTAAAATCATGAAAATGTCTGCACAAAATAAAAATCATACCAATATACATATTGGAAACAATGAGAAAGTAAAGCCCTACATTAATGAATCATGAAGTTACTTCACTAGCATTGTGGTTATTCAAGTTTCATTAAGACACTACCGTAATATATAGTTATTCTAAGATTAATGTATGGGTATAAAAATTTTTGCCTGTGGAAATTTACAATGTTATTACATATATACATAAATATATATATACTCACACAAATTAGGGTTTTAGATCAATACAACTTTAATTATTGCAAGTTTAAAATATACAGTTTATATAAAAAGTAAAATGTATGCCCTTACATTTTGAGACCCATGCTCAAGTTATCTGAAAACTTTAAACTACAACATCCAAAATGGCTTTTTATAAGTCATTACCATTTTCATTCCCTAGAAGATGAAATGAAGCTGGATAATAAAAAAAATTTAGACAATTTATCTATAGTTTAATGCAAAACAAACAATAACTATTTAATATACCAATGTTATTCATGAATAAACTTGTATATATGAATAAATGTTTATTTATCTATCAGCATCTTTCAAAAAAAGTATTACTGAAATAAAAAATTAAATCAAAACTTCACAAAGCATGTTAAAATAACTGACTTCTAACCAGTAGTTTCTGATTTAACAAAAATAATTCAAAGCAATTCTCTAAAAAAAAATTCTCATTAAAAATACAAGAAATTCAAAATCAATTTTTAATTTTAATGTGTAATTGAAAAGAATCAGAAATATAATATAGAAAAGATAGGATCTTTTTTCAACAATTCTCAGTAAAAAGAAGTATTTGTGAACAATTGGCTAATTCTTGTAGATCTGTAAAAATACCCTACAATGATTGTATTTTAGAAATATCTATTTTCACCAAGTATAATTATATATATTGATCTAAAATAATCATAAATATCACACACATATATATATATAAATTGATAGACTTACTCTTTTCATTTTTTTTTTATAGAAAATTATACAAATCTTTTTTCTTTTCATATCAAACAATTGAAAAATTTAATCCTGTGTTTGTTTATTTGAAATTAACTACCATCAAAAAATTAGAGTATATATAAATAAAAGAATTTGTAAAACTCTTTAGAAGTCACATGAAAATTTAATATTGATTCATAGTAGATGATTTAAAATTCATAATGAAGATATTGAAATCATAGGTGGTTTGTTCCTGCTTAAATCATTCAGCAACAACAGAAGATTCCATAGTTGAGATTTATCACAGAACACTGATCAGAGTCACAATAAAAATGAAAAAACAGGAAAGTATTTTTAGAATTATGATCCTATCTGCAAAACAAGAATCAGAATTGTTCAAGCAATGATGTTGGCTGTGAATTTCTATGGACATAAAAATCAAACACTAAAAAACTATCAGAAAAGTACTGATGTTTTTGAATAACAGAAGGAAAAGGTGTGGATATTCAATCAGATTAATAATCAACTAGTACTTTAGCTTGCAATACAAATGACTAGGTTGAAATTGTTCTTTTTTGCTTATGTTGTGACATGATCTAATTTATTAAAAAAGGTCGGTGGTAAAAAAGATTGACTAGCAATGAGATAGGCCCATTAACACAAAGTGTCTTTCAGCTGTATAAAAAAACAAGCAGATGATAAATCTTTTGGAGAAACACTAGATGATTGCTAGAAGCTGATGATGTTATAATAACACAATGTTTGCACTTTTATAAAACGAATGGCTTGCTCATAAAATAAGAGTTGATTTCAGTTTAGAAATATAGATACAGCAATGTTTATATCAATATATATATATATATACTAGATTCATACAAAATAAATATTTAACATGAATGGTAAAAATGATTCATAAAGAGATAAACATGTGTTTATCTACACATTTAGATGTACTAAGATTAAACTTATCTAGTTGCCACTGGTTAAACATCCACAATAAAAATAGTTGGCTTGCATTTAAGTAAAAATGTTTATAATACGCATTTAAATTTTTGTTAGTTTATGAATATATATTTAGTTGATAAATTGGTATATAAATGAATTTTGCAAATTATAAATAATTTTTTTTTTTAAAAAAAATATTAAAAGTATACTATTTAAGTGAATACTAACTTCATAAAATACAATATCTAAGACATTTCTGTAATAGGACAAGTTTCTATAATCATTATTTTTGTTCCTGAATGATGAAGAATCAAAAATACTTGGCCAACTATCAAGGAATATAACAAATAAATTTTAAATTACAAAGTTATATCAGAATCATATGCTTAAATAAATTCAATAGTCATCAAAAAAAAAATCTATATTCACAAGATTTGTATATTGAATAAAACTGAATAAATTGTGTCAAATTACGTCACAATTAAAAATTATATATAAGAAAATAAAATAAATATTTATCAGAAGTGCTATGTATTTGAAGAAAAAATAATAGAAAATAAATTTGTTTAAAAACTGATATTAGTTAAATTTTATATAAACAATAATAAATTTAACAATTATATTAACTCATGAAGTTGCTAATAGATTTTAAATATGCTATTTATATGCGTAAACAAATATTGTAGTTTAAATTCACAATAAGTGACCGTATTAGCATATAATAGTGCATTCCAAGAAAATGAATTATTTAGAAACAAGATAGTTGAGGAATTTTAATTATCAATGACTGTGTTGAACTGGAAACAAAATTTATAGTAGTGCTGACAGTCAAAGTTCAGATAATAAACTGCATTATTAATAATTACAAATTAAAAGAATATTACGAGATTCACAGTAAACCCAAAAATTCGTCTTTGTTTTTGTTATCAGTTTATAAATGGAATTAAGTAAGTACATACATATGCGAAATGAAATTTAGCTGAAATAATATGTCATAAAGACATCTGTCAATCTTTTTATTATTTCATATTATAATTATTAATACATATTAATTTCTCTCATAATGTGTGATGTAAATTTTATGTGTATGTGCATATAATATGAATTCTAATAGAGAATTATGAAAGTTTTTAGTAGAATCAAATAATGGTATATTAAACTTAATTTTATTTATATGCACAGACATACAGGCAATCCTCTACTTATGAAATCTGGACTTATGTAAACAAGTCATGATCTGCATAAAGTGCAACAAATTTGAAAGAGGTGATGTATAAGTCAGTACAAACAATTCTTTGTTCATGCACATCGCATATTATATGAACATTAATGATGCAGTATAATGTTATTTTCATTGGTTACAAAATGTTTAAATATTTTGCATCATAACTAATGGTAAACATGTATTTATAGGGAAAATTTGATTTAAATAAAATTCAACCTTCATTTAAAATTATATACCATTTATGTAAATAAAAGATTGTTTACATCCATCAAACTTAAAAATAAAAATTTAATGAAAAATATTAAGTAGTTTAAAATTATTCTTATATACATTTATAAATTTAGAATACCTACACTTTGGATGAAGTTTATAAAGTATTCTTAATAAATAGTCAATGAGAAGCTGCATGATTAAATATGGGAAGATGTCAATAATGATGGGAAAAATGAAAAGAAATTAATTGTAATAATATATATAAATAAATATTAAAGCTTTGAACTATAGATTCAGATATTTTTTTTTTGTTGTCAAAAATATTTATCAAAATGCAACAACACTAATTAGATTGCATGGTAACACTAAGAAGATAAGATTTACTATGGATGCTTAACAGTGATTACATTTGAAGCAATTTCACAAGAAAATATTTTATGGATTAAAATGAAAAGCTAAGAAAATAAAAAATACATGAAGATTATTTAAGTCATCTAGATTTTTCAGATATTTTTGCATATAATGCATGAGAGTTTCAGGAAATGTTGCAAGAGTTATCAGATAAAAGCAAGAAAGAAGGCCTAAAGATAAATGTTAAAAAGACTGAGTAATATTCATTGTTTTTTTCTAAAAGAAAATACATTAATCTTCATAAAATAGAAGAAATTAGTAATTATAAAGACCTTGGTCAGATTATAAATATAGATAGAAATATAATAGATTGAATTAAACTTAATGTGATTTTGGTAAAAATAATTTAATATTAAAAAGAAATATGTTTATGTGTTTAAAAAAGTTTTTAATAGAAGTGTTTCACTAGTTCTTAGAAATGGATCTGAAACTAGGGCACTTAGCAGAAAATCAATTCTGAAACTTTAGGTCAGTCAATGAAGTATGAAGAGATGTATGTTGGAAGTAACAAGAAGAAACTGAAAGCAAAGGTTGAAATAATAAACAGATATCATTGAAAAAATTCAAAATTGAATGGGAGGCTAGACTTGTTCCTAGAAAAAATGACAATAGATGGAAAATTCACTGCAAGAGATTCTAAAGGATTTAGAAACAGGCCACATATGAGTGAATGGATGTAATAAGTTTACTCAAGTGATATAGAGAAGAGGGGTGATGAATCAGATACACTGGAGTAAACTTGAAGAGACCTTCATTCTGCAGTGGATCAATAATAGTTGAAAATGATGATGAGGATTAAAGAAACACAGATGATAAAAAAAAAATATTTTGATAATTTTCCTTAGCATATTATAATACTTATGGCATTAAAAATTTTAATGAAATCATTTTCAGAAAAAAAAAATTAATTAAAAAGAATTAATATATGATTTAAAAATGGATCTAATATTTAATCCATGGTTCAATATTTGTAAAATTAAGTTCACTTTATAACAAAACTTATAAGTAAAACTAATGTACCTAGATGCTTAAGTTACGTAATTATAGGATAAGAGTATCAAATAATAAATTTCTAGAGTATAGTAAAAGCAATAAAAAAATTTGGAAATACTGTATATATGACAAAAAAATGAAAATTATAATAAAAAAAGAAATTATATTATTTGATGATGAGGAAAAATAATTTATCTGTAGAAAAAGTATAGATAATTTTAAAACAATGAATACAAAAAAATAATTAGACATATAATAAAGGAAATATTAAATTTACATACTGAAGGCTAAAGCAAATGAAAACATGAGAAAAGTTTGGATGAGTAAGCAGCGAAGATGTTAAAGAACATATTTTTATTGAAATGTTTTAAATATAAAAAATAAAAGTTACAAGAATAATATTATTTAAATGAAAAGATCATAGTAACTTAAATGGTCTAAAATACATTTGCTTATATAAAATTAGAAAAATAATTAAATAGGTGGAAGATAATAACATAGTGGAAGAAAAATGCAAGGAGTCAAACTTGATTGCCATATAAGTGATAGTAAAAAGTAAGTAAGCATTTACATGCAGCTTTTATAAATGAAGAGAAAGATTATAATATAGTTAATAGAAACAGATTGTGGATAGACAGTTGTTAGTAATAATTCCAACACAATTAAAATTAAATGACTATATAGATGTTTTATTTCAATTGTGTTGGAATCATTATTAATTATTTATGTTTGACCATTATTAAAGATTTGTTAAATATGAGAATGGCCTAAAAATTAGTATATTTGATTAATACATTGTACAGGCTTAAACCTGTATTTATATATGTAATATATGCAGGATTCTATGAAAATAACTAGTTTTCTTATCAATTAGTAAATATGGAATTAGAGTTAATAATTGTGACGTTTTATGACTAATCTGTAGTTTTTATTACACTTAGAAGCAATAGAAGAATTAAATATGGATGTTAAAATACTTATAATAGATAATAAGAAATTTATGTTTTATCAGGATATTTTTTGTTGATCTATTCTTATGTGCAGAAAATAGATAAGACGTGAAAATTCTTTTGGAGACTCATGCAAAGATGGAGGGGGGGGGGGATTTAGTGAGGTAAAATCAAGATTAAAACAAGGCAAAATTTCCAGGAGCTATTATATATTATCAAATTATTAATTAAATTTCATTAATTTTTTTCTTTAAAAATATAATCGTATATATGTTTAGTTTATTGTGTTTCTTGAGATTATTAGTGAGAAACTCAAATAATGGAAAAAAATATACACAAAAAAGAAGATGCTTTTAAAATATGGTGCTGATGGATAACAAAAATAATGAAAATAAGCAGGTAAATACTTGATCAGATCAGATCTAAATTCCTACTCCAGAGACAAATTATCAGTTGATAATTGACCTATTCTGGTCACATCAAGAAATGATTTTTAAAATAGGTAGTAATTGAAAAGATTGGTAAAAAAAGATAAGAGAATAAACAGCAAAGTGATGGATGTCTCCATTATCATTAGTGCTTCATTGATGGGATCACTCTCACAAATGCTATCTATATAATCAGATGTCAACTAAACATTAAGTACAGACCTCTTTTGTTACTTTTCATATTTATTGAAAAACAAACAAAAAACTAATTCTGAGGATTTAATGATTCAATATGTAATTATGATTATATTTATGTATGCTAACACCACTTATGCACAAATTCAGAATAACTCAATTAAAATTTTCTATACAATAAATATAAATAATAGTAAAAATAAATACATTTGAGACTAAAAATTGCATTGTTTCTTCTTTTGGGAAGAGGGGGGGTATTAAGATACACACACATAAAAAAAATAGTAAATGACAATACTGTTTCAAACAACTTTTTACATAAATATTGTTCATAATACAAATAGTTTGTAATTGATTTTTTTTTTTTGTTTGACAAAGCATCATTATGCATCAAAAATGATGCAAATTATTATTTAAATTTTTTATTAATACAATGCTTCCATTGATAAAACATTATAAAATCTAATATGTTTTCTGAGTTCACAAAATTCTTAAAACTTCACCTTTCTTAGAATATAATATTTAAATCTAGTTATCATCTGCATTTGTTGCAGATACAGTTGGATCATCAGTATGGCTGATTTTCAATTTTTTCTTAGTACGAATATCATTTAAAGCTTGTTCAATTGTCCGTTGATCTCTTTTATTTTCACTTGGAACTAATAAATAAATAAAAAAAAACATTATTTTAATATATATTGCATAAAATTAATATTAAAATATAAAATATGTGCATCATGATTCTTTTCATTCTGTTATTAGTGAAGTGATATACAATTCTAATAAGATCAATAAGACTGGATAGAACGATATCTTGAGAAGATATGGGAAAGATTTAAATAAATTTCCTTTCAGTATCAAGTTATTTCTACCAAAAGCACTCCAACCAAGTTTAATTCTACGATTAATTTCAACCATTATGTTTCCATCTGTATTAATAATCTGACCAAGGTATTTGTAGCTGTTAACTTCTTCTAACTCATCATAATCAAAAAATAAAAATTTTATAAAAAAACAGATTAATCAACCTTTACTTTCATATTTTGAGAAAATCCATTCAACATTACTTTAGTTTTTTAACATTTATCTTTAGTCCTACTTTCATCTGCTAACTCCTGCAGTTCTAAAGCATTATTTTCAAAAACAATTACATCATCTGCAAAATCTAAATGACTTAAATAATCTCCATTTACTTTCACTCCTTTAGCTTCCCATTTTAATCCACAAAATATTTCTTGCAGCACTGTTGTAAAAAGTTTTGGAGATATGGAGTCACCCTGTCTTACACCCTTCTCAATGTTGACGTTCCTAGTATCATTATACAATCTAATTTGTTGCTAATCCATTTTTATAAATATTCTTCAAAATATGACAATATCCTGGATCTATATCTTGATGATCCAATGCTTTAATCACTGAAGAAATGTTTATAGAATCAAATGCCTTTTCATAATCTACAAATCCAAAGCATAATGGCAACCTATATTCATTTGTCCTTTCTATAACTTCTCTCAGTACCTGGATATGATTTTCTGTACTAAAAGCACTTTTAAATTCAGCTTGTTCTCTTGGTTGGTGGAAATCCTATGTTCTCTGTAGACGAGTTGTAATTATCTTGGTAAAAATTTTGTATAAAACTGATAAAAGGATGATAGGTCTGTAATTTCTAATATCTTCATCACCTTTTTTAAATATTAATACTGCATTCTTCCAGTCATCTGGTACATCATTATCATTTAGATATTTGGTATATAACTTTGCTAAAAAAATTTCTATTTCTTCACCTGCTTCTTTTAATATATCAATTATAATTCCATCATTACCTGGAGCTTTTCCTTTCTTCATAAATTTGATTGCATGTCTCATTTCTTCATTTAAAATTCTGGGCAATTCGGAAGATATAATAGATATAGGAGGTACTTGTTCTTTATTACTATATAATTCTTGATAAAAGCCTTCTATCCATTTCATGATGTCATCTTTCTTTTTAGTAGTAATTCCATCTTTTTTTCTTATTGCAGATATAAATTTCCTATCAATACCAAAGAATTGTTTTACACTCTTGAAACTTTTATTCTCTTCTACAGCTTTTCTTGCTAGTTCACAGTTATACTTTCTTATATCATTTTCAACTCTTTTCCACACCATTTTATAAAATTCGAGGTATTCAATCCTTTTTAATGCATCATTTTTGTATATATTCATATTCATTCTTTTCTTCATAAATTTTCTAGTCTCAGTAGAAATTTTATTGGTCAATTGCTACTTCTTTCCACCAGCTATCTTTGTTGCAGTTTTTATACGTGTATCAGTGATGTTCTTATTAATTTCATTCAAATCTGAATCATTGAATACCAATTTTATAGCTATTATACTGATTGGAAGCAATCATATTGTTTTAAGGATTAACAATTAATATATACAAAGATTGAATAAAATAATGGGAACACTTGTGATAACTTTATTCATAAACTAATTATTAGATAATTTGTAGTCTATATAAAATGAAATTACATAACACTTGAACAACATTCACATCTGAATTCAGCAGTTGTGAAATGGCAACTCAGTTAAATATTATGTTTGTAAAGATGTAATATTCAGATATATGATTACTTTTGCAATAATTTGTAGCACTATGTTTTTCATTGCAATCCATTATAAAGTTTTCAGATTCATATCAATAATCATTGAAGAAAGTGGAATCAGTAGCGGTAATTTCTGAAAACAACTGATTCTTCCATTTTCACAAATGCAGCCATGAGACCGTTGATTTTCAAATATTAAATAGTTAAAGAATTTTAGACATTTGCTCCAACTAATTGAGTATTATCAATTTGATCTTATTCAAACTCAGATAGATATAACATTGTTTTTCATAGGTTCATAAAACTGACAGTAGTTTCTTTCATATATTCTTTAAGAATTCCTTGATAATTTTATTGGTAAAAGAAAAAATATATATTTCACTACCATGTATTTTGGTTTCTGAGTTGTATAATGTCAAAAATATAATATCATTATAGATCTTACTAATATTTTGTTCGATCCTTTTTTATAATGAAATAGATACATCAAAAGCAGTAATAAGCAGAAAGCAGTTACTAAAATTGGGCAGACTAAAGAAAAGTGTACAAGATAAAGTTAGAGGAATCAATGCCATAGTTTTTTTTAAGTCATAAAGATAGTGTTAAATAAATTTAAAGGTGATTTAAAGCTCAATTTATTATCTATGTACATATCTACACAAACTAGACATAAAATTATTTGTGTGCACACATTTATGTCTGAGGTGAAATTTAAATTTCCGACATTAGTTTAAATAAGTTTAAATTCAATTCTACATTTTAAATAAATTCTAAAAAGTTTTTTTTTTTTCAAATTATTAAATCTATTTTTTTTTTTCTTTGAAAACAGATTTAATTAAGATTCATTATCAAAGATTCCAGATAAAAGTTTGAATTAAATAATTTTGGTAACTATGTTTTTTGAAAAATAATATAATTGATTATATTTAATATCACATGGTATGTGTATTTAAAATAATCCAGACTTATTTATTTTGTGTTCAGTCAGAATTTAAAATATATAAACATAAATGCATGTAAATATATTTTATAATACATTAATAATAAATGACATTTATAATATATTTATTAATAATAAATGAAAACATATACATTTGCGTATTTACAATATTTACAAAGGTTATACTTTGCCTGTTACCGTTGGCGAAGTGTACCTCCTAGTTCTAATATAAACTACAGAAGGGTCTGCATGTGCCCTTATAAGTTTTACCTATTACTGTGACAGCTTGCCTCATAAGTAAGTATGGTGTCACTTCCAGCTGTACTAGCAGCTTCCAGTCCTGAATGTAGACTTGCCTCACTGTGTCAACCATTTTGCTTGACAGCTATTGTCTGGAAAATGTAGAATTGTATCTTTCAGTTCTGTGATAGTAACTCGCTGACTCCACATTTAAAAGGCTTGACTATTTATTGCCAAATCCCCATCCCTAATGGAAACATTCAGATTCAGTGAGCATCATTGCCTACTGGCCCATTCTAACCATTAGCTGTGCATCACTATTTGTATATGTATCAAGACAATAAATGATCAATCTAATTAGATAAGATGGGTTCTGGACTAATCCATTATTTAAAAGCAATGCAAGTTATGACAATCCTTCCACCTGACTAAAATTAGCCCTGGAGAACAGTAATGCATTGGTAAGCATCTTCTTCACTTTGTGGCATCATCAGGCTTGGTGATCTCTTCAGCAAGTACAGTGTTGCTATTTGTCAATCTTGAAATTGTAAGATCAACACAGATGGCTCATAGTTTGTGACTGCTCTTTGTTCTCTGAGACTTTGCTGATGGAAGGTGTCATGAAGTTTACCCTTAGGTGGTTTCGATGTCTACGATGTTGATGTCCATTAGCTGTTTTAACCACAGTTTGTGATTCTTTAACTTTGATCACCACCACTGCAAACTAGTTGGTGGTTCTCTTAAACATACAGTATATGATGTGAGCACCACAGTTTTTTTGCACTTTTAGTTTCATGCTTTACTTAGGATTCAAACCCAAATTATTAACATCTACTTCTGAGTAGAGCCTACTTGAATTTATCATTGTGATCTGCTTCACTTTATTCACTGTGAACCCTAAGTGACTGAATTAGACAAGGCCTAATAAATTGCTATATTCAGCTGACGACACAAACAGAGGTAGGTATATAGTTTTATTAAGCATTGTAACAAATTCTTGTCTGCCACAAGAGCGTTATGTGACTGCATGGGTAATCCTTGATTGTTTTGCTGCTAGGATACAAATATTTATTTTTCTTATTAATGATAGTCCATGTCTTTTTTGATGCAATGGACAGTGCAGATTCAATATCAGGTTCCATTGTTACAGGCATATCATTAAGAATAATTCTGTATTTGAATGCAGAATCAATGCCTCTCATATTGTTTATACAGGCATTTAGTTTATTAATTTTCAATTGCCTTTCCAGCTTTTTGGAATGGACTCTTCTATTTCTGTCATTAGCAACTAACTGTTTTCTTGCAGAACAAGCAGCTTTTGTGATCGACATGTTTGCAATATGTACATACTATATTTTATAACAATCAGCACCCTCTCGATCCCTATCTGCCTTATCAGGATGCCATTGGGCTATTTGAAGCTAGAAAAATTTATAAAGTAGGCATATACGAACGGTTAAGGTTCAACTTTTATTTGACCGATAACCCTAGTCACTAGTTCATGGAGAAGCTGAGTTTTATATTATAACATTTCAAACTTAAACCTTTTTAATCATTGATAGAATTAATAAAGATAATAAAACAAGTGACTGCCAAAACTAATGAGACAAAACATTTATTACGCACCTACAATATCAAAACAAGATTGAGAATTTAAATCTTTAACATTTATTATTGAGTAGATTTAATTCATATTTATCTACAGTGAACAGATGGATGGAATTTTATATATTTTAATATTATTTTCATATTTTGTTAAACACAAATATACTGCATAGAGCATGCATTTAAAAGACTCAAATCTTTTAATTCCAGGCCAAAAGTTCACATCCAAACCAATGCTAGTTTACTGATATACCAATGTGATCAATGCAAAATGAGAATGTTAGCATAAGAAAAATCATGATTACAGGAATTTACCTCTGTATCATCTTATTAAAAGAATCATGATGACCTTTACCAATACAGGAATGGTTTGTCTCGAATATATTTGGAAAAAAAATGCTCCATACCGGGGAGGGGAGTATATTGCCGACTTATAGTCCCTATTTAGGGTCTAAGAAATTAATGGCTTAGGAATATCTCTATTACCATTAGCAATGCGATGGCTACCATTTTCGGACCAAGCATCCTGTATGCTAACTTGACACAAGAGAATAATCCAATGCTCCTCCCCAAATTGACATAAAACACCCATACATTCATCTACAAGTATCGATTCAACTATGAAACAATTTAGCCCAAAATTAACCCTATTTAAACCAATATAATCTTAATGAGTCTATGCAGTCATTTACACCTAACTTTAAATGTATTAATATAATGTCATGAGGGTGAACATGATAATGGCAAACATCTTATACATAAAATATTTAATAAGTAATTTAGGATTTGTCAGATAAAAGATTTTCTTTAGGAGAAATAATGTTCAAGTTTAATAATTGAAAGTTCGTATTTTCTCATGTTAGATAATTATAAGTTCAAATCTCATTTTAAAGTTCATACTTCTCTTTTATTTCGAGGAATCCTCCAGACTGCTGCATACTTCTCTTATATTTCGGGGAATTCTCAAGACTGCTGCAGGTTACTGAAAGCCATTTTTGCAATATTGATGCACAATATGTTCAGTTCAAAGATTTGTCCATCATCGATTAGTAGATCTTTCCTTTTGGAGACTAATCCGTTTTTGTCATTCTTCGGGAACTGCTACATTGGAGGCTGCTTCGGTCAGTGCAACTGAGGGAATGTAAGTCTATTGCGTCTGCAATACAGGTACAGAAATTTTTTTAATCAAATAATCCCCAAAAAGTAATCTAATTCTTCATTTTATGTTATTTCGTATCCCTTATCAACAAATTCGAGGATCTCATGTTTAGCGCAGTTCTGATTGATGATTTTTCTCTATGGATTGTGTTTGTACGTATCTTTATTGGCTAGTTTCCTTTAGATTGGGAAACACCAATATTTGCTTATCATTATTAATTTTAATTTCTCTTATTAGCCTTACAATCTGTTAAATGCCCTAAGGATCTGTTTGCCATAACATTTCTATAGAAATTCATTTCCATCCTACTAGTTTAAAAATAACTTTAAAAAAGAAAATAAATTAATAATTTTCATTATTGTTTTACCATCCTAAAAATAATTTTTTGCTTTTATATTTTTAATTTTTCCTTATCGTTTTTAATTTAAAATAATTATTTAATCACTTTACCATCTGTCCATTTTATATATCTGGATTTTTTAGATCAATTTAAATAAATTGTATTTATTATTTTTTTATATTTTCATTTGAGTGATGTAATGGATATGTATGTGTGCATGTATTGTTTGATCACATCTATGTTTTTTGGTCGCAGATTTATTCGAGCAATGTTTTTTATGGTCGTCTGGGTGTTGGTTTGACCCAGTTTTCTGCTCAACAATTTTAATATTCTAGTCTGTTTTCTTCAATGGATTTGTTTGACTCACTGTTGAAGGAAACAGTAGCAACAGTTTTTCAGAAGCAAACATTCAACTATGGAGAGCACACTACCAGTTAAAAAGTTTTTTAAAATGGAAATAAAGAAAATCATGTGCTAAGTTTTAGCAAGAAGCTGAACATCATCAAACTTCAAACATGTAACCTGCTCACTAAAGAAAATATAGAATACCCTGAAGAAATCTGCAACAAGCCTTGTCTCCATCCAAGAACATGAGTGTCTCTGTCTCTTAGCCTGACTTGGAAAATCATTAGAAAGAAAAAAATAGGATAATTATCATGATGTTATATAAAAGCCAAAAATGATTGTTATTCATCCACTTGTTATCAGCACTAGAAAACTATTATTATTCCTGGTTTCTTTTTACAACAGAAATAGTTGGAAAAGTACTACTGTGAAATGCCAGAAAAACTTCAATGCTAGGTAAAATCTGCTAAATGGAAAAGAAGCCATGAACAAATAAATCAATTTAAAAATCCACAAAATCTCTCAGTTCTTCCTCAGTCAAAATGGTATCATGAGTATTACCATCCTGCTTCCCTACTATAAATCATTTCCAAACTAGCTACAATAATTAGCCAACTTAGGAAAATTAACAAGATTGCAACATTTTTCTTTCACAAAAAATATCAAATTGTCAACAATATTTATATACAATGAAACTCAGAGATAATTTAAAAGTATTCAAACATCATCTGAAAAATCTCTGCCTAAAAGTTATATAATCAAAAATACAAAATATTTATATTTAAATTTTCTTAGACTTTTTCTAAAACTTTAGAAAGGAAAATAAGGTAATTCTTTAAAGACTTTTAGTTTACTTTAGCAAAAATATTTTTTTATGTAATTAATATTTTTTTACTTGATACAATAATCTCTTTATTAAGTTATATTTTCTTTTATTATTGTTAAAAATGTATATATCCCAAAATCCTTAAGAAGACCCTGAGATAGGAAGGGAAAATTGAAAGTAACAATCCTGATAAGAACATTATGTAATGATTTAATGGCAATTGAAGAAAACAAAAAAGATAAGAATAATAAAAAAAAGAAAATGAAAGATTTGAAAATGTATTTGCTTTAGAAGTGGTATATTATTTTGGTATACTATCTCATGTTTTTTTATGAACTTTCTGGTAGAAATCATTTTATTAATAGGAATGAAAAAAAACTTGAGTATATTACAAATAAAAGATTTGTCTTTCTCACTGTATTAAAATCAATTAAGATTAAATAAATGTCACAATTACCAGAACAAGTTTAAATTAATGTACAAATGAAGTATGATGTACATTAAGTGCCTCCTTTAGAAATGAATTGAGTTATTAATTTTGAAAATTTACATCGATATTGGAGATATCTGAAATTATTTGTGATCCCATTTTACTTAAATGAAATAGTTAAGAGAGAAAATGGTGAAAAATCAGAATTTATTTTTATTTATGATTTATTATCTATATTGTATGCAATCTCGATTAATCATAGTTGGATTCTCATAGAATGATTTAAAGAATTAAATGCAGAGATGTAAATGCATTTATCTTGAGGAAAAACAATGATTATAATGTAACCATTTGTTTAGTTGTGAGTGAATATATTTACAGTTACAGCTCCATTCATATGAATTGAGAAAAGATTGATCGAAGTTTTATTTTTATTTGGTTTAGTGGATAGTTAATTTAACTCTATACCATAAATCTTATTTAAGTGTTTGAATTGATAAACTTATAAATATTATATTAGTGATGAAATGTTTTATATTTTTGCCATAAACAGTTAATGTAGCCCTGGTATATATGCTCCATTATGAAGTTTGAGTTGCTATTTACTTGGCTCGCATTGTTGGTTAAGAATCTAGTTTTCTTCTATTTTGTTATATTTGATGAATGTTGATTAATGATGTGAGTTGATATACTTCCTAGTGATTTTGTTAAATTATATGTGTAAGATATAGCAATTCTGATAACTTTTGTGTTATGTTATTTAGGCAATGGTATTACGATGATATGAAATGATTCAGAAAATTTAAGTCATGAGAAGAACTCGTGCCAGCAAGGAAAGAATGTGTAAAACATCAATGATAAAATTCATTTCCAAAAAAGGTGCTTAAAAATCAAGAACATATACATATATAAATTAAAATTTTAAATTTATATAATATATGCTTACAACATTGCCAGTTACATTAAAATCAACAATATAATGGAGTGTCACAGTAATTCAATTTAGTATTTAAATTTTAAAGACAATTAATTAAAGAAAAAGAACATTAGAAAGTATAAAGATAAAAGCTAAAGCTATTTAAAACACCTGCCATCATATAATATTAAATATTGAATGTCTTTAGAAAACTTTACTGTATTTAAATTTTCCAATTAAATGTAATTGTAAAATTTAAATAAAGTTAATTTTTCTAAAGACATTCAATATTTAATATAATGTTATCATCACTAACCTTCAGGAAAACAATAAATAATATTGTTGTGATTCTGACAAAAAAAGAAGTAACTCTTATAAAAAGTTAATATATTTGTTATAATTATAAATTAAATTTATTAAGATTTTTAGAAAATAATGTTTTTTAGTTATGTTTCTCTACTGGTGTTGCATTCAATATATAAATCAGAAGAAATCATGATTTTTCTAACCTATGCCACAAATATTTATGGTATATCATGGTAGACTGAAAGGAAAAAAGTGACAGGTCTTCAAAGGGAATAGTTTAATTTGTCTTTTCTTGAAAAATTATTATAATGTTGAAGGAAATATATCGGTTATAATGTCACTTAGTACATCAAGAAAACTCAAAATAGAAGGTATATTTCCAAAAAGATTAGATTTAAACCTAATTCAAATCATATTCCAGGTTCTGAAAGAACTTGATGGTGTTCAACTGAACTATCAAAAGTTACTAAAACTTAAGATAATCAACAAACCTAATTGCATCTTGTCTTTAGTATTTAGGAATCTACTTGTCTGTCACAATATGAAAGTAAAAATGTATATTTAATACTTTATAAATTTCATATATTCACAAAAAAATATAGTTTTAAGAGTTTTTCTCCTGTATAAATATTTTTATGTTCATATAAAAGATTTTTTATAGCAGTGAATTCACACAAACTGCAATGAAAATATTTTTTTACTACAAATGTTCTTTGTTAAACTTTTTTTGTAATCACAGAAAAATAATTGCATTCTTACACTTTGTATATATTTCTTAGTTTTCAGAATGCTTCAAAAATAAAAAACTCATAAATGTGAAGATTATTGATTTAATAATTCCAAATATAATTATGATGTCATATTATTAGGGGGAAAAAATCATTATTTTATAAATGTTAAAGATAGATAGATTTAAAATTTCTATAGAGATTATAATACTAAGTATAATCTGCTGAAAATCATGTTATATGATGACAATCTTTTGACAAAGAGCCCTGTGATCAGGCAAATACTTATCATTATCAATGACAGTTTTCACTACTTTCCACTAAATTTTAGCAATAATTATTTATAGAATTTTATGTTTAAATCTCATTATAAAGCAATAACCCTGATTTACAAGATATATACATACAAATGAATTAGCTCTATATTAGCAAGTCTTTGTAGATATCATTTACAAATACATGAAAAACTTTAGTATCTGCTAGTGACTTGTATAGTCAGAACTAATATATTAAATCAGTTTTATTTACCCAGAATAAAATTCATTGGATGAGAGAACAAACAGATAGCATCAAAATCAAGAAATGATAAAATATAGTTGAAGACTTAAACTGGATCCCAAAAAATTGTAAAAGATGTAAAAAGAGATCACATGTGAGATGAATGAACAAAATAAGAAAGTTTGTTGGTATTATGTGGAGAAGAGAGGTTAAGAATTGGAAAAACTAGATTAAACTTAGAGAGACCTGCATTCTTAAGTGGATTGATAATGGGTGAAAAGATGATTTCCCTAAAAATAAACTGGTATCTACAGTGGCAAGATCATTAAACTGAAATGCTTGAAAGTAATTGTAAATTCAAAGATTTCTGTTTCTATGATAATTAAGTTTAAATTGAAAAAAAAAAAACCTACAATGGACACTAAAATACTAAAAGCATAGCATAGTTTGATGGATCAAAACTAGTATTTATTTTTTACTTAAAAAAAAACAAACCACTCTGCTGTTAGTGCATTGTGGAAGTATTGTAATGTTCAGAAAATTCTAATTATATGATTTTAATATGAAGATCATTCATTAAAAATAGCATGTTGATATTAATATTAACAGGTGTATTAATTTGATCTTTAATATCTAACAACATGTACAGTACAGATCAATTATGAAATTTAAATATGAATAGAGAAAAGATCAGATAGCATTAAAATGATATTAGCCGGAAAATCAACCATAGTGAGAAAGAATAAGTACTATGAAAATAAAATAATGTTAATATTAAAATTTGAAGATAGTCAGGGTTTAACAAAATAGGTTCCTATATTTATAAAAATGTGCATGCATATTAGTGAGATATCTATATAATATTTTATTTTTAAAATATTTTTTTTTACTATTTACAATAAATTCAGATATTACCAAAGCCGAAGTTTTTATTAGGTCGAGTAATTCTAGCTGCTTCTTTAGCACTTTCTTTACCAATTAGTTTTTCATATTTATCCTGGTAATTAGAATGTGGAATGAATTCTTTACATTTCTTTCTATTTTCTTCCTCTTCCATCTTTAACAAAAATTCCTATAAAAAATATATATAAAAATCAATGTGTTTTACTATTACCAATATATATATACTGAAGCTGTTATATGTCTTATGGTATACAACAATGTAGTATATGTGCATATATATATTGTACCCTTACTTCTCGATGTATAATATAGTTTGAAATACAACTAGCTCAATTAAATTGTAATGCTTAATTAAAATTTGCATATCTATCTTTAATATATTTTATATTATCATATTCGAATTAAATTTGTCATTAATTATCAAATCAATATAATTCTATAGTATGTACTAATTAAATAAGTATTTTTAAAATCATGAGACTGTGAAGTAAAGTTACAAAGCAATAAGTAGATTTACATTGAGTCAATATCTTCCAAAACACATTGTCTCAATGGCATAAGAATACTGTTACTTCCTTATTAACTTACTACTACCTCTATAGCATTCTTATGGCTTTTAAATAAAATAAATTATCTTTAATAATAATAAAATAAATAAAGCTTAGACTATTTAATTATTTAAAATATAATTAAATAATCTCAGGTTCTTCTAATTATCTTAAAATAATGATAACTCATGTAAATAAGTATGATAAAGGATTTTATATCAAACCTACGTACACCTAACTTATTCTAATAATAATAATACTCAATACAAATCTTAGGGTATAACTTAATCTTATCTATTTCTGTTATATCATCAATCATTAAATAAATAAATAATCATGTGTATATCTTTTATCTTCATATAGTATCTTAATTTTGGAATAGATCAAAATCTTACAATTTATTAATATGTGGCAATAAATAATCTTGTACTCTTATATTGTGTATTATAACCATCTTATGAATGATAATTACTCTATGACCATTATAATATGATATATTAATGTCAATCAATTCTTATAAATGATAATCAGGAAAATATTGTATTTATTTCTAAAATAATATTAATAAATTCACATTGTGCAAATATTATATTTGTTCAAACTATCTGTTGTCAAATGCTGTGGTGCAAAATAATGAACTCGACATACTTTTAAAACAAATTAAACAAATTTATTTACATTAACTTCAACTAAGAATTTATTTACAATATTTACAATTCAAAATTATGAAACAAAGAAAATAAAAATAAGAAAATAATAATACAATATGTTTACACTGTTATTAATTCATACTCCTAATAAGTAATTATACATTCTTTAAAATGCTGTACTAATAACATTGAAGTATGTTTTCAAAACTTAGACTTTAAACAAGCATCAGTAAATCTCAATTATTACATAGAAAATTTATGTAAACAATATTTATGTAGCATATGTAAACAATTAAACTTTACTAATTAAATTGCTACATCACTTAAGTATTACTGCTATTCATTTCATCATGTACTAGTATGTGTTTACTTTACTATCAGCATTACTTTAATAGCATAATATAGAAACTAATGTATCCTTGTAATGTAATAACCAAGAATTGATTATAACTTTATATTTCACTTAATGCAATTCATGTTACAGGTTTTACTAAATATGCATTACATATATGTGTTGTTGAAATAATAATATTATTTAAATCATTCATTAATTTCAAATTCATAAAGTATTATATTAGATAAATTCTATGATTCTTTTCTATGTAAAATTATTACTTTACTTTATGTGTTATTCTACTCCTTCTTAATAAACTTTTAACTACAAAACATCCTCTAAAACTTATCTAAAATTCCGGGAAAACAACCTTCAACTTTAAATAACCACTAATTATCCAAACTATTTATACTACGTCATCTATATTCAGTAAACCTTTAATTCAAACATAAACTTCTACATAAAACTTAACTTAATTTGTCCAATAAAATAAAAATAAAATATAGACTTTTAACTCTCTTCCTAATTTGCAATAAAAAAATAATTACTTATAAATAATAAATATAATTCTAATACTATAACATAAAAACAATATCAAAATTTATTAACGAAAGAATCATATAATTATTTCTAAGCTTCTTATGTAATGTTGCATCGTATTTATTTCATAAATTCAAATTATGCATATTTAAATAAAACTGTCACTGCCAATATAATGTGTGTGTATTTTTAAAATAATCATACATTCATTCAAAATAACATATCATTCGGTTGATCTAAAGAAAACATATTAAATACATTAAAATTATTATTATTATACAATTTTTACCATCAATAATGATTTAATGTACAGTCCATCTTCCAATATTCTTCGGAATTACAGCTTCATAAAATAATTCACATTTACACTCACGATCATTCTTTAACATATTACGTTTTATATTAATTATAAAATAAACTTATGCAATTAATTATTATATTACTTTAGTTATTATTTTAAGAAATGTACCTATCTTATTTTTAATAGATTAATACTATTTAACTTTTATATTAGATAAATAAAACAAAATTCATATTACATAATTCCAGCGATGTTTCCTTTTCACCATAAAGTTCTTTAATCGTAGGCACATATTCACTAGAACACCATTTCCTGTTTCCGGTCCACCACGTGTTTTTTAAAAGTTTATGAAAAACGAAAATGTTCTTTTTTTAAAAATAAGTTCCCCACAAGAAAATAAAATAAATTAAAATAGTTTATAGGATCCTGATTTAGTTATTTTTAAAATATTATTCAAAAGTTATTATTTTAGCTTAGTCTTTAGTTTTATGAAAAACTATCATTTAATTATTTTAAATTAACTGGGACGTCCACATATTTCTTGCGCATTTTTTAACAAAACATCCAGGTAAGAATAAGCTTCTTTATTTATAAAATGGCCAGCGTTTAAATTATTTCAATATAATAATCCCATTATATTAAGATTTTTAGCTAATTATATTTCAATTGACTTGCTTTTAAAATTATCAACATTCAGTCTTTTAAACATAAAGACTTAACAAGGCAAGTATTTATAAAACTACTTTCATTTTTAATATCTTTACTTAAGATATATTTTTTAAATTTATAGCTTGCAAAAATACTTTCTTTACACAAAAGTATTTATTCTTTAAAATATCTATTTTCTAATAGGCAATAGTAATTAGCTTTTAAAATTATATACTATCCAAAATACTACTTTTCTCCATCTTGTAAATTTCCGAACTAATCCAGCGTTTGTCATATTTCTAAGGTAAAGTTTCCGATATATTTTCACTATATATGATGTTCCCATGACTATTTGCTTGTAAATTGAGCTTGATATAAAGACGATCGATAGGGAAAAAATTAAGTTAATACTGCATGTCTATCATTTAAAACTTTTATAACTTATTTACAAAGACACTTTTATAATTTTGAAAAATGATTTTAAAAGCGTCTACAAAATTTACGTAGCTATTTTTAAATAACACAATTATCTTGAAAAATCAATCACAAAGTCCTCTCCTAACAATTGAATTGAGCTTTTATACCGGAAGAAACTTCCCATTTGATTGGTACATTTAAACAATCAATTTGCTGGCTTATTTACATATTTACCAACAACACAAAATTAAAAATAAATAATGACTTATTTAATATTTAATATTTATTACATTATTAAATTTTTAAAATAATCCTTATCGTTTATTTAAATTTATTAAACACTTTTAAAATATACTCTTACTTGATTTTAATTTTAACTTTTATAAAATTATTTAAAATAAACTAAGTCTTTTTTTATACGTTATATTTTTTAAACAATATTTTAAAATCAGATTTAATATTTTACATTGAATATCTTTATTTTTATCTCGTGATAACTCACGTATTATTTATAAATTTTACAACATAATTTTTAAAATAGTTTTGCAACTTTACTAAATAACTTCCAAGCATGCTTGTGTATATCTAACTAACATCTGTTTTTTTTATAACACAAGAAACGCTTGTCAACGTCCAAAAATAAACTAACAATTGCATTTTTTAAAATAAATATTTTTAAAATAAATAAGATATTATAACAAATTTTTAAAATAATTATTTGATATCATTAAAATCAAATATTAATCTTCTATTTAAGTATTTATAATAATTAAAAATATTTATATTCTTTTATATCATTATTTTATCAACAATAAATATATGTATTTAATCTTACTTGTCTTTTAAACACTTTTAGCTTTAAATACCTATTTATTAAATATATTAATGCAGTATTGATTATGGCCATTTTTTCCCAACCATATATTATAATCATCATCATTTAAAATGTCTCTCTCAATATCAGCACAATTTCACATATCAAATACTCATAGATTGCTTTAATTAAACCTTTTGAAATATTACCATAAGCAAAATTAACATCACATATTCAAATATATCTTAAATTTAAAATTTTTAATAGATTAGCACAAAATTAGATGGTGACCCATACAAAAGGGCACAATATATATATATACCAAGTTGAAAAGTAGAAATATAACAGACAAAAAAAATTATAGATATTTTCCATATTACATTGGACTAATAGTTAAAGATTAAATAATTTTGAATTTAACATTTAAAAAGGTCTAATTAATATTTTATTAATTCTGATTTTGAAATTAAAACAAGCATGTTTTTATATTACAATAGATATACTGGTAATTATAAAATTCCCCTATCTATTTTGATTAGCAAATTTTTTTAATTAATGCTTGTATAACATATTTAGATAAAATTACAGAAAGTTGATTTTTAAAGGATTAAGTTGATTTAAAAAGCCATTAACTTTTTCACCAAGATAGAAAAAACATTTTTAATTACTGTATTTGTTTTTCTTCCCATCCTGACTAGAAACGGTTGGAAAAAAAGATTAGGAGCTCTGAAGTTTTACAGATTATGACAGAACTACCATGAAGAGATAACTAAAAGCAAGACAGTAGAAGTCCAATGGTTACTAGTTCACTAAGGTGAAGTTTGGTTTCACATGGAAGCAAGAACCAGCTTTTGTTTTCCATAGCCTACATTGTACTAGATGGTATGCCTGAAGTCTATCCAATTCTATAGTAAATGGAGTTAATTGAATGCCACAATTATAAAATTATACCTTTCTGAAAATGACAATAAGCCAGTCTACTGTTTAGAAGAGACCAGCTTACTCACAGGCCATCAACTTGCTGAAGAATATTATACATAGTTTTATCTATATGCAGAGAACAGATAAACATGCAGTGTCATATATATAATGTCCAGCTGGTGAGTAATGAGAAATGTATATTGAAAACTGTATTATTGTAAATAATTTATTGAAAAAAAAAACACTTAAAATCAAATTTAAAAATAAAGCAAGTAAATAATTTTTGCTTGAATTAAAAGTCTAAGAAAATAAAGAAATGATTCATAGATGATTTTAAATTTTATAAAAGAAAAAGTAGACTCCAATAGTATTTCTAGATTGGAAAACAAATGAACTTGCTGGAGTATTTGTTTAAAGACATTTATAACTAATCTGCAGCAACCTGTTAAAGGTGTATTTTTTTTTTTTTTTTAAAAAAAACTTTTAACATTAAAGATAATGAATGAAGTTTATGTATATTTTCAACATGAAGTTAATTGTGAAAAATATATTTTTAATAATTTTATTTTGACAAATTAAAATATTTGGTATAAATGTCAGTGTGTGCCCACACATGTTAAAAAAGTCAATAATTACATATAATAAAAAAAATCAATTTTATTTATAGGTTTATGGCAATTCAAGTATGTTCATAAATTATGCCACATGTCTGAGCAGGAATATATGTTTGATGTAAACCCATTGAGGTATTTGTAAATCAATGTAATAGCTTTTTTTATTAGTATTATATGACCATTCCCATATGTTATTGCATGTCTGTATGCTTATATCAATATGTCAGGTAGACACATGTTAAAATTATTCCTTTTTTTGGTATTATTTCATAAAAATATGTTACTAAATTATACCACGTCTGTATGCTGATGTATAGGTGTTTTATGCAAACCTATTGGAATATATTTGTAAATCACAATGTGATAGCTTAGTTTTTTTATACTAATCAAAATCAAAAGGCTTAATTTATATGGATATAGCTGTATTCTGCAAATCTTAATTTCATTTTTTTATTATTATTAATAAATTCATATTCATTGTTAAAATTATTCCAATGAACTTACTCAATCCTAAGTAGTTTTAGAATATTATATATTGTATTATCTCTTGCTCACAGTAAGTTATAGAGCTTTTGTTCTCTCACGTAAATTCATGAATGATGGTCTATTACATAAAAGTTTAGTGTTTATGGACATACAGGTGATGATCCTGAATTGGTGCAAAGGGGATAGCCTTTAAGGTCCATGCACTACATTTTATTTAGTTTAGTATTTATTGAAATAGTTAAGGCTTTACTTCATTAGCATTTGAAATCAATTAATATATATATATATATGTGCTCTGCGCACAGATAATGAAGCTATTCAATGTACGTAAAATTATCAAAAGTTACCGCCAAGCGCTTTCGGGACAGTTTATAATCCCATATTCATGGCGACTTGTATTTGATTAATAACTATAATATTAATGCAAATTTTATGCAAATTCATATGCAGATGTTACGTGGACCATTTTCGAGACAGAGAAAAGCAGGCCTCTCTTCTATTGATTGATGCTGGGACACTTACAATGTAGTAAGCTTCCCTGACTTTGTGTTTGATATTATTTCAGAGCAAATGACACTGTGGTGGGTAGAAAAGCATGGCCAGTAGCTCTCTCATGCTCAACGAAAACCGAATTGCCTTCAAGCTTTGTTTTAGTTCTGTTATAAAGGTATCTGTGTTGAGCTACTCTGGTGGCAATGCTAGTTTTAGTCTCTCCATAATAGGTTACCATGCAATTTCTTTGGGGTCAGGTGATTTAGTATTTATTAGAAATTAAGTTTATTGTTGGTTAGTACATTAATGGTATTAAATGGCCAGAGCATTGATGATGATCAGCATGTTTTAGCATTCCAGCATATTTTTAATGTTGTATTCTTATGATTAGCACTTAAATTTGTACATCCAAATAAATATTTAAATAATCTGCTCCAAGCTGCCAATGGCTAAATAACTAGCTTTGTCTATAGTAGACTCATTTCAAATCCAGTGACCAAATTGATTGATTTATTTTTATTGTTAATCATTTATGATGGTGAGTATTCTTGTCAGTAATGCTAGTGAACTTATAGTTAATTAGCTGTGTTGATCTCAAAGTCATTTCTCAATCTAATTCCTCCTTTTATATTTAATATTTTAAATTTGTAGTCGACTTGATGATGACTTCCATTAACCTAGGTTCACCCCATAATTCACCTCTGAATCCCTCACCCCAGGTACACTCCCTGAGTTTATACTGTTAAAAATGGATAACCAACTGTGGACCAATGATGATCATGTACTGGTGCCCATTACTACAAAATTGCCACTTCTTGATCTCAAATAATCACATCTGAGAAAGAAAAAATATGCATTTTATGCAGAATTTTAAAAATTACTGTGAAATATGTGATAAGAATTATGACATAGTAGTTTTAATATATATTTAAAGGTTTATGTTTAGAGTTAAATAAAAAATCTATGATTTTGGTGATTGGATAGAGTTTTTGACTGTTGGAGATTGTTTAGTTATACTTTCAGTTTTGATAATAGATGGAAGGTTTTATCATTAACTTGATGATACAATGTTTTCACGCAATTCTGAGATGTGTTCTAACTCAGGCATTACTTCAAACCACTTTCTGATTTCCTATTGTTTATCATGGTGCAGTTAACAGTCCTGCCATGATCCCAGCCTCTAAGACTCCAAGAAAAGGAACAAGACATAGTTCTATATTTTTTCAGCCTCTAAGACTCAAAGGAGGAGGACTTTGCAATGAGTTTTGCATTATTTTGAGTTGTGGTAGCTTATGGAGTCTAAATTGAGGTAGTCTTCTTGTTGTTCATGGTGCATTGTGTACTTATAGGCCAGTGGTTGAATTTTTTATCTATCTTAGAATTGCAGGTCACTATTCATTGCTAGCTGTCAGATCTTTAAAAAAATTGATGAGTACATAATTTGAGGTATGAATTTTGTTTTGGTTATACATGTATATTATGTAAAATATTGTTAAATTGATGTTCCATTTCTATTTTCCTTTTCCCAATACGTGGGTAATAAAACCATTATGTCTCATATCATACAACATAGTAGTGTGTGTGTGCACATATATGTATAAAGTTGAAAGAAAAAGTAGAAATAAACACAGACAAAAGATTTTGTAGATATTTTCTATATTACACTGGAATTTTGAATTTTTTTATTATAAATTAAACATTTGAAATGTCTAATTAATTCTGATTTTGAAATTAAAACAAGCATGTTTTTATGTTATAATAGATATACTAGTAATTACAAAATTCCATCATCAATTTTGATTAAAGAAATCTTTTAATTAAAACTTGTTGATAAAGCTCCCCAAAGTTGTTTTTCAAAGGATTAAGTTGAATTGAAAAAGAATCATTATAACTTTTTTCAATCAAGATGGGGAAAGCTTATTTTTAATTATTATATTCCGCCGACAACCTTGACTACAAAAGAATTGAAAAAAATATTAGTAATGCGGAGTTGTACAGATTATGACAGAACTACCATGAAGAAATAACTGAAGGCAAAGGACAGTAGACCTGGACGCTGCTTTTTTGATTCACATGGATGATAGGGTCAGCTTTGTGTCAATTAGCCTGTATAAAATGTGTAACAGATGGTTGCTTGTCTGAAGTCTATCTAATCCAAGACTAAATGATTAAATGCCATTAGTTATGAATGGTAAGCCAGTCTACTATTTAGAAGGGGCCAGCTTGCTGAAGAATTAATCATACATATGCTATATGCAGGAATCACAGATAAATGTGCTAGGTCATATGTATATAAAGTGCAGCTGGTGAGTTATTTTAAATAATACTCTGAAAATGACAAATAAAATCTATAATTTAAAAGTAAAACAATTTTTGCTTAAATTAAAAGTCTAAAAAAACAAATGATTGTTTCATAGACAATATTACTTTGAAAAAAAAAATAGAGTCCACAATCTTTTTAGATTAGAAAAAAAAAACTTGGAGTGTTTTTAAAAATACTTATAATTAATCAATCAAGAGTAACCTGTTAAAAAAAACTTTTAGGAAGGACTGTCAAGGATGTGATAGTACATTTTTTAAGAAAAAGAAACTTTTACTTACCATAAAAGAAATAAGAGGCTAATTAATACTTGATATAATCTATATTTTTATGTATAGACACATCATACATTTATGTTTATTGTGAAAAATATATTTTTAATAATTTTATTATTTTGACAAATTAAAATATCATGATATAAATGACAGTGTGCATACACATTTCTATGCACTTACACATATGTTAAATCACTCAATAATTATGTATTATAAAAAAAATGAATTTCTTTTATAGTATAGCGATCCAGAGAAATTGTAGCTTAATGTCATCTGCACTACAGGGCGCCATCTAGGCATTTGAACCTAGAAAAATTTATAAAGTAGGCAGATATGTAAATAAAATAAAAAATAAAATTTTTTTTTTTTCCTTTATATATTTTGATATCCGGTCATTAGCCCATTGTCACTAGCTCAGTGGAACAGCAGAGATTTATATTTCATAAATTCTTATCTAAGAATAATTTTTAAAAAAAGAATAAAATAAGCCACTGCCAGTAATTAATATACAAACATTTATTTACACATATATATATAATTTAACATTATTATTTTAGCATGTTTACTTTAACATTTAACATTATTTTTAACTTTTATTTTAGATTTTAATTTAATTTTAGAATTTAAATTTACATTTTAATTTTTATAATATTATAAGTTTACATTTTAATTAAGTTCGCACAGATGGATTTATAAAAGTTTGTTTTATAAATGTTGAGTATAGATCGGTTACATAGATTACACGGTCAAAAACATTCCAAAGTAAACATAAACGATCAAAATATAAAGTCACTGATGGAAATGCAGAGGGAAATTTATAAGAAACCCAATGGCATTCATCGTAAGATGCCGCAAGACACCAATAACTTAAAAGACATCTGACATAAATACATCTTAGATACTCACCGTAAGGTATCAGTATTTACCAAATGTCTAGTACATTTTGATCAAATATGAAAACCAAAAACATAATTAACCGGTAACGAACCCATGCAAGCGTCTATACCCAACTTAAATTTAATGCATCTTTATTTAGAGTGTCGAGTATGAATAGACTACATAGATTTGCATTTGAAAAGAAAATATTCAATCCTTGTTTAACCTTAGGCCAAAGGTTCGCAGTCAAACCAAACTTCAATCCATCTGATATATCGATGTGTTCAATGTAATACGAATATGGCAGCACAATTAGGTTAAGAGAAGAAACTGCTTCCCGTCAGATAGGAATATTACATCTATCTGATGATGAGAGCAATAAAAAAAAACACTCCATAGGAAGGAACTGCGGTCTCCGTCTTATAATTCCTCCCATAGGCAAAACGAGTGTGTGCGGCGTATAATAGCGATTCTGCCTGTAGCGAATCTCATACTATATCTACTAATTACATCAATGTATCCAATCCATTGACCTAATTCAACTACAAAACGAATAACCTAAGATTACCCTCCCCTAATATAACTTTACAAATCTATATAGCCATTCACGCCCGACTTAAGTTTAATATTTATATAGTTTAATTTATCGAAAAACAGAAATCATAATAAAAACTTAAAAGAACAAAAAAAATAAATGGAAATGATTTTACAAAAGAAATACATCAAATAAAATTATACCTAATTAATAAATAATTTAGTTTGGTCAGATAGGAATCTATTTCTATTTTTTTTTAAATACGGAACAAGTTTAGAAGTAAAGTTCTTATTGTTTAGAAATGCCTATTAATTATATATATTTAAAGCTGAGAGTTCAAAAAGTTCTTACGATTTCAAAACGTTCCTTTTATCCATTGCTTGCTGTTTGAACGTGAATTCCCACGCCGTCCTAAAGAGATTGGTATTCTATTGTCCGATTTATTTATTCATCCGGAGGTCTTTTGCTTTGGCTGGTCCTCAATGTAGAAAACGATGTCATTTCTTTTTTTTTAAACAAAACTGAAGGGATTGAAGAGTGCGTCTTTTCAATCCCTTCTCCCACAACTCCGCACTAATACATATCACCACTCTTAATAATAACTAACTAATAATTTCCAAACTTTTCCTTTTATATTACCTTTAGGATCCAATGGACATTACGTCATCGTTGATGATAATCCTTCCGTTGAGGTCCGATTTCCCGATGGATTTCTCTCATTTGCTATTAGTTTCTATTGTTTTCCTATCTGACCGTTGCTTATACATTTAAATGCCCAAAGGCTAGTTCACTTTGACTAATTAAAATAATCATTTCCATTTCTGATTAATTAATGTGTTTTCCAAACTTAAAGATATTTTTATCTCTAAATCTTTTTGTTGAAAGATTTAGTTTTTCTATTTTTAATAAAGTTTTTATCTTAATTTTTTTTTTATCTGTGCAATTTTATATATATATATATGAGTTTAAGATGATTTTTTAATTTTCAATTTTTAATTCTTAAAAAAGAAATTTTTATTTGCGAACTTTTATTTTTTTTCATGTTTAACCTTTTGACTGACCTGCTCGTTTTTAATCGAGGCAATTTGACATCACTGTAAATTGCTTAGTTTTTGTACTACGTTTACGGTTTTGACGTCATTTTTTAGAACGCAAAAAGTTTTATAATATACTGCCATCTATTGAATTATTTTACAAGTAAAAAATCAATAAAAAGACGATTTATGTCAAACAAAAACAAAGCACTGCCTTTTCACATCTTTTCTTGAATCTTATTGGCTGTTGAAATTTTGTAAACAAAAGAAAATGGAAAAGCTCCGCCTTCTCATCATCTTTTCTTGAATCTTATTGGCTGTTAAAATTTTTATATGGCTGCCAAAAATTAAAAAGTTACGAACGCTTTTGTTTTATTTTGAAAATGATAAACGAATGTTTTAGAGCATTTTAAAATATTTTTTGATGAAATACAACTAAAATACAAATTATTTTCATATAATATGTCAAAAATAAATATTATTTTACAAAAATAGTTAAGATTTTAGCAAGAATTATTTATTTATTGCAAAGTCGGGAAAAAAAATCATAACGTGAAATTGATGATTGACGTTTCTTTTCATGTCAACCGTAACAAATATTTTTAAAATTAAAAATCAAAATTTATTTTTGAACAAACTTTCGTTTATTTTTATAATGTGAGAAATTACTAATATACTTTTTAAAAACGAAACTAAAGTGAATATATTTAAAAAAACGGTCAATAACTTTTGAAAAATTGATACATTATTTTGTGCATCGGCCAATTAAAAGCTTTGAGTGTTACCACCTGCGGCGAATGAACAATTAGTCGCTTGAAGGGTTAATAATAAAAAACAATGTAATGTCGTCTGTGCCCGTTACAATAGGTTTATGGCAATTCAAATAAGTTCATAAATTACACCACACATCTGCGTGCTGATATATATGTTTTATGTACACCCATTATGAGGTACTTGGAAATCACAATATGATAACTAATTGTATATTAATCAAAATCACAAAGCTGAATTTATATTTATGGCATAATCAGAAGACCTTAATTTCATTTTAATTGTTATTAAGAAATTGATATTTCATTGTTAAAATTATTCCAGTGAACTTACTCAACCCTAGTTTTAAAATATCTCTGTTTTATTGCTCACAGTAACAGTTATAGAGCTTTTGTTCTTTGAGCTAGATTCATGCATAATGGTCTGTTATATAAAAGGGGTTAATATTTAGTGTTTATAAACATACAATTGATGATCCTGGATTAGTGCAAAGGGGATATCCTTTAAAGTCCATGTACTACTATTGTAAGGCTAGCAGACAACCCAATCATACCAGCCAAAATTAGCCCACTTTTCAATTTGAACCCATCTAAAACTCATGCGTATCACATGGATGTTATTTCACTATTTCAAGCATTAATATATATATATTATAACGATCCAAAAGAAAGTGAAGATCGAATCTAACCGCAATCTGCACTACAAGGGCGCCATCTAGGCATTTGAACCTAGAAAAATTTATATAGTAGGCAGATACATCAGTTAAGATCCCACTTTATTTATATTTAGACCGTTAGCCCAATGTCACTAGCTCATGGAGACGCAGAGATAACAAATAAATAACTTGTTTAATTTGTATCTTAAATATATATAAAATAATAAAAGCCACTGCCAGTAAATAACAAACAAACATTTATTTACGCACATATAAATTTTGAATCATTTTAAATTTTGAGGAATAAATTTAACATTTTAGATTTTTATATTAACTTTTACTTTTACATTTAAATAGATTGCAATAAGTTTAATATTTTATTTAGAGGGTTGAGTATGAATAGACTACATAGATCTGCATTTGAAAAGAAAATATTCTATCCCTTATTTAACCTTAGGCCAAAAGTTCGCAGTCAAACCGGCATCAATCCATCTGATACATTAATGTATTCAATGTAGCATGAAAATACAACAACACAAAATATACTATACTGTCAGGAATGGACATCTGGACAGTATAGTTAGAGAAGACATTGACTCTTGTCCAATATGGGAATGTTACATCTGTATGGCAAGAAGAACAATAAAATAAAAACTCCATAGGAAGGGACCGCAGTCCTTTTTGCCAACTTACAATCCCATCCATAGGCAAAAGGGTTTGTGTGGCGTATACAGGGATTCTGCACGTAGCGAATCTCATACTACATCTACTAACTACACCAATATATCCAATCCATTGACCTAATTCAACTACGAAACGAATAACCTAAGATTACCCTCCCTTAATATAACTTTACAAAACTATATAGCCATTCACGCCCGACTTAAATTTAACATTTAGATACGTTTGCACAGATGAATTTTATAAAATTTGTTTTATAATGTTGAGTATAGATCGGCTGCATAGATTCCACGGTTAGAAACATTTCAAAATAAACACAACCGATCAAAATACAAAGTCATCGATAACGTCAATTGCAGAGGGAATACAAGAAACCCAATGGCATTCATCATAAGATGCCGCATTGACATCGATGACCTATACATTCTAATCGAATATGAAAACCACAACATAATTAACCGCTAACGAATCCATGCAACATCCATACCCAACTTAAATTTCATCATTTAAAATTTAAACAATAAATATTAATACAAATAAAAATAATAAAATGGAAATGATTTTAGCAAACTTAACTATATAAATTTAAACATCAATTATTAATTTGGAAATCAAATAAGAGTTCACTTTAAAATTTAGATTAGCTGAATCTTTAAAAAAAAAAAAAATGACGAAAGTTCTTAATTACTTTTTTTTTGTTATTTTGTAAAGTTCATAACTCACGGTAGAAGAGTCCAGGTTCCTGGTTTTAATTCCCACGACGTCTCCATTGAAAGATCGATCTACTGTTCTGGAGGTGGCATTAGCTGGTTCATGGTATCACAGTCTTTTCATTTTTAAAATAAGTGAGAGAGAACGACAAGTGTGTCTTATCGTTCTTCTCACCAAATCAAGTTGGAACTGTCAGGAAACTCAATATTTTTCTTTTTATAGTAAATCTCCAGATTGAACAAACAAAGATGTCACTAATCCAAATTTTCGTTAAGGTCCGAGAGGCTTGGTGCTTCCATTGATCAAGCTAAATTCTTTATTTTCTTATCTATCTTTCATCAGACTTTTTAATTATACAAGAGCCCCAAGGCTAGCTTGCTTTTCAATTAATTTATAAACAATCATTTCCATTTACAAAGATTATATAAAATCTTTTTACAAAAATATTTTATCTTTATTTTATATCTTGTACTTTTTTTATAAAAAAATACGTTCAAACACTTTTTTTTTTTTTTAAAAAAAATATATATATTTTTAAAGTTTTGCATCTGTGCGAATATATATACATATACACGTTTAACAACTCTTTTAATTTTTTTAGCTTTTAGTTTTTAATAAATTTATTTTTATTTGCGAACTTAAAAGTTTTTATTTTAAATTAATGTAACGGCATATTTATATATCGTTACAATATATACACAATGCGTATGCTCATTTGGTAACATTTGACAAAAGAAAGTCATGACAGACTCATATATATATATTTTGATTATTAATATAGCAAAATAATAAAAGAAAATAGTCTACATATACCCAATTAGACAAACTTAGACAGATTGTGTTGTATGTTTTAAACCAAATAATACTACGTGATGCAAATTGAAACTAAGCAAACTTGGAGATGACTTTGATATCAAGTTTAGTCCTAGGAAACTAAGTATGAAAATAAAATCGTAATTCTACTATTTCATTTTTTTATGAATTGTCTCATTGATAGTATAAATACAACAATGAGCAACTACATTGATTTAAAAGAAAATTAGGATTTTAATGTAACGCATAACGAAAATCAAGGTCAATATAAAAACAAAATTTTTAAAATCTCTTCTCGAAAATAATGCTTATGCTATAAAAAGCTACTATCAACTGAATGCAAATTTCGAACACTGGAAAATGGAGAACATTGTTCAAAGTTACAATTTTTATTGATCAAATAAACGTTCAAAGTTACAATTTTTATTGATCAAATACAGTAATATAAAACCACATCAAATTTCACAGCAATAGTTTATTAAGTGAAGTTAAATAAATTCATATAAATTTGTGTAATAACAAAATTACTTTCGAATCATGAGTGAAGGAACATTGATATTTTCGAACATCGATAGAAGAGAACACAAATATTTCTAGTAGTTAAAAGAAATTATGGAGTAGTCTAACATCAAAAGAAAACTATTCAATATTAGATCATACTCTATGAACTCAAACAATTTTATAAAATACTATAAAATGCGCATAGGGTAAAAGTCATGTTGCAGTGTTTGATCGCGCTCTTCCCTAACACGACTGCGTAAAACTTTCATTGTCTACTTTGATAATACACCCAACCCGAGACGTACATAGGAGAATCAAATGACAAACCAGCTTAGGACCGATGCGCTTGTGTCCTAAATGATGCAAGGAGACATCGTTAAGTGAACAATCCTTTGCCAGAGAAAAGACGATACGGAGAATTGAACTGTGTTATCAAAGACTTTCATGTCAAAACTCATGAACTATTATCCGGATAATTTGATGAACTTTGATTCAACCATTGAATTTTATCATATGATTATTATTGTAATTTTTCTTTATTTTATTTTTTGAAATCGTTATTTTGTTTTCATACTCTGGGGCGTGAACTTCATAGTTTGTGCTTTGGGAAATTCCATCATTAATGTTAAGAGAAAAGAGGAGGATATGGTTAAATTTAATTATAATTTTTATTATTTTTGTAAATAAAGTTTAAGCCTACCTTTCCCTTATAGCAACTTCACATCTGACCATCCATGTGGAGGTAAGATCTTCATTTATTATCTCAAATTAAATACAGACACTCAATACATGTGCCCGTATCCATTAGAAATCCACAGTCATACCCTTGCGAACATGTAATGCAGAAGCTCAGATGTTTGTTCAGGACTTACCTAGATAATGAGCATAAGAATGGGTAAAGAAGATAAATCGTGTAATCAACTACATCAATTGGAGGGTGAACAAATCAACTGAGTTCATGTCTATAGAACTACACTTCAATCAATCAATTCCCATATTGTCTACTAAGTATCAACCTTTAGTTCAGCATAAACAAACTGATATGGAGAAAAATGTACAAAAAGCATACCTTCAATTGATAAATAAGGCAAATCAAAGAAACAAGAATAAGGCTGGAACTCCACATAAAGTTTTAATAAAAACTCCTCATGCCAGTAAACAGATTGATAATAAATATAGTAAATTCTACCACCTGTATGAAGGACTGTACACTATAGTAAAAGTCAGATCCAAATGCATTTTGGTTAGATGTTGAAGAAGTCAGGAGCACATATAATGCCCAAATTATGAAGCCATATTGCGGACAATCTTAATGATTATAAGACTGTCAAACTCAACTGATATGCAAATTTAAAAAAAAATGAAAGGAAAAAAAAAGAAAAAATATGTATGCATATAACGAAGTAGGGTTATGAACTATGATGAGGGTATACCATAATAAATGCTAGAGCAGATATTGGGAAACTTTAAAGCCACTTAACATGAATGCTCTAATCTTCTGTTAGTCCTCACAAGAAATCCAGTAAGGTTCAATAGAAGCAGGATAAAGGCTGACAAGTAAAAATATGTGCCATCTGTAACAGACACATTTACACTAGTGTGCTCAAAACATAAAGCCATCAATAGTAAAAAAAAAGAGAGAGATTCTATGTTTGAACCCCACCTTACAACAATGTTCCGTATGATAAAAAAAAATGAATGAAAAGACTAAAAAAAAATAATCTAGAGAGCAATTTGCATAGTTGAAGTATTACAAAATAATAAAGATAGGCGTCATCACCATACTTATAAAAAAAAGAGAGACCACAAACTTTAAATGCAGAACCCATGATATTAAGTGTTGAAATTTTCATTAGAAATTAAAATTTTAACTCTGTAAGGAGAAGAGGGTTGTAAAAATGGCTTACAACCCAATCATACCAGCCAAAATTAGCCCACATTTCAATTTGAAACCATCTAAAACTCGTGCAAATCACATGGATGTTATTTCACTATTTCAAGCATGAATATATATATATATATGCAATGCGTATGCTCATTTGGTAACATTTGACAAATATATATTTTTTGATTAATAATATAGCAAAATAATAAAAGAAAATAGTTTATATATACACTACTAGACAAACTTAAACAGATTGTGTTGTATGTTTTAAACCAAATAATACTATGCGACGCAAACTAGAAACTAAGCAAATTTGGAGATAAACTTGTAATCCTATTATTATTTTTTTTTTTTTATAAATTGTCTTATTGATAGTTAGCAGCTACATTGATTTAAAAGAAAATGAGGATTTTAGTGTAACGCATAATGGAAATAAAGGGCAATATAAAAACAAAATCTTTTTTAAAATCTCTTCTTGAAAATAATGCTTGTGCTATAAAAAGTTAATATCAACTGAACGCAAATTTCAAACACTAGAAAATGGAGAACGTTGTTTGAAGTTACAATTTTTATTGATCAAATACAGTAATATAAAACCACATCAAATTTAACAGCAATAGTTTATTAAGCGAAGTTAAACAAATTCGTATAAATTTGTGTAATAACAAAATTATTTTAGAAGGAACATTGATATTTTCGAACGTTGATAGAAGAGAACACAAATATTTCTAGCAGTTAAAAGAAATTATGGAGTAGTTTATATAATGTCAAAAAAAAACTATTCAATATTAGGTCATAGCCTATGAACTTAAACAATTTTATAAGGTATTGTAAAATGCATATGGGGTAAAACGGTCATGCTGTAGTGTTTGATCACTCTCTTCCCTAACATGACTGCGTGAAACTTTCATTATCTATTTTGATAATACATCCAAGAAGATGCCTATTGCCCAACACGAGATGTACAAGGACAATCAAAGGACAAGGCACCAAAGGATCAACGCGCTTGTGTCCTAAATGATGCAAGAAGACATTGCTACGTGAACAATCCTTCACCAGAGAAAGACGATGTGAAGAATTGAACTGTGTTATCAAAGACTTTCATGCCAAAACTCATGAATTAATATCAGAATAATTTGATGAATTTGGATTCAATCATTGAATTGTAAATTTTTCTTTATTTTATTTTTTGAAATAGTTATTTTGTTTTCATACTCAGGATCATAAACTTCACAGTTTATGCTTTGGGGGATTCCATCACTAATGTTGAGAGAAAAGAGGAGGGTATGGTTAAGTTTAATTATAATTTTTATTATTTTTGTAAATAAAGTTTAGGCTTACCCTTCCTTCATAGCGACTTCACATCTGATCATACATACGAATGGAGCTAAGATCTTCATTTATTATCTCAAATTAAATACAGATACTGGATACAGGACAGGGTTCAAGTTTTTTTTTTTTTTTTTTAGTTGATTAACAATTGTTATATGTTACTTTTCAGTATTAATGATTAACTATCTTGTATATGTGTATATATATGTTGTTATCTAGGACAATAGTTATTTATAGCTTAATTTGGGGCAACCTAATTAAGTGATATCTCTTCAACCAAGGATAAACAACGATGTTACTGCAAATAAATAAAAATGGACATTTAATTTAGATAGTCAGTATCACAATTATTTTGGAGTATTAATATATATATATTTATCATTGTTCTTTTTAATAATCTTGTGAATAGCTAGTGTCATAATGGATTTCTACCATTGGGTAAAGGGGTTAGAACTATAAGATTATAAGATTGTTGATACACATATAATTATTTTTTTTTATTATCATTAATTTGTTCTGTTATAATCAATAAATGTTAAACAATTTCTTTGCATTATTTTGGTTTCTGATTTATTAATTCAATTTTGCATTCAACTGACAATTATTAGCCTTAATATACACGTAGACAAATTTGATTCTCATATAATAGTTCTACAATAAATTGAATACTAATGATCCTAGTTGTAACCTATATAAAGGTTCGGAAGCTGCTACGTGTATATATTCATCCCTGTTAAGAAAGTCAAAGGCAAATTCTCCCTGGGTTCAAATACTGGAACATAAATAAGTCAAAGAAAGGGGTGTGAGATGGGTGAACTAACCTAAATTGTATTTAGATTTAATAAATAGGTTTAGAGCTAGTCAATCAAAAATGGAGATGAAATCATTGGTTATGTACTTCAACATATCATCTCCAGCATCCTACCCAAGACCTGAGTCCAACCGTATGCGGATGTAGACCCCGATAGCGCACGGACCATTACAGTATTTATTAGAAATTAAGTTTATAGTTGGTCAGTACATTAATGGTACTAAGTGTCCAGAGCATTGATGATGATCAGCATGTTTTAGTATTCCAGCATTATTTACTTTTCTGTTATATTCTGATGGACTAGGGCTAAATAATTAGCCTGGTCTATAGTAAACCCATTTCAAATCCAGACACCAGATTGACTGTTGATTTATTTTTATTGTTGATCATTCGTGATGATGAATGGTTATTACTTTTATGTAGTGCTGGTGAACTTATAGTTATCATTACAATTGTCATCAACATGTGGGACCATGATTTTCCATCATGCCAGGTACATCCCCTGAGTCCATACCGTTCCAATATATATATATTGCTGTGAATATTTTAATATAAAACACATGGCTTTTTGTTTTTAAAAAAGAGGAAGAGGGGGATTTAAAATGAATATATTTTTTATGTATTTAAATTTCTTATATATTTAATATCATAATGTTTCCACTAGAATAAATAAAACTTTTTGTTTTTACTCATTTTTACACTATCATTTTACACTTAAATAAACAGGCTTTAAATATCCTATTGCAGGGCAAAGAATAATGGAAGAAAAAATAAATGAATAATACCATTTTAATTGCCAGCCGATGAAAGTTTGAATAATTTCCTATCCTTGATTTGCTTTCTACATAAGAATAGTTAGAGATCCCTTTACTGATCAATAATGCAAGGGTAGTGAGTTAACTAGCCCATTTTTCTGAGGAAAAAAATCCTATGTGTATTTAGAAAAAAAAATCACAAATTTTATCTAACCTAGATTCAAACCCGAGATTTGAACCCAAGTCATAAGCATGGCAGATAAACGTGCTATCACTAAATTTTTATCTACTATATTATATATAAATCAAATTATATTCATTCTAACATTAAATGTAATAAATATAAAAATATTATACAATTTAGGTCAATAATAAAATTATTATTTTAAAAATAAATGCAAAATATAAGCCATTCCATAATATATAAATAATACTCAAATAGTCACTCAATGGATCATGTGACATTTAAGCAGCAGAAATATCAGATTATGCTTCCATCCAGAAAACATTAATCATCTAATTCACCACTCTATCAATGCATTATACTGCATAGGATAATAACATCTATAAAACCTAGACATAAGATCCATTATATAGCTTAAAAATTTAAATCTTTTTTAAATTAATATTTTTCCCAATTTAGAAATGAACACATTTTTATTGTAAATACTTTTGTACAACTGAATATAAAGAAATTTTAAAATATGATTAATTTTTGGATTAGCAATTATTTTTTATGAATAAAATTAATAAAATAGACAAAATTTTCAGCTAAATTTGAAAAATAGTTTCACGTAAATGATGAGAAGTTTAAACAAACAAACAAAAAAAAGAATAATAAACATGATTCCAATCCATTTCTGGGACATCATGTACAAAATAAAATACTACATGATCTACAATTTTAATATATAGTAACTCCCTACTTTATGCTAATATCATTTAATGAATGATTTCTAGATGACACACCTTACCCTGAATAACAAAGCACACTATATTTCCAAATTGGTTGTAAAACAAAATCTAATAAAGAAAAAAAAAATTATAATGGTTTGGTTTTCTATAGTAAAAATATTCTCATTACTAAATTCAAAATATATGTTTTGAATATCTTACATAAAAAATAAATTACAATTAAGAATTATCAGTAATTAATTATTATGAGTTTAATTTAAACATTATTAGGCAAAAATGTTAAATTGTGCATGAATATATATAGTATTCACTTTCTTTTTTCATTTTTGTAAATTTTAAGCAGTTTATTAAATGTAGAGCCATGTTGCTTGAAATGATGCTGATATGCCAATGTTAACACAAATATTTTAAAATAAAAATAAGTAAATATATATTTTATCTACCTTTTATTTACATTGTTAAAATTTTTGGTGCATGTAATCAATTATTTTTGTAAATATGTAATTTTGATTTTTTATTTTTATTTGCTGCAAATTGAAATGCTGTTATATAACGAAAACATTACATGAAATGATGTCAGCATCCAATTGCAACTACAAAGACATTAATAAATAAAAATACAGAATATAATTTTTCAATTTGTTTTTGATGTACTTCAATATCTGGTCTTTTTTTTTTTTGCAACTATATGTTGTAATAAAATTTAATATTTGGTTAGAAGTAATAAAATTTAATATTTGGTTGGAACATGATCTGAAAACAACATGGTTGCTGTAATGCTTAAAAAAAAACCTTGCATGCAAGTGTATTTAAGAACACATTAAAGTAGATATATAAGTAAATCATATTTTAGCTAACTTAATATCCAGTGTCCAATTTATTTTTAGTGCAAAATATTATGCAACCAAATGTTTTGGTTTTTTTTTAAAATTATATAATAACTTTTTTTTTTTCTTCATAAAAATTTACACCCAAGGAAAATATCATGCTTTAAATGGCGTTGGAATTAAATTGTGATTATGAAAACAAAAAAAATAATTAAAGCAAATTATATTTTAGCTAATCTAATATACTGAACACATTTTCCAATTAATCTTTTTTGGTACTTTTTTTTTTCATTACATTAGAAATAAAATTTTGATCTTAAGAGGAAAAACATATTGCTTTCAATGTCAGAATTATATTAGTGTTATGGTAAATAGATGTGGGTGTTACCGGATAAAACATGGACATTTTCAAATTCCAAACTTGTCAGTTGTTTCAATATATATATATATATGAAGACAATTAGTCGGTATAATGAATACATCCAAATATAAATAAATAATCAGTCAGTGATGATTTGGTATTCCGTGCTCTCTTTTAATATAATTTACTTGAGCATCATAAATTTTAATGAGAATTAGACACATTATATACACATATTGTAACTGAAGATAGAGAGAGAGAAGGTGAATGAATGTGTGAGAGTTACGTACTTATCCAAACTAAGCTACATGTGGATGCAGCCAAATGTGATTGAAAAAATAAAATAATAAAAGACCTAAATAGATCTTATTTCACCTTTAGCAAGCTAACTTTCTTATACAATTATTTAATGATGATAATGATTTGATATGTAATATGTCCATCTACATTATTCTAAACACATTAACTAAATATTATTTTCATAGCTAAAATGTGGAAATAAATTTTATTATAACTCAGTCGCATTCTCTTGCTAAACAATATTATTATAAGTGATGTCTGAATTTAAATTTATCTTACCAATTAATTTTTTCTTGAGAAGGAATATTTTCAAAAGTAGTTAATATTGCAAAATATTAAAATATATTTATACATACTACTTTCATGGGTTTCATTCAATCTATCTATGTGTGGTATATGCATACTACACTTGAAAATAGCTGAGATTGCCAGAACTAGATTTAACAACTGAATGTAGAGATTTATTATCATCATTAAAGAAAGCAATTGAGACTTTGTAATTTTAAGGCATACGTCTTAAAATAATTACATTGGATAGACAAATCAAATAGTCAGATGAAAAAATAAAAATATTTATTAACAAAAGGTAAAAAAAAATACGAATTTAATTTTAGAAGAAAAAAAAATACAATTAATTGTTCATGCAGGCAGGATAAATATTTTAATTTATATATTTCATGGTGTATTTCATTTACACCTGGGTCTCTTTTTATGTGGACTTATTTAACACGATTTTAAAGTTATGTGATTCATATGTTTCACCGGAAGTCGAACTCCGATAATGCGATATTACTTTAAATAATAAATTTCGTGCACTTATGTTATATTGAAAGTAATAGCACATTATTGGAATTCGACTTTCATCTTAGTAATTTCAATATTTTCAGTGCTTTATAATAGTAAGATTTTATGCAATAATGAAATTAAAATCATGATTTCCACATTTTATGTATACACACATTAAATTTTACAAGATTATAATGTAAATTTGTTCAAACATTGTGCGTGTTAATTTTGCATTTTAAATCACATTCTGTTTTTGCTTTTTAAAAAAGAACGTAATCAATTACAATATTAATCATTTAGTGTCCGCAAGTTTATTTTTAAAAGGTGAATAATAGCAGTGGGCACAATTTAAATTTGACAATTAAAAATTAAAATCTGATTTTTAATTGTAATTAACAATTTAAAAATTACTTACAGTGACTTGAAATTAAAGTGATGTAAAACAAAATTTGATTTTTAAACGGAATTGAAAATTTAAAAATTAAAGACAAAAATAAGAATTTAATTTTTAGTTGTTAGTTTTAATTAAATTTTTCCCAGCAGTGGTGAATAAATGTCTTTTTATTATCATAAGTCTAAGTTCATAAACAATTAATAAAATCATCGTCTCAAAGATTAATTACTAATTATGTTGTCAACAGAAAACCATTAACACAATGTGAGAGTGAACTTGGCGCTAGTTGTATTTCCTCTTGTGAAGAATCTATTTGTTAGCAGTTTGCAAACGAAACTGTTTATCAGCAAATGGTGATAATAATTAAAACGTGTATAAAAAAAATGTAAATTACTGTACTGTAAATTATGCATAAAAATATATTATTTTGAATAAAATTAAATATTATAGTTAAAAAAAGTTTGTCTTGTATCAATTTTTTTCAAATTTGAAAATTTTTATTAGTCATATTTTATTTCCTTATTTTTTTTTTGCGCGAATTTTAAAGTAAATTTTACGTTGGTGCTTTGCTTTTATGCGAGTTTTGAAAAATCACAGTCCGTATCCCCCCTTTTTCAAGGTAAGTTACATCTATTTTTGCACGATTTCGTTTACATGTGTTTTCTGAGGAATCTATCTATTGCGTAAAACGAGACCCAGGTATAAATTATAATATTTTGACTGAAAAAAAAAAGTATAACAAAATATCTTTTAATATTTACTGTACAAAATAAAACATATAATATTGATTTTAATATTTATACTTTTTTAATTTTATGCACATTATAAAATTGAAACTATTAATTACAATGCTTACATGTGTATGCATATTTTGGTATGTATATGAATGTGTATAGGTTAGCAGAACTTCTGTGTGTTCAACAAATATATATACATGAAGGTTACAATATAATAGTGAAAGACGAGTTTTATATTAATTAAATATTCTCTAAGATCAAGAAAAAAAAAAATTTCTACTGACTATACGTGGGATTTTAAATATTATCTTGACCATCATCAAAAGAATAGAATTTAACAATATAAATACTCAGTAAATCTAAATAGTTCAAAGTATATCAATTCAAAATATCGCAGTGCAGTAGATATTCAATTTGTGCTACTATAAAAGTAAACAACACTGCATTTCAAAAAATATTTTACTTTATATAAGCAGCAGTAGCATCATAAGCTCTGGCTTACCATGGCCATACATAATAAAATATACGTGAGGATATAGTTGTTTCTCAGCAAAAAAAAACTACATACAGCAAATATTGGAGGGATTTTCTATTAAAGTAAGTACTGTTACATTAAAAAGTAGCTTTCTTAACTCAAAACCACTGAACATCAAATTTATAAATTCATTAACCATTTTAAATAAAACAATAAAAATAAAAATTCATATCACCAGTATTTAATCTATATAAAGTTTTGGTCAATCAAGATCTCAGGCATTATATGGTACGAGTATAATTTTCTTTAAAAACCATTTATTCAACCATTACAATTTTCATTCACACACCAGTAGAATGACAGTTAAAGATATTCTATCCGTGTTCATTCTTTTATATTGTACAGATCTGTCAATGCTAATCGATAATGTCAAACTGTTTATGATATCACTATTAACCAATACTAATTGCTTATCAATTTCATATAATTATTTTAATACAAAATTTTCAATGAAATTTAAATTGCTAGCAAATTATAAGCAATTCTTTTTAGGTAAATGATCTGTTTCAACTACTTTTTGCATAAAATGAATATTTTATAAATTGGATTTTCTCTTCAAATGCACATTTGTCATTGCAGTACAAATTATAAAAATATTTTTTAACATATCGCAAAAATATTCATATAACAGAAACTGAGACTAATTTTGCTTGGACATTTTTTTTATTTTGAGCTTTATGCAAGCTTGTTTACTTAAGACTAAATTTAAGTAGTCAGGTTTATATAAGTATAGGATTGCCAATATTCTAACTATTTAAAAATATTAGTTATATTGATAATTTTCTTGTTCATTATTAGTAAGTATTTAAAATAATGAAAAAACTTTATTACTAATTACCTTCTGCCTTAATACTTCTTTTGCTTTTTCTGGATCCCATTCCTCACCCCGCCGGTATGCTAGCAATTCTTCATCAGAGGGAGCAAATTCCTAAAAATAATATGATAAATGCATAACATATTCATTTAAAATATATTATATAATATAAACATAAAATATATAATGTATATTTTTAAAAAATCAATAAATATAATTTAAGGTTGTATTTAGTGTAAACTTAAAAATGAAGAAAAAATGTCATATTACAATGAATTGAATTTAAATTACAGAAAACTCCTTGAAAAATAATCAAACATTTGCAAAATTAGACTTGTTTTTTTTTTGTTTTTAAAGAAGGCAAACGTTAAATGAATATAATGTATAAATAATGGTAATGTGAAAGACTTCTCTTTTGATAAAATCATAAGTCCCTATGATTAAAGAAAAGTCAAATCTCTATTAAATATAGAAATGTGCTGCCATCTATGAAATAAAATCAGCAAATAAGAAATACAATTTTTTTAATAGTTTATTTTTTAAAAAATTACAAAAACAACAAATTTTTTAATACACTTTGGAGGAAAACTGAAGTATAAAAAATGATGTATAAAATAAAAAAACAACATTTGACAAAAAAAAAAATGGATTAAAGAATTTGATTCTTTTATAATTTTTAATATAATAATGGACTATATTTATAAAGAACATAGTGAAATGATTATTATCGAGTTTATTTTTTTCTAACTAACTAAAATTTAGTATAATTTATTCATTTTTTAAAAAAGTTTAATTAATGCTAAATTATTAATTCAAATATTTTTTTATTGACTAAAATAACTTAGATCAAAAAAAAAGTTTCAAAAATTTTAAAAGTAATGTGTATTATTCATAATACAGCTAATAATAAGAGATTCAAAACAACAACAAAGCAAAAAAAATTCATAAAATTTCCCTGGAAAAATTACTATTAAATTATAATAAATTAAATAATTATTATATCTATAAATAATGTAAAATCAATTTTTAAAAATATGAAAGAAATCATTAGATGTAAGAACATATCCTTAAAAATAAAGATGAGAATTGTTCAAGTTATGGTAATGGTCCTGAGATTAATTATATTAAAATAGGAAACAGAAGTAGAATAGATAAAAGTTGCTGCTTTATGAACAGAGGTACAGCTAAAGACTTTAGCAATATCAAGGTCAGTAAAAAAAACAAAGAAGTAAATACTAACCAAATTAAACTTATAAATAATTGGTTAATTATTTGGGAAATCATGTGATGTTTCAGAAATGACAGTAAAAGTTTCAATTCAGAAATTTTAATTCTCAAGTTCATCACTCTTATTAAATTGCACAAAACATTATACCTGAACTTTTTCTTGAAAACAAATTATCAGATTAAATGTTTTATTTGATTATATTATGAGATAATATAAATTCATTAACAAAGTATATAATGCTTGGAAATATGTTGGGAGAATGATGAACTCCCTTATTAGAATAACTAACTAACTAATGTGCCATTGAACAGCCTCAAAACCAAACAGATGACAAATCATTCTGAAGAAATGCCATCTATAATATAAAAATCAATAAATTATTAGAAGACATTATCTGATTAAAAGAATTTCATTCTTTATTATTTATGATTATTAAATTAAGTCTGATTAATAAATTAGAACATCAATTATTTTTTGATTTACTTTAAACAATAAAAAAATATAATCATATACTGTATTTAGCTATAAAAAAAATGACCATCAGAAAAGGAAAAAAAAAATCTAGACTGATTTATCAGAAGTAAGATGAAACTGATATGAATAAAACTATGGAATGCTTTGTTAAAAATGAATCAGAATTACAGCAAAGTATAGAGTTTCACCTTAATGAAAATTAACAGAAAAATTATGATGCAAGATTTGTAGAATAGTAGCACAACTACTATTACAATACTAAACTTCACATGATCACTATCTCATACTAGCACAATAATTGTTATTAAACAATCCAAAACAAAGCAAAACTCTCCATATAGTAGTGCCATCTTGTACTAATTAAGAGCAATCAATGGCACTAGATAGGGATTTTATGCACAAGCCTTCTGGCATCCATTGATTGCTCTTGTTAGTACAAGATGGCACTACTATATGGAGAGTTTTGCTTTGTTTACTATTACAATAGTGTAGATTCAAAAGTTGTTCCTGAAAAATCATAAAATTCACAATATTGCATCATGCTTTAACTTGTATTATAAAATTTGAAAATTCATTAAAATTTAATGCCAATATTCTCAATTTTCAAATTATTTCATTTAACAAAATAATCAAATTTATGAAAAATATAATTTTCAAAATTATATTAAATGTTAAATAAATAGTAACATAAAAAAACATTTTAAAGAGATACTTTTTATCTTTTATTTTTCTATTTCTAAAAATCAAATGTTTTCACTAAATCTTTAAAATACAGTCATCAAAACAAAAAAGTTTAAATGCAATGTTTCTTCTTTGAAATGTTGAAAATTTTGCAAATAAACAAAAACTAGGAGTCAACATCGACTTAGTGCACTTAACGGTAATAATAATAAACCAGCTCCAAATGATTTCAACAGAATTAATCATAAAAGTAAAAAATTTTATTTTTGTAACTATATATATTCATCTATCATTTCAGAAATTTTCTCATCTTAAATAATATTGATTAAGAATTTTTTTATACAATTGTAGTTTGTGATTTGAATAAATTACACTGTCAGGTTGGGCATGCAAAGAAAAATTACTACCAGTGATAATTGAATGTTATTGTTTAGCTCTAATAATCTGTAACTTCAACCCAAATTCAAGCAAAACACTTAACTTGCATACAATTTTAAAAAAAACTATTTTTAGTACTGAATATGTTTTATAACAAATATACAAAACTTTTATTGACAGGTGAGTGTGTGGAATTTTATACATTAACGAACAGTACATGTCAGAAAGGTTAATTTCCTTCTGCATCATTAAATATTTCTATAAGTGAAATTCTTTAATAGATTCATGCCAAAAACAATCCAAAGTATTTATAAATTATCTTCATTTCTTTCAGTGAAAATATATTTGAAATTTCTAGACAGCAATTATTTTTATATTCCCCATCACATTCAAATGAAGATGTATCTATTTATGACAGGGTTATATTCCATGAGTCTATTATAAGTCCAACATAGTTATAATTTTATATTAAAGAAACTAAGCAAAATAGCACTAATGTTTACAACATTAACAAAACTTGTTATAATAACTTAAACAGTAAACTATACATACAATAAATTTTTTAAAAATAAAGATGTTTATTATAGTATTATACATAGACATGCAATATACAATTATATTGCTGAAAATACAATCACTTTGCTTTGGTATAATTTGTTTGTGCTTACACAATCTCTAACTTCAAATGAAAATAATCAAGGGCTACAAGATGAATAATTAGCTGAATTAATTATTAGAAAGCTACCTGCAAAACTTATAAGTTTACTTGAGAATTAATTCTTTAACCATTTAGAAACTTTGTGGCTCTATTTTGAACTCGAACTTCAAGTCATGAGCATAATAGATTAAAACCATGAAAATTTTTTAAAAGTATATTTTATATATGTCCTTTATTGTAGGTTCCACATATATATTGTAACGGTATGGTCGCATATACCCGGATGTGCCGGTCCACAAATACATTTGAACACACACACATCAACTTCAACAATCAGCTGGTTCGTTCATAACATATAATCAACTTACATCTAATCTAAAAGTGCTGGTATACCTATAGGCCATATCCTAAAGTTGATAGTGCCAAATGCAACAGTCCGGTCCATCCACGTATATAGGAGAAAGAGAGCAAGCTCGCATTTAACTACTGTCGGACCTAGGGTCTTCATGTAGGATGCTAGAGGTAACATGATGAAGTAATTGACTCATGATTACATCCATTTTCAATAGACTAGCCTAAACATGATCTATAAAATCTACATGTAATTTAAATCAGTTCATCTAACATCTCACCACTCTTTTCCAAAACCGTTGCCTCAGATATTCGAACTCAGGAAGAATTCGCATTCGACTCTCTTAACAGATATGTATCTATGCAAAACTGTTAATCAACAACTAAAATAATACATCCTATCTATTAGAAAGAAATAACCTTTATTTAATATTCTCTCACATGCTTATCAATCAATAATGGGGGTGTGTGCATGTGTAAAATATTGGTTATAAGATGGAATGTAAATGCTGGACTGAATGTAAATGCTGGATCAACAAAACTACAGAGACCTTGTCAATTAACAAAACTTCATAATATTTATTTACAAAAAAATAAGATATATTCAAACATAAAATAAATTCCCAATCAATTTAGAATAGAAAAATTTCAATAAAGAAAAATATTTACAAATGCCTATAAATTACTTGGATATCCCTATGTACTTACAGTTTTTATATCTATGATGAGTATATATATTTCTTTGCTTAAACAATTTAAAACTAATCATCCTTACTTCCCATGATAGACACCCATAATATAGACATCTATATATCCAAGATAATAAAAAAAAAATTATTAATTAAAAGTGAGATTGCTAACTCAATGAAAATTTAAATGCAACCTCAGATATAGTATGCAATATCTAGTGTGGAAAAGTATAATAATAAAACAACACAAAATATGATAGAAAAGAAAATTATAAAGAATACTATTTTAAAAGTGTTAATCATTTACTCATTATATCTTAAGGATACTATTAGTAACACATATACTATAATCTATAAATAAGTCATGTCATGTTGTAGCATAGTTTATTTCAGTGGCTTTAAAAAAAAAATTCTTACCGTTAAATATTCTAGTGGAGCACTTAATTTTATGTGCATAGTTGATAACTAAATCTTTTGGTAGAAAATAAATCACCTAGATTTTATTAAAAACAAAAGAAAAATAGACTTTTCAATCTTCCCCCTCCCCTACTCTCTTTGATATTTTCTTATGTTGGACTGTTCCCTGTAGAATTAGAAATAGCACTTCCCAAATATAAAATCGAGATAATAAATAAAAATAAAAATACAGATTTATACAACAGAAAATAAAACATAATTTTACAATCTTTTATGAATCAATATGTTAAAGCATAATTATTTTTCAGAGTCCTCTTTACACAAAGCTCTTACGGTTTATGCTTTTTTATTATAGATGGTGAAGAACTCCTGATTAATTTTATATAGCACATCCTGAATTTATTTAAGTTGGCAGTAGGTAGTTTTATGTTACTCCTCACGTAGATTTTCATCTTGTGTAGATCCAACTTCTCAGGCACTTAAATTGTAGACAGTTAAATATTAATACTCATATGGCCATAGTGGATAAAAGAAAATGCTCCACCCCAATGACAATTAAGCCTTCTAGCCAATGTATCTCATATTTTAATTATATATATAGCTTTATATAAATATATATGCGGTTTGCATTTAATAAAATATATTTATAGACAGAATAAAGCTCTTTACTATTTGTAATATTGACTATATATAAACTTTAAATTAAATCAACTGTTCTGTTTTCTTTTTTGGTTTCTTTTAAACAAAAATCATAATACTTTCTTTTTTAAAATTTAAATTGATAAATTATTTTAACTTATCTGACTCTTGAATTAGAATAATAAAGTTCTATTCAGTTCCTCTATTTTTTTCAGAATGACGAATTAACCAGGAAAACATTGATATTTGTTGAGACACTACTTTAAAAAATGTCCATTTTGCAGAAAAAATAATAGTTCTACTAAAACTTGACTTGTCAGATCGAAAGCAGAGCAAGAATAAAAAATAGATTTTTAATTGTTTCTTTTTTATACTAGCCGTTATTCCTATTGTTTAAACCAGCGTTCCATCTTTTAAAAAAAAATTTTTTTTATCAATTCATTATAAAACAAAACAAAACAAATTATAAAATAAATTTACAATATTATATTATTATCTCTCTTATATTCAGATATTGATTTATTTTCTATTGCTATAATTATTGTGTTTATTTAAGTCATTGTCTGTTTAACACAATACAATGATCAACATATATATATATAACTATGTACAATTCTTTTATCAAGATTTATATTTTCTTGGTAATAAAATTTTATTACTAATATATGTGTTTTTCCTGGTAAATTACCCATCATTCCTGATACTTAATATGTAGTTAATACACTGTTAAAAATAGAAAAACATTTATTTTCACCAAAAGTATTCTAGCAAAAACTTAATTTTATTTAATCTTTAGATGCTACTTAAATAAAAAAAACATTCCATTATTTCAGATGGCTAAGGTTTGTTGTGGTAGCGATTTTGAAGCTACCTTCACAATGTTATTGAAATTTTTAGAGTTTTAAGAGCAAATGAATAAATAATAGCCTAAACCCTTTGTAAATTGAGAATAAAAAACGATAAAAGTTAAACAAATGTCTCAAAGCTTTAGGAACTTGTTAGCCCTTATATAATCATTTGATTAAAATAATTAGAAAAATAAACAATTCGAATATTTTTTTAAAATTTAAATATTATAATACAATATGTTTTAAATATACAAATGTACTGTATTTTCTTTTTTGTTTAAAATTACCTTTTTAAAAACCATCACATATCGGTCTACTTCTTCTTCTCCAAAAGAAAAGGCTGACAAACCAGCAACATCAACCACATCATGTCTATAAAAAAAAATTGTCATTTAAAAATAAAAGATAATGCAAAAATACAATACAACCATAGCTTAATCGACCTTTCTGGCAATTATGTATATTTATTTAATGTTCTTTTAAAAGGAAGATTATGAGACAAAAATTAAAAGAATTTTATATTCAAACCTACGCAATGAATCAAAACTAACTAGATCAGCCATTAATATCTTAAGTCTCTTGCTAACTACTGCTGTATCTAGAAATAGAAAATGTTAGTACTTCTAATTGATAACATGACAAAAGAAGGAAACTACTCATAAAAGAGCAGGCAAGAACGGCATACATTTCTCATAATGTAAAATTTTTCACACATTGAGAAGGCCTTAAAAATTCATAAAATCCAATCAATAGAAATATAAAATAAACCCAAATGATGGCAAAATGGATTAAAAAAATTGGTAATAGTATGTATACTGAATCCCACCAATTGATGGCACTGCTTTTCGCCCAATGTACATCAATATACTGATTCATGGGCCGTCGTTTTCTTTACAGAATACAGTTGTAATATGATGGACAAAGACACCGCTCGATGGTGCCGTTTACGTGCTAAAGCACATAAAAATGCTGTTTCCGCGGCCGACACGTTTGAACCCGCGTTTTCTATAATACAACTTTTTTGTTGTGCTACAGATTGCAGGCCGCTATGTCGCATCACAGTACAGCATATATGCGAACATGCATTTAACTCTAATAAGTCTGTGTTGTGTTACAGAATGCAGGTCACTTCGTCGCATCGCAGCAAATCCATTTGGCAAATTCGCACACTTCATACAATTATTACGGCTTGGTGTGAGGGTGTGTGTATTTGAATTTGATGAAAATGTGTTTTTTATTGAATTTTTTTTTTTTTAAATTATTGAAATATTCCGATTTTCTTAAGTAATAATTATCCGACTCTTTACACCATTCTGTATTGAAGTTTTAAGTGCCAAAATCTTGTCCAGATAGATGTGTAAAGGCAGTTGGAATTAGGTAACGTATCAAGTAATGTACTGGTCGTAACATTCCACGAGACCAACAATATGGCACAGGAAATCGCACATCTTGTTTGATTCTGTGATTTACAAACAACAGAACTCTAACCCTAACCCTAACTACTTTTACTATTTGAAGTAAAAAATAGCGGTAACACAATAATATCTGTTTCTCTGTAAAAATTAAAATGTAAAACGAAGACTAATAAAGTAAAAAAAAAAAGCGGTAACACAATTATATCTATTTCTCTGTAAAAATTAAAATCTAAAACGAAGACGAAGAACTTTTACTTTTTGTTCCGATTATGAATTTTTAAACAACAACAAAAAAGGTGTAACCCCCCAAAAAAGTAATCAGATTGAAAAATGTTTTTTCTAATAACGGTAAAAAAAAACACGAATTAAAATGAAACATTTATCTTTAGTCCTACTTTCATCTGATAACTCCTGCAACATTTCCTGCAGCTCTAACGCATTATTTGCAAAAACAACTACATCATCTGCAAAATCTAAATGACTTAAATATAATCCCCATTTACTTTCACTTCTTTAGATTCCCATTTTAATCCATACAAAATACTTCTTGCAGCACTGCTGTAAAAAGTTTTGGAGATATGGAGTCACCCTGTCTTACACTCTTCTCAATGTTGACTTTCCTAGTATCATTATGTAATCTAATTGTTGATGTTGTATTTTTATAAATATTCTTTAAAATATGACAATATCCTGGATCTATACTTTGATGATCCAATGCTTTAATCACTGAAGAAATGTTTATAGAATCAAATGACTTTTCATAATCTACAAATCCAAAGCATAATGGCAACTCATATTCATTTGTCCTTTCTATAACTTCTCTCAATACCGGAATATGAACTACTGTACTAAAGCCACTTTTAAATCCAGCTTATTCTCTTGGTTGGTGGAAATCCAATGTTCTCTGTAGACAAATTGTAATTATCTTGGTAAAAAAAAGGCTGATAGGTCTGTAATTTCTAATATCTTCTTTATTACCTTTTTTAAATATTAATATTAATACTGCAATCTTCCAATCATCTGGTACATGTTTATCATTTAGACATTTGGTATATAACTTTGCTAAAAAAAATTCTATTTCTTCACCTGCTTCTTTTAATATATCAATTATAATTCCATCATTTCCTGGAGCCTTTCCTTTTTTCATAAATTTAATTGCATGCCTCATTTCTTCATTTAAATTTCTGGGCAATTTGGAAGATATAATAGATATACTTTATTACTATATAATTCTTGATAAAAGTCTTCTACCCATTTCATGATGTCATCTCTCTTTTTAGTAATAGTTCCATCTTTTTTCCTTAATGTAAATATAAATTTCCTACCAATACCAAAATGATGTTTTATACTCTTGAAACTTTTATTCTCTTCTACAGCTTTCCTTGCTAGTTCACAGTTATACTTTCTTATATCATTATCAACTCTTTTCTGCACCATTTTATAGAATTCAAGATATTCAGTCCTTTTTAATGCATCATTTTTGTATATCTTCATATTCCTTTTTTTCTTCATAAATTCTCTGATCTCAGTAGAAATTTTATTGGTCAATTGCTGCTTTTTTCTACCAGCTATCTTCATTGCAGTTTTTAAAAGTGTATCAATTATTTTCTTATTAATTTCATTCAAATCTGAATATTATGTTCAAAATCTACTAATATTTGAAACCGATTTGTAAGTTCTAATTTAAATTCATTAGAGTGTTTCTGAAAATTAGGAATATGAACTGTAAATATTGTTTTTAATTAATAATTTTTGTCTTTCTAGTCTTGCATTAACATGTATCTTACATCTTACTAATCGATAATCACTTCCCTGTGTTAAATTTATTAAAAACACTACAATCTTGAAATATATATTTTCTGTTAGTCAAAATATAATCTAATTCTGCTGTACCTGCATTTGAAGTGCTTCCATGTCCATTTCCTTTTAACATTTTTCTCAAAAAAAAAATTCATAATACAAAGTTTTTCTTTTTCAGCAAACTCCACAAGTCTATGACCTCTCTCATTTCTATTATCGTGACCAAATTTACCTACAGCATTTTCATCTTTCATTTGTTGCAACATTTTCATCGTTCATTTGTTTACCAATTCTAGCATTAAAGTCTCCCATAACAATTTTAAAATGTTGTTTACTCTGATCAAAAGCCTTTTGTACATCCATATAAAAATCTCCTACTACTTCATCACTATGAGAACTTGTTGGGGCATAAACCTGAATCATCTGCATTTGGTATCTGTTATTAAGTTGTATAACTAATCTTGCCACTCTGTCCGAAACACCATCAATCTCCACAATGTTGTTCTTCCACTTTTTATTTATAATAAATCCTATTTCCAATATTTGTGTCTTTATAGTAGAGTATATGTCCACTTTTTAAATCAATAGTCTCTTCAACTTTTCTTCTAATTCTTGCAATCTTCCTTCACTTGAAAGTGATCTGCAGTTATAAGTACTTAAATAAAAAGTCATCATCAAATGGCAGCTGATCCACAATCAGGGTATTCTTAGCACCCTCCATCTTTGGCCACCAACTGCTCAATGTCTTGGTTGGTGACTTTACAGCCTCCTGGGAATAAGGGCCATGATTTATTTTTGTTTGTCATGATTGTATATACCTACTGGAAAAATATTTATCATTTACACATACATTCATTCTGCCTTATCAGGCAACTGAGAAGAAAGACCATGGTGTTTCTTGATCTTAAACTCAGAGGTAAAAAGCCAATAAACTCACCACACTGGCTAATGCATGTTGGTGAGCAGCCCATCCATGTTCGTATACTATATGAATAATCACATAGTAATAACAACTGCAACAACAAGAACATATGGCATGGACATTAGAAATTTGCCCTTCTCTGTTCCTTTAAGACCTCCAAGAGGAATCAAAGGGTCTCCTTTCAGTTAATAGCAAACTCCTTTCTGCAGCCGAAAATAATATAAAACACAATATGTATGAAAATAAATTTTAAAAACTTCTGAATTATCATTTATTATGCAAAAAAAAAGACAAATGCATTAACTCCATTTAACCAATCAAATGGGTTTCCCTATAGCATAATTCACATTGATTTTTAATAACAGATGTTATACATTTCTCTCATACAATTGCAATCAAAAGTTAAATAATGAAATGGAGTTTAAATTATGATCATATGATTATGCACAGATATGCATATCTGTGCATACATATAGTGTTCATTTTTGAAATGGATGTATATGTAAATTTGTATATACTAATTTACATGTAAATAAAGTAATTTTTGGGTTAAACTGTGTATTATTTTGTATTAATTCCCAATGTTTCAACAAAACAACATTCACCATTGTCAACATCAAGTTTTTTAAAAAAAAATGGTTAGATGTCAAGTAGTAATGAGATTGAGTATGAAGTAAAGAATGAGATTAAGCATGAAGTATTTGAGTATTCATAATACATGCATTAAATTAACAAAATGTCTATTTTCTTCAATTTCACCATTAATTGATTACAAGTTTATATTAGAAGAAAGATATAAAGTAAGTGATCTCCACAAGACTGGAATATATTGTGCTTCATTCGCTTTATTTAAACCCCTTGGTCTTTTTAATATTCCAACAGACTCCCTCATAGCTCTCAAATCATACTTTTCCAAATTAGCAAATATTTTAGCATTGTGAAAATCAGGTTTATGACCATTTTCTAAAAAATGTGAAGTAAAAGCTGATGTATTTAATTTCTGATTGAAGACATTTTTAAGTTCCTTAATTCTGACATTAATCTGTCTATTGGATTGACTTTCTGTCTTTAGGTTTAATCACTCTATAACAAATTGAGTTATCAATTTCATCCTCTTGCTATCTAAAACTTTATATATAATGTTATTATTACCATTAGAAAGAATATTTTTTGTTCTATTTTTTGAATAAAATGACAAGCTCTCATCAAAAGATTTTTTGTTACAGCAAAAGTTTGGGTAGGATGATGATGAGAATTAAAATATCTGTTTGTGTGGACGGATTTTCTGTAAACCGATATTGATAAGAAGTTACCATATTTTCTTAACAATCAGCAAAAGAAAGTGTTTTGTTATTTTCAACTTCTCTTTCTTCTAATAAAAAAGTTGAATCAATTAATGGTGAAACTGAAAAAAATAAACACTTTGTTAATCTACATATTCTGAATACTCAAATACTTCATACTCAATCTTATTCTTTACTTCATACTCAATCTCATTACTACTTGAGATTTAATGGTTTTTCTTTAAAAACGTGATCTTGACAATGGCAGATGTTATTTCGTCAAAGCGTTGGAAATTAATAGAAAATAATATACAGTTTAACCCCAAAAATATTTTATTTACATCACATAACTGTGAAAATATTAAATATAATTTACATATATACATATATTTACATTTGCAATTTATTAAAATTAAATTAATGTATGTTTATCTGAAAGATTGTGAAAATGGCATTCTACTTATAATTAAATGTTGGACTAAGAGTCGTAAGTGTTTGAAAAAGTATAAATAAAATTTGATTTTTTCTAAAAACATTAGGCCAACACCTATATCCCCCCCCCCCAAAAAAAAAATTGTTTTAAAACATATTTTATTATACTATATATATCATTTTATTTAATATTATTCAATAATAACTCCAAACTTAATATCCTTGTGTGTTTTTTTTTAATTAAACAATAATTTTGCAATTAAAATAATACACTGTATAAAAAAAAAACTACTGGAGAACTATTAATCAATGCTGTTTATCTGAAAAAAAAAAACTAAAGCAATAGCAAAAAAACTAGTTTGACAAAATAATAAAAATTTATTTATATAATGTGCATTTAAATTACTTTATTATGGTTACAGCATTTCCTTGTCATGAAAATACAGTATAATAAAAAACTCAAATATTATAAAGTTTATATAATGTGTATTTTTATTTCTATAGAGAAATAATGAAAACTTGTAAATCAAATTTTTTGCATTATGAATGAAAGTTATCTTATATAATACTATAATAAAATATTCAATAAAATTAAATAAATTTTATAAATATTAAAAATCAAAAATTACAAATAAATTCTGCTTACACAATACTCCTATGGACTTTATCCATTGGTTCAAACTTGAACTTTCGAAGTGAACTATCTTGAATAAATTTAGCAATATCAGCTTCAATCTAAAAATACATGTCAATTATAATTCTTTAAATACAATAAAAAATACTAATTTAAAAGATTAAACAAAAACAAATGAAATCATAATAATTTAACATATCATATAGTATACATTACTTGACATATAAGATAACCTATCAGAAAGAAATGGCATAGCAGCCCAAAAAATTATTAAGTGAGGTTAATAGGCAAGACTGCAAATTATTAATTTTGGTAAACTAATTTAATACAACTATAAAAACTGTAGGGGCAAACACAGTTCACAAAAGTCACTTTACAGAATTTCAGACATATTTAAATATATCAAATAACCAAAGATTTCTAAAAGACATTATTAGCAGTTGTCTGTATGGTATTAGGCTTAAAAGTTATAAAGAAGTTACTGCCTATATTATAAATAGACTTGTGAAGGCAAGAAAACAATAGCTTAGAAATTCAAATAATGGCAGAGTTTATGTTGCTTCATAGAGTGTTCAATAAAGTTGAGCATGACACTCAATATCCCTGGTTGTGAATCTTATAATAGACAAGATTAGCAGAGATTGATACGAGCTATGATGGCCTTTGATATAATTTACATTCCCCACAAAGCATTGCTAAGTTTAAAGATACTATACATACTGTAAAAAGTTGATTTAGCAGTACAATTATAATTTTAAAGCTCATTTATTATCTTTCAGACATATTAACTCAGTGGTCAATTTTCCAACAGAACAATTTTATGATTCTTTGACTAATTAAAGTTTAGACTTCATATCATTGAGCATTTGTGATACAAGATCAGATGACACCTTGCACAATATCATAAAATTATACAACCAGATAACACTCTGAGTGATTACATTTATCTTCTATATGTCACTAAGAAATCATAACCATTGCATACAAAATTATTTATCCAATTGTGTTACACATTACAGTGACAACAAAAAGCAATAACAACATGATTTGATCTTCTCATTAATCTAAGAAATGTATTCTTATAGAAATCAAATAACATTATTCACAGAACTCATTTAATTCTGGTAAGATTGACTCTTTTTCATCATTTCTCACATATTGTTAAACAAGATATCTGTTCAGCAGTATGTGTATATGTATTATTAAAATTTGAGTTACATGTGCCAATTTCTTTGCACTCACATCTTTGACACCATCCATTTGAAAGAAATAGATTAATAGTTATTACTAATAATTTATTAAATTAGAAATTATCATATCATTCCTAGTCCAGATATACACTTTAAATTTACTTAAATGTTAATATGAGAATAGTTAAATTAATTATTCAATATGCTTATATTTAATTAAAAAGCAGATATATTAATCTTTAAATGGGTTAAAACTTTATATCTGGATTAGGAATGATGTAATATGTAATGATAATAAATATATAAAAGCAAAACAGATAAAATATATTACATATCTCGAAATGATAATAAATGAAAAATGTCTTGGAAATATCATGTAAACATATTAATAAATAAATTTGGATACTTTATAACAATGTTCTACAAAATTAAAAATAGTTTTTCTTTAAATATTCTTCTTATTATATATAAATCTTTATTGAATATGAAATGACACTTTATGGTATTACAAGTTTTTTTAATATTAAAATAGATTAATATTACTGAAAAAAAAAAAAATCTAATAAAAGAAAATTATATCAAAAAAAGAAAAAAGTGGATACAAAAATATTTTATTATCCAATCAACTTCTTAAATATAGAATTATAAAGAAACATTTTTTTTGATAATACTTTCAAAAACCTTATATAAAACAATTGAATGTGTCTAAGAAATACAGATACATACATAGTTTCAAAATATTGTAATGAATATGGGACTAGAATATGTTGCTAAATAATTCTATAATTTACCTAGTAAATTAAAAAACTTGCAACATTATAGGGAAATAAAAACTCAAATTAAAAAATATAAACAGAGCAAAACTCTCCATACAGTATTGCCATGTGATGTTAAAAAATATATTTAAGATGGGGAAAAAAAATATATATAGAAAAATATTTAGGAGTAGTAACTAATGTTATACAAACGATATTTTGATTACCTAATTAATATACTATTGAAATGCAATTTATTGTTGTCATTATTAACATACTTTGTATCATGTTTAAAATTACATGTTAATATATAAAATATAAAATTTTCTTCCATATAAAAGCACAACTAGGGCTTAGTAGGAGAAGAATGACATTTGTATTTGGTAAATATATTTTGACCTATATTTCAATGAATGAATGAATATATTTATTTTAATAAACAGTTAAAATTAAAAAAATCTTAAATGGATGATATCAAAGATGTCAGTGCAGATTGTCTAATACTTATAATAGAAATAAAAGTAATTTGATAAAGATATTTGTGGAATTCTGATCTGGATCAGATAAAAAAATGTTAATTCAGCATGAAATAATTACATAAATAGATTGCATTATATATATACTCTTATTGTTAAAGATTGCCAAATTAATTCTTGATCAAATTAGCAGTATGTCTTTACAACAATCTAGTATTCTGCACTTTTTCAGGCTGTTTAACAATGTGATCATACATCTTATCATGCTGTCATTTTCTTTTTTACACTAGTAATTTTTCTATGCATTATACTTTTCTAATGAATTAAATATTGATCATTTGTCTTGCTAGCCAAGATATTCTTAAAAAACTTTGCCAGACTAAACGTCAAAAGCATCAATACTTTTTAAATCTTTTTTATTGGCCATATTTTACATTTCAAAGAGTGTACAAAAATACCATTAATGCTTTATTTTTGAAGATATGTCCTATATATAGTAGCTTTTCACCATAATTCCACTCAGTGTTAATTTCTGATAAATCTGGATTTTTTTCTTATTAATATATGATCCAAGAAAACAAGAACTATTAACTATCTTCATCTCAATTTTTAAAGACATATAAAACCAGTAACATAACTAACTACTGATTTAACCAATAATTCCCTATTTTCATTCTCTTGTTTAAATTTTGTATTAAGATATATTAAATTCTTTTTGTATTAAGATATATTAAATTCTTTACCATTTTTATTTGTATGCTTTTGTAAATCAGCATATTTATATTAATCTTCAACCAATAAGATAATATTATCTAATTTTTTTTCAAATAAATTATCTATAGTTTTTGTTAAATTCATTACCTTAAGAATAATCTTTAATTTAGCATGATCAAATAGTTATGATTAATAAAGTACACATTGACTTTTTTTCTAATTCCTCAGTTTTATTTTCAATTATAAAGTATATAGCAGCAATGATAATTCTTTCTTCCTTTTCCTAAATAACCAACTTGTAACTCTGGCACTTCTTTTCAATATAAGATTCTGATCTTCACAGAATAATTTTTTGTATAATCTTATACATAATCTGTAACCTTCAAAAGATTGTAATGGCATTTGAGACACTCCACTTTCTTCCTCCATACTTCATGAATTTGTAACATGTGTAATGTCTCATAAAATATTTTGGTTGATAGCCCATGTAATCTGATCAATCCACCACATTAAAAATCTCATGAATAATGACTCCATCCTTTCTTCAATATCAATAATTTCAAGAGATATGATATTATAAATATGGGAAATCTATATGCAATATGGTCATACATTAGTATGCCAATTACGTAACTGAAAAGAGCCTTCTTTTTATAAATATATGGAAAGAAAAAATAATTGTTTAGGAGAACAGTTTCTATCAATAAAAAGCAACAATCATTTACTTCTCAGTCAGAATTTTAATACATGAGATTACAATCATATTATAAATAATTAAAGAGTATGGAGTAATAAATAAAAAAAAGCCAACATCAACAAAGAAAATAAATGTAACAATAACACTTTTATAAATATTACAGAGAAATACCAACAAATACAATAATTAAAATGAAAGTTCTTAGAGTTTCATTACAATCATATGCCTATACTTCAAATTCTAATTTTGAAAAATTAAGTTGAACAATTGAAACCCAAATTATTTTAAATGGCATATTAGGAGTTGGAACAAACTTTATCCCACATATATACTTGTAGTTACAATTAGACTGTTGCATATAAATATTATAAATGGAATTAATAAAAATTAACAATAATGACATTAAATAATGCAGCAAAATATAAATTACTTACAAATTACTTAAATTTTTAATATATCTTTGAGTATGAAAAATGTCATATTTGCAAGACTTCAAATAATGCAATTTCTTTGTTTCTAAATATATTAAATACTATGTTAATTAAACCTTAAAAAATAATAATAATAAAGTAGCAGTTATGACCATTGACTTATTTAAAATAAAACATGAAAACTTCTCTAAGTTTGAAATCCGATCCTCTGAATAAATACCTATATAGATATTTTTCTCCTTGACTTATAGATAAATCATTAATTTTTAGTAAAGATAATTTCAGAATAAAACTATTTATTACAGTCAGTATAAATTTAGATTTTATCAGTAATAGAATTATTGATTTTCTATAGAAATCTTCATGCAGCTTTAACTCTTTACAATGGGTAAGGTAATCAAGAACTTCATAATCAAGCACCATCAATTGATTCACAAACAATTTTGTAATTACACATCCTTCAAAAGAACTTATTCAATAAATATTAAAGTAACTCAACCAACTTAATCTGGAAAAAACAGTAACAAAATTTTCCACACAATAATGTGACTTAGTGTAAGCTCTAATAATCAATAGATGCTAGAAGGTTGTGCATAATAAGCCCTCATCCATTTTCTAACTATTCAATATCTCTAGACCAGTTGCTAGCTTATGGTTTTCATCAGTGAGGATTCTTGGATCTGTAACAGTGCACCTGAATCTTTAGATATAATGCATATCTCCAGAACCCACCTTTCCCTTTTTGCTTATCTATAAAGCTATCAGTTCAACTGAAAATAAACTGATGTTTTCAATACAAATTAATTTACCTGTATAGCAAGAAACTAGTCTGGGTATATTGAATAGGTAGGCACTGAATAGGGATTATTATGCACAATCACCTAGCATATATTGATTATTAGAAATTACACAGGATGGCACTACTGTGTTAAAAATTTTGCTACTCTTTTTCACAGCTTGTGTAAACAAAAGAAAAGGTGGCCATGTGCCATTTTAATCTGCTGGTACTCTTTGGTTGAATACCACTCGTCCACAATTCTATGTGCAAACATCTTGTTATAGTTTGTCTATCTTATTTTTTTACTGGCTACTAACTGAAATGACAACTTACAACATAACGATCTGTTTTATTTTTGTATATTTTCGGCTTGCTATTAATTGCTTTGTTCACAAATATTTTGAATTATTTTAGATTAATAAATAACATGTTATTGAAGTCTATACAGAATTTAAATCTTGTTTTCCAATAAACATTGTAATCCCTTTTATTTAAAGATAATTACTTTGTCCTAAAATGTATATTAAAAATAAAATAATACAAAGAAACTCTTTTAATAAACAAATTTACATAAATTAGAATTAAGGCTGTAATCTTTAGGAATAAGCATCTGAAAAATTTGAAAGTAGGGACTTCTACAGGTCTTAGCCACAAGCTTATGCTAGCTAAGCTTGTGGCTAAGACCTGTAGAGGTCCCTACCTTCGAATTTTTCAGATGCTTATTCCTAAAGGTTACAGCCTTAGTAAATATTACTTAATATAATAATGTGCGTTTAGTAAAATTTATAATTATAAATTAGAATTGTAATTTATGAAGCTTTTCAGTTAACACAATTTTATATAAAATTTCTATCATCATATCATGAGATCTAAATATCTCACAATATATGTTGGAGATTATATACTCAAAATCTCTCATTATCTAACTCCTGATCAGCACTGACAATCTGTCCACTTTAATTTCTTCTAAAATAAATATATTGGGGCTGTGAGCAATTTAGGTATTTAGAAACATTCTTCAACAGCATTACATTTCAAACACTTTTTTTTTTCATTTTGTTTTTGAGAATTCATGTTTTGGTGGCATAAAAGGCTATTAAAAAAATAAAACAATTGATAATTTTAATTTAGTGATTCTTGAAATACTTTAGCCTCTCCACAATACTGTTCTTATTATCACAATTCTGTATATTTGTGAATCGTAATAATCATTTCTGGATATTGTGGAATCCAGAAATTCAAATTTATTTACTATTTCAACTCCTATGGCACTTATTAGAAGAAAATTGTTATTGATATAGTCTATATCTTTTCATAATTACATGAAATACGAGATCACAATCATACAAGAAATAATTAAAGAGTGTGGAGTAATAAATAATAAAAAAAAAGGTATAGTCTATAATCTTGGTTTGCTTTTTAATATTTACTTCAAGACCATTAATCATAACTTGGTTTTTAATATTTATTTAAATAAAATATCATATACACCTTACATAAACACTTTTCAATAAGTTTTGTCATAATTAATTCACAGTATCATCAGGGTATCTCAAATTACTTTGACTTTCTATCATCTCACTTTCCCAACTTTCAGATCTCATGAGAAGCATTAAAAAAATGAAGAGAAATATACATTTCTATCTGTCTTGAATTCTGCTGATGAAGTTCATTTATTTTGATTTTCACAGAATTAAATACATGGAAATTTTGAATGAGTTGTACCAAAAAGAGGTATTCCCAGGTATAGTTACTTCCTTTATTTTGTTAAAAAAAAAAAATTATTGCTCATAAAACATGCATATCAATATTCTTTAGTTTTTTCAATCATTTGGTAAACACAATAACTGCTCTTTTGTGCCTCTTCTAGGCATGAAGTTTTATAGCTTGTTTGATATTTGTTTTAATTCATATGTAAAATTAAGATTATTGTTTTCTGATTGTTACAATTAGTTGGATTGCTTTTCGTATACAGAAGATGAAAACCAAGCAATGCCATTCTCTTAGACATATTCTGGCTTACAAATTTTTTTTTTTAACAAAATTGATAGATGACTTCATTTTTGACTAAACCATATCTTTTATAACTTTCACCATTGTTACCTATATCAAGAATTTTTCCTTTCTATTACTTATATTTAGCATGGCTTTATTTATTTCAGATTTAAGAATATCTGACTCTAGACCATTCCCTTAAATATTTCTTTGTATACAATGGTTGATATGAATAATGGTAAAAATGACAATATTTATTCTATATTCAGTTATGCTTGTTACAATATTTCCTTCAAAGTGTTTAAATGTTTGTTTGCTTGTTTTTTTTAATTTGAATTTGTAAGAGAGATATTGTGTTTTATTGTATAATTGTAATAATTTATTTTTATTATTGGCAGATTTTTATGTAAAAAGAATTTTATTTTTCAAGCAAATATGCTTAACTTTATAGTTTATTTCTAGCATTTTTTCAGCTTCGTATTCCAAATTCTTATTTGACAGAAGTATTTTCCAATGTTCCAAATTATAGACATAATATTATGTCAGACATCTACTCAGCCTGGAATCAGACCAATGCCAATCACTATTCATGTCACTTATGGCCAATCCAGTCAATATTTTAAATTTCTTCATCATGAAAAAAACACTCTAATTCTAAAACTTAAAGACATTAAATAGTTTCCATTATGTTCTTTTCAGTATTATCAACTTGTATGCCTAAGGATAAAAAAGTTATTCTAAATGTGACCTCTGAATTTATAACTTAATTTTTATCTTTCTATATAAAAATGGGATTCCTTTAATATCTATTATGAATGGTGCTTTACTGCTACACCACTAATTACAGAAATAGATCTACGTTTGGAGTTCATCTACTTTAAGACTAAGAAAAAATCATTACTACTATGTCAAGAATAGATCTGAATTTCTACTTACATTTATAATGAGTTTCTTCTACTGTTATTATATGATGAATGAACATTCTGTGGATTATCTATTACAATGGTGATTTCCTGGCTATAATTATTTTAAGAATTTCTATTAAGCAATATCTTAGTTTGAATTTTGTGTCCAACTAGTTAATGTCTATAAGATAAAATTATTATTAATGTACTAGATTATTGAATAAACTCTAATATATTATTATGCTTCATGATTTCTTCAGTAATATTTGAACATTCACGTATTATTTATTATTTACATATTTTAATTATAAACTAATAGATATATTTAAAATATAATTATAAAAAATCTAGACAATATACTTGTATTTAAATATTATATATTCATTCTGTATTCTGCCCATCCCTCTTCTATGTGGACCAGAGGACTTAAAATCAACATGGATATGGCAATACGGTTGACATCTACAAGGGCTTTGAGTGTTCCATTTTCATATTTTCAATGAAATGGATGGCTGAAGAGTTGTAGGGTGGAGAAGACCGAAACCTGTCTATTAAACTTTGAAGATTTGCTATTGTAATATAATTTGAGAACTGATTATATATGTGTGTGGGAGATGATGATATTGATCAAATGATGAGTGCTGGTTCAACATGAAATACATATATTGGAGATCATTTATCTTTTTCACATGTATGTTATCATGCATATTGGTTGTATAAGATGGAGTGGACAGTTTTAGGAAGATTGAGTGTCTGAGTTCAAATCCCTTCTAATTACATTGTATTAAAACATATATATTTTCTGTAAACATTCACCTATATGATTTTACTGTATCTAATATACTTTATTTTATAATAAAACTATCCTTAAATATATTTTTAAAATATTACTATGCATTTACTTAAATTCTAATGTTATTTTATTCATTTCTAAGTTAATATTGATTCAGCTGAATAAACAAACTAACAAATATTGAACTTGCTACATGGGTATTATATCAGGATGTAGAAATCTAATAATTAACAATATATTATGATGACATAGATAACAATAATTCATCCATCTCCATTTCCTTTATTACATGAGAATTTATGCAAACTACCAAAGAGAAACATTTATAATTAGATATACTTCTTAAGTTTAAAAAAAAAAATCTGATTAGATTTTTAGTTTAAATACTAAATTTGTAATTGAGAATGGTTCTCCTAAAATGTTAAAAATACAAAGGATTGACAATTTCTATATAAATTAAAGACAAGGGTCAAAAAGATATATGTTTATATTTAATGAATACAAAAATTTCAAACACTAACAATCATCTTTAATTGTAAATTCTATATAGATAATTGATTTTCACTAAATGTTTCATTGACATTTATCAAGGTCTTATATTTATAGTCAATCTATGAAATTGGATCACAATCTATTATTTGCCCAATAAATTAATAACCATTAATTTCTATAGGAAATCTGTACTTCAAACTATTTTTGAAATAACATACAAATTGAATTCATTGAATAGAATTCTTTTTAACTTAAAAACTACTGATACAATCATTCTAACTATATTCTATGCTTCTTAATAATTGATGAGTACATACTTTTTTTTGGTTCCATTTTATATTATTGTTTTTGAAATCCTGAAGACGCTTCAACTCATTTTCCTATTTTAAAAGTTTAATTAAATAATATATATTCACTAGTTTTTTTATAAACCAAACAAATGTTTGTAAAATGTTATTATGCTTATATTTTTTTTTCTATACATAATATAAACTCATGTGTAAAATTATAATTTTTAACAATATATACTTGAATTAAATATATGCTATTTTACAACTTATAGCAAACCTTAAATTATTAGTTAATGATTTGAAAATATAATAAAAGAAATAATATTAAGATAATATAATTTACTAAATTATATAATAAACTAAACATCAATTTATATACTGAATGTTTTTATACTGGTTCTGATAATAATCATAATCATGGTAAACAACAAGCCACTTCTAACAGATTACTGATTTAAAAAAACCTTAGATGCACTTAATAATAAAATTAGAAGAAAAATATATTAAAATATAGAATATTAATATTGCAGATCTATACAATAATAAGGTATATTTTAAAAGTAATACATGTCCTGGTTGAAATCAGTTTCAAAAGAACCATATCCAATATCTTGATATCAATGACTAATTATTAATAAATATAAATAATACTATTATAATAACTGTGCTCTATTTGTCTATTGAAAAATTATGTTCACATCAAATCATGTCATTCAAAACAGGAGTAAGTGATGATCAGTTTAATTAGAAAAAGTCAATTTATATAATGGATATCATTCTATTTTTTGAATACTTTCATTAAATGATCTCACTCTTTATTCTTCATCTCCTGTAGAAAGCATATGTGCTATAATATTTCTTTTGGAAAATAAAATAATATTGTTATTTTATAAATTTATACATATGTTTATAAATAAAAGATTTTCCCAAATTTATATATTTAAATTTTAGTAATTTAATGAAATTCCTTCATGTATTTTTATAAGTAAATTTAAGCTATGATACAATAAAGCAAAGTACAAATTAAAAATAGATACAGCAATCTGAAATCATGTTGTCTAACAATATTATTTGTCTGAATATCCTTGCATGGTTTAGTGTAATAGAAGAATGTCAGACTTTGGAATGTAAGGTTCTCGAACCGATTCCAATTCTGGCACTTCTAATGTTCAAACTTCTTACAAACTCTTGAGCAATAAAACTATTTGATTATTATTTTTTTATTTGTCTGAAATATTATTTTACTATAATATTTGTTACTTAAAAAAGAAGCTAAAAGCAAAGTCATCTTTTGACTTAAGGTAGTTCAAATAATACTATTGTTAGATGAATGATTTCAGTTTGTAATGCCTTTTTTAAAGGTACTTTACATCACAGTTGAAATTTATTTTTAAAACTATGTAAAGAAATCTCATTAAATTACTAATATTTAAATACATATGTACATCAGGGGTCCCCAACCCTACGCCCGCGGGCACCATGGTGCCCGCACACCATTTTACGTGTGCCCGCCGCTATCCGAATATGATAAAAAATTATTTATCTGATACAAATAAATTTAATTTTTAAAATTTCTTATAAATTATTATATTATATTATAATCAAATTGTAGAACATACTATACTTTTACAGCATAAAAATATAAACGTTAATTATATGTTAAAATTCTATTTTTGAAATAAATATTTTTTTTGTACATTATGTGTATTAACAATATCCAACTATAAATTTACATTGAAAAAATAAATGGTGCCCACCCCCTGGCTAAAAAATAAATGGTGCCCGCCAACTGGCTGGTATTATAGAATGTGCTCTTAAGTGCAAAAAGGTTGGGGACCCCTGATGTACATTATATTTACATATAAAATATAATACATACAGATATAATAAAGAATCTATGATAATTTAAAAACTCACATTACCCTTTCTCTAAATTTCTTTAATTTTTCTTTCTCTTCTTCCTGTTTTTTTAAAAACTCTTCTTTTTGTTCTGAAAAGGTATAAAATCATTATACAAAAAAAAAAAAACATTTTTATTTAAATACACATATAATTTATAAATAAAACAAATAATTATAAAACTTCTATTGATTTGAATAATTAATTAAATAACATCAATACAATTATCAATGATTATAAATTGTATAAATGTAAGAAATGCCTGGAGTCTCCAAAGCAATGAATGATTTAATAAGTAAAATAAAGTTAAATTATTATGGCTTCAATATACTTTTCATTTCAGAAAAAAAAAAAATTCAGAAATATCACATTACTTACTTAGAAAAATAAGTTAAGAAGTTGATTTGAAATGAAAAATCATTATGTTGTCAAAAAACAAGAAATAGTGTTTAAGAAAAAAATTATAAATAAAAACTGATGCTGTGAAGACTGAAAGCTGTATTAAAAAATGTAAAAAGACAATGATAAAATAGAAATCATGAGTTAAAAAATGTAGAGAGGTATATATATAATGCCCTTGAAAAACTGGAATATTGTGAAAATAGAAAAAAGAGATATTGGCAAGAAAAGATTATTTTTCTGATTCTCAGAGCTAAAAATAATCTTACAGATTAATATAATAAATCAAAACAATATTTGATTTACAGAAATAGCAATATCATGTCTTGATTGAAATCATTTTCTAAAAAATTCACTTTCTCAATGTCTGATTATAATTACACATAATTAATATTACTAGATTAAGTCCTACCATTCTCTATATGGTTACCAAAGAGCTGCATCAACAACAAATCATTCCATTCCAAATGTCAAATCAATGACATCTTTTTTTTTTTACAATTTCTTATCTGCAATTTCTCTAATGTTAGTTAATATGAAATGTATATATATATATATAGATGACCATAATAAAACAATGTGTTTCCTCTCGCATTAATTATCTACTGACTCTTATCCTTAAGTATTTTGTCATTTATTACTTTATCAATTTAATCTTTAATATTCTTCTAAAATAGAATTAAAAAGTTTCTAATGTCCTATGTCTATTTTTTCAATTGTCTAGAATTTGCATTACATTAATGATTATTAAACAATTATCATTATTATGCTGAATTTCAGGTCAAGTTAAATATCACTAAAAACAGGCACTTATGTTATTCAACTGTAGATTCCGTTAGTTTGGCTAATGCCTTGAAAGAAGTTTTTCTAATAAAAGAGCAGAAATATTCAATCTGATCAATAACTTTTTTTTTTATATTCAATTATAAAATAAATGCTAATGTTTTAATATTTAAATTTTTTTTTTGGGATTTATTTAAGGTCCGATATGTTATTTTCTTAACAAGCTTTACAAACTATGCTGAAATGAGCTAGTGAGACTAGAAAGTCATAAAGTGAGAAAAAAGTGAAAAAATTTTGTCCTAAAAAATAATGTAATGGTAATAAATATATGCTTAAAAAAACAAGAAAAAAATTAAAACATGGAAAGTTCTAAAGAAATGCATTAACTATATTAGATTTATTATTTAAAAGCTTCACATTTTATACCAATGATTTTTTTTTTAATGAATAAAACTTAATAATTGATAAAAAGTTAAAAGGAGAAATCAACTTAAACTTGATTGTAGTCTTTTTTTCCTCATTAATTGTCTCAATATTTCTATTGCAATTTTATCATTTCTTCATTCTTCACTGTATTTATATCCTATCACTATAAATATTCATCAACTAACTCAAGATACAGTAATTAATGTATTAGATCTCCATGCACATAATCTGGGATTCAAATTCAGGTTAGATAAATCTTGCAAAACTTTTTCATGGCACAAGCAAATTAAGAAATTTTCTTTCAGATAAATTGGACCATAAACAATCCTATTAGCCATCCACAATAACTCAGAAAATTGAATATCTATCTATTATTAACTGGACATAAATGTCCCAGATTAATCTGAGTTGATCACATTTGTGTTGGTGCGTCAATTAAAAAAAATAATAAAAATATGATTGCAATATTGTGACTTTTATCAATAACAAGGAAGGTGTAATATCTTATAGTGAATCTTTGATGTACTTTTGATTCAATATTAACTATATCAATTTATTTTAAAACTATTACCTTAACAGTTTTATCTTATTCATTTATATATTTATTTCAACTTCTCAAATACCTTCATTTCTCATTTAATCTATCCACTTTTTTTTAGTTTGGTTTTACTTTTCTATTTTCTTTAAATGTGTTTATTAATCTTTTTTTTTTTTTTTAGCTAAACACTTCATTAAACAATAAATCATGTTTAACTTTCCATTATATTTTATTATTTTATACCATTTTACTGATTTTGTTTAACAATATTCAGGTCAGCGCGACTGACTTGCACTTGCAGGCAGTTGCCCGGGTTGCGGGTTCCCGTCCCGGCCAATGCTATGACACTTAAAAAAAATAAATAAATAAATATTCATTTCATTGTTTAAAATTCTAATGATTTAGCTTAAAGAATATACAGTCTTCTTTATTTGTTTTTTTAATTTTAATCAGGTATTTGTATATCTTGAGGAATTTTTTTTTACATTTTTTTTTTCTGTATAATATTTGTTAACTTTTTTAATATATTAACCATTTAATATTGTTTCTTTTTTGTGATAATGATTGATTCAGTTAGCTGTTCAATCAGTAAATGAGTGTGTACTTTTTTTAATGAAAAGTAATAATTCCAAAATAATCGTAGTTCAGATAAATTTTATATGCTAATTATAAAAAAAAAAACACAATTGTAATATGAAATAATCCATTGCTTTGTTCGATCTGCTGTATAGATAAAAACAAACTGACTTACAATCACAGATTATTTTGCATGTTGTCCAAGAAGTAAAGTTTAATAATAATTTACTTTTATAATTCAGTAATTTTTAAAATTATTTAATAATGATAACTGATATACATTAACAAAAAATTATGTAAAGATGGAAAATCTCTGAATGAAACTCCTCAGACTACTAAATTTAATCATAAACCTCAAATAACATAAAGTACAGATACTATGAGTAACAACTAATATACAGATTGATATAAAACATGAATAGAAAATAAAAAGTAGTCTCTACTTACAGGTGTGAATATCGTAAGCCCTAAGGCTTAATAAAACATTAATACATATGATGATAGCCTTTAAGGTTTGCTTAAGATCTGTTTTGCTATTTTAGAAGGCAGATGTCTCCCAATCTCTTTTTTTCCCTTGCCATAGAAAATTTCTTCAGATTAGCTGATTCCAAATCCAATAAGATCGCTTGGATGTCAAGAACCATGTTAGGGCAAGGGATAGAAATAAGAATGATCATTTAGATGTGCCAATCTTTTATGTAGTTATGGATTTATTCTCTGAAATAGACAAATAATTACAGAGAGAACTAATTAGATCTTTCTAATTAGTTAAAGCCAGATGTTTTTTTTAATTTTCTTTTACATAACATTTTTTTAAAAATTCTATTAACTCAAAAGAATTTTAAAAAATGTTTCTAATTCTGGATATTCAATATTTAAAATATCTTTTACACAGAATTAAACTGGACTTAATTATAATTATCATTATTATTAATAAATTTCTTTGGATTTATAACTACATTCTTTTAATCAATATATATCTCCATCCTATGCTCTTTTCTAAAAAAAAATTAAACTGTACTTATCTCTAATATTTCACTTTATATAGTTCCTAAATTAATTTTAACGCAATTTACGTTTTTTCAGTGTCCTCAATGATGCCAATTAGATATATATGCAAGATATTATAAATCTTAAGGATAAAACAAAAATTTCGTGATTGAGAACATGTTATGAGATTATAACAACATTTTGGCTGCAGAAAAATATATATTTTATTCTAAAGTTAAAAAATTCAATAATCTTCTACCTTGTAATCTGTACGAAAAAAACTGTTTTCATTTTTGCTTTCCTAAATAATTTCAACGCTAATTCTTCAAATTATGTGCGTGTGTTTTAAATGATTATAGAGAAATAACGGGCCTTACACTTATTTAAATTTAGTTATTACATTTCAAATTATTTTCATATATTAACTTCCAAATGTAAATATAGTAAAAAAAAATATTATATTAACGCGCAACAAATATATATAGTAAAATATATAGAAAGAATGATAATGTCTATATTTTTTTTAAAAAAGAAAAGATTAATGACTTGAATAGAATAAATAAATCATCACAAACGAATCAGTTTCAGATTTCTGCGACGCACAAATGGTCTTAAATAAAATTTAATTTAAAGTACTACTTACTTTTAGCTATTTCTTTCTGTTTTCCTCCAACACTGGGAGGCTTATCCATAGTGCTTAATATAGATCCTAATAGATCCATTTTTCAATGCATGAAATAAATTACTTTAAAAAATCTGTTTATAAAAGTGAACTTCTTCCCACGCTACTGAAATATTAAAAAAAATAACAATAGTAATTGATGCTTAAATAATTTCTACAAATTTCATTGGTTAAAATTACTTAATTCAAAATAAATATTAATAATAATTATATTGTAACAATATTATAATATATAAATTTTTATAAATGTTTTTGTTATATTTATAAAAAAGTCTTGTAAAATAATACCCCATATAGAATATAAATGCTTAACCTTGACGGAAAGGTTTATAACGAAGACAAAATGGTGGTACTTAGTTTACTTCGATCCTCTAGCCCAGGTCTTTATGGCCTTGCAAAGCTCCCCGCATGCGGTTCTTTCAATTTAATGCTTCCTTCAAAATATTTTTTAGGTATTGTTTATTTTTTAAATTATAATGTGAATTATTATTTATACGTAATAATCACTGCAACATTTACCTCTTTAAGTTTAGGATTAAAAAAAACATTATGGTCTTCCATTTCAGATATCTCGTAGTTTTTAATTAAGATGCCATTTGTTTTTGTTTTATTTTTGAAGCAAGGTAGGAAGTATGTGAATGTTCGTTCTCTTTTTATATTCACAGGAATGAAAGATAAAAATGCCTTCATTTCTGGATGTTATGAAGTCATTAGCCAAGGCAATAATTAGAACCAAAAGCAAAAAATATTAAAAATCACGAAGACATAAACCTAGACTGTGAATGGTAACAATGTGTTATGAATCTAAGTTGAGATACTTACAGTCACTGATATGGTATTAGGTTGTTATTCAGTATTGACTTTCAATTTTTTACAATTGTTGATTACTTTCAAATAAAAAAATATTGCATAAGAGACAGTATGATACTTATAAAGTTATAAAAAAGATTAGAGACAATTGTTTTGAAAAGTGGACATATTTTAATATGAAGATTGAAATATTGGAAGAACAAAATTAAGCTGATGAGTGATATATCTAACAGAGTAACAGGATTAGATATTTAATTTACCAGAAGACACCAGGTGCATGTAATTCTGATTTATACTTCAACCAATTCTCATTTTAGTAAAGAATTTTTATACAGAAATGTTGAATGTATTTAATGACCAAATGACATTTTAAAATTATCGTGGGAGATTTTAATGCTAGAATTGGAAAACAATTGGAAGTTAAAAAAATTATGAGTAAATTTGGATAAGAAGACAAAAAAGAGAAAGGACATACAAAATTTTCAGAAAAAGGAAAGACTGCAGATTTTGACTGTTTGTGTGTGTATAAATTATAATATAAAAAAAAATATTAAATTTTTGTAAACTATGTACTGACCATACATGTATAATTGTCACCTCTTACTACTATTACCTCTAGAAAAAATTAGCATACAGCATAAATATTGTTAAATGATAAATTGCTATGTCTAACTGATCTAAGAGGGCACTTCCCAAAAATACAAATCATCATTACACAGTTAAATATAGATAATTTAATGAATGATAATTAATAGTGTTTTAACTATTTACATACATATACAATTATTTTATATATTAAGACCTGAAGGCATATATAAATAATAATGTAGATCAATACGACCTGTAAGAGTCCTAGCTGGCTGTTCCCATGTTTGGAGGCCAGCTCTTTGCACTTGAAGTCACTGTGCCAAGGGAGACATTCTCCAGCTTATGTCCGCATGCACAGGTGAAGCTACAAGAATCAAGTGTAGTCTTCTTGATCTAATTTGTACTGAGGCATTCATTGTTTTTATCCCTGAAGTTGATTGGCTTGTATTCCTGTCCATTCGCTCAGGTGATTCTTCATTTCAATGTTCCATACAAGAATTTACATCATTATCTCTAACTTTAATTAATGAATTATTTCAATTTATCATTTATCTTATGAAGGAAATCTAAACACGAATTTCTTTATTTTATTTCATTAACGACGTATTCTATCCTCATTAATTAGACTGTTATTACTTTTTAGAAAATATTCCTTTTCTAATCTTAAAAGTTATAAATCTGTTACTTACTATTTTAAAAAAATCAGTCTTTTAAAATTCTTTAATTTATTAAACTTATAACTTTTTTTCATTAAGCTCTGAACTTATGCATTATTAAGATTCGTAGGATTTTTTATCTTCCTTTTAGCATGCCATTGTTAATTATGTTCAACTCATTAAGTGCATTTTATGGAAATGTAATTGTTTGAAAATTACAATCATTAAGTTTATTTTTCCTCATGTCTATGTTAATATCTGGCCATCAGATACCACTAAAAGTTTTTGCTCTGCTGATGTCTTGCTGATTATTATGTGCTGCCTACCTTTGACTGGTTTCAGTGTACAATCGCTTTTTATAATGCAGCCTTTACATACCGACACTTGCTTCTAAGCATTCCACTGTTCTTTGTGAAGAAAACTGGGACATTGCTTCGGCCAAACTTTTCAAATCTGCTTCATAATCCATTGGTAACGGTTGTCTTTAGCTGTCCAACGAGCTACAATTTTATGTTTTATTTTTGATTTCAGTATGTTGTTGTACTTGGTCATCATGGACTTTCTCTGGCCTGATCTTGTTAATTACTAGCTACTGGAAAGATTTTTTACTGAGTATATCCATTTTTCTCCAAATTCATCTTAATCCCCTGGGAAAGTTTTTTTCTGTCCAGGCTATTAATTTTTTGTGTAATTGTTATCTTTACTCCGATTTCACTGAACCAGTCTCATCCTAATATGGGGTTGATAGGAGCATGTACTACGTATAGTGGCAGTACATTAATTTTGCCCTGACCTTCATGTATTGGAGCTTCAATTACACCCTTTATTCTAATAACAATACCGTTTATATCTAACGCCTTTGGGCCAGTTTTTTTTAATAATGGATCTTTTCCTACACTTGGAACTAATAGTATATCAATCGCAGACTGATATGAATGATACTCTGCTACCACTGTCGACGTCCATGGCAATAGACTGATCATACAGCTTTAATCTTAACAATTTTGTCGTTTTAGTCGGTCAAAATCGTGTGTTCATTCAACAAGACCTAGAATCCCAGCAAAAGTACATCAGTCTAGCAGGTACAAGATACATAAGTCAGGAACAATACTAAACGTTAATCTATTTGCCTGTGCTCCAGGGTCTATGACTGTATGAGCAATGTTTTGAGGATACTACAAGTTTCCCATTGACTCCGGTCCCAGAAATGAGAAGAGGGTGAGCATAGAGATTTGGGAAATCAATAACGCATTCAAATGATTAATTAATAATTTCTATAGAATATAAAACCATGCAGACTATTGCTTAATATTAATTAATATTCAGAGCCGTAATAATATTCAAGGTAACATTAAACAAAAGGGAGTTTAATTAATAATACTAAATAAAATCTCATTCTCTTATGGAACAATATAACTCAATCAAATAATTAATATTAGAGATTTGGGCAATGAATGACAAATAATGAGAATGCAGATAAATGATAGAATATAAATTTATTAAATGATTAGACACAGTAATTTAATGATTATAAATAAAACAAAATATGTGCATAGAGTGTCTACACAATTGTTATTACATATTTGATAATGATTTAATTTGCAATTATGCGCTTCTGAGGATTAATTAAACAGGTCATTTCGGAAGTACCAAGTAAATAAAATATTTGGTTTAATGTATAATAGTTGTTTGGTGTGGTTAATATATATAAAATAAGATTGGTTTGTGCGCTTAATATGCCAAGATTATAGAATAAATTGTTTAATAGACAATCAATAGTAAATTATATCTTAATCATTACCCAAAACATTACAAATTCACACTAATGGATTTGATCATAACATTATATATTCAAGTAAAAGTTGAGGATGTGTGATTTAAGAGCGTGAGGGATCACATTTCAACAAGATTTGGGAGATTGCTCAAATGGGTGAGAGTAATATGGTTCAACCTAAAATAATCTGCAATTGTGTAATCTGCTCTAAAGAATTAAATGGAATGGGTGGTGAAAAACATACAGCTTACAGATAGCATTGAAAATGTATAAATAAATTAATAATAATAAAGGCAGTATTACATTACAATTTACAATCATATATAGGAATGAGGTTGCCTAAGACACTTTGGGTGGCTTTGTCATATTTGCACAAAGCTGAGAGTATGTCTGCATGACGGCTAAGAACATATCTGAAAATAATGGCACAGGCTAGCATGTTGGGATGGCTTATCCATATTTTCCCATATTCTTATCCATTAAAAGTGCCTGAAGAGATCCCTAGTAGGAAAAGCATCTACTTTGAGAGGGATGATGAGGATTGGGTCCGGGCATCCCTAAGATCTCATGGTGCATGGCAAAGCAAGAAAAGCAATGAATTAAACGATTGTAATGATACTCCAATAACGCTTATATAGATAGTTCGTACCACTAATGGCTATGATAAACTAATTAATACTTGTTTAAAATAATATGCTACTTGGCGTAATGGAATGCCTAAACACAAGTCATGCACAGGCAATTAACTAATGCCTAAGAAAATATAAAATGGGCCAGGATATAAAGACTAAAGGGACTAGATTGCTTTCTCCTACACTTCTAAAATATCTCCTTACATTTCTATAAGCGATCAATGCACATATAACTTAATATTAATTTACAAAATAAAATCGTAGATCACACCTAGGTAAATGATATATTAAATTCACTTCTGGTGAGATTTAATTAAATAAATTTGTAAAACATTTCAATGATTAGATAAGGATTTACTTTATAATTAAAGAGGATAGCTAAGTACAGGCATTAAAGCATTACTTGTCATTTAAAAGTAAATATCATTAAATAAAATAATTGGTATAAAACCAAGCGAGTTTAGAATAATTAACCTTAAAGAAAATTTACGGCTCTAACAATTTAAAAGGAGAAAACTATTGGCAGTGGCGTTTAAATTTACTCGCTGGGTTGGATACCAACTTGGCATATTAAAATAAATCAAAATAACAAAATAAGAGAGAATAAAATTCAAACTAAATTGCTTCATCAAAATTTAAGAACTTAATGCAGTATTAAAATAAATTGTATAGACATTGAGCATTATAGAAAATGGGTTTTAAGAATTAAATATAATGAGAAAAGGATTACAATATAATTTTAAATAAAAGTTAGATTCAACTTGATGAGACAATGCAGGTAATCGGCAGATCATGTTCAGAGACTGGTTTGAATGGAAACGGCAGTTCACTTACAGGCAAGCATCTTTGAACAGTACACATATTCGGCCCAGATGTTTCAAGCTTCGGCATAGTGAGTGGGAGATGGGATTCCCAAAGGTATGGGAAAGCAAACAGTCGCTTCTTTTATCCCAATATTGCTTATTTCACAATTAAATAGACGTGAAGTATGATAGCACTCTGAGATCGATGGCCCAAAAATTTAATTATTTATGCTTAATGCAACTATTTAAAGAATGTTGCCTTGAGGCAAGATATTTTATTCATTTCGCACAAATCTAGAAACAGGACATAATCTTTTGTTTCCATTACATTTTTGTTTAGATTTTAATCTGATAAAATTTTGGCCAGCCATTGTTTCAAACTCAGTTTATTTGGTTATATTTTAAATTGATCTACATTTCCATACATGATATGGAAAGACCAATCAATAGCCAAGTGAAATTTAACTAAATTGACATGTATATCCCATATGGTATGGAAAGACTGATCAATTAGCAAAGTAAAATTTAATTAAAGAATCTTTAGGTATTTATATCATTTTTTAGAATGACACAATGACTCGTCAAGATTACAAGATTTAATGATTACGTTATGTGACTCTTAAATGTCGATATTTTATATAAATTATTAGTAAAAAATTTTATTTACAATATACATAAGATTATTTATTTATTCTACATGTATATATACATTCATACACAAATTAAATGGGCATAAAGAAAATTAAAATTTTCTTGATATTTAAAAGAAAAACAAATATCCATTTTTATAATTAATTTACCATAAATATTTAAAATGTAGTAGAGATCCATTTAGATTCATATATATATATTTATGCTATCACCTATCGCTAGTTACTGGTGCTAATTACATTTGAGTTGGGTTCAAACCTGTGTTTGTAGTTATATAATTAGCAACAGGTGAAGCACAAATATGTAGAACCATATTTACAGCTTCATATTCCTTGAATCTGGGGAATAAAAAAACAACATAACCAAGGGTTCACTGACAGGCAACTTTGATATTATTATACACTATTTAGCAATATTAATTATTAAAATATGTAAACTTTTAACACCTGCTGAATAAGTTTACCCATTCTGATCCCATCTGATTAATCACAAAATGATGGGATTTAACTATAAAATGAAAAGAAAAAAAAAACACAGTATGGCAACACTTTTTTCAAAAAGGAGTCTCCAAGTCTAAGCATAATTTATACTTTTCCATAATCTGGGGGTACATCATAATATAGCTTCAAATGTCACGCATTAAAAGTTCCTTTTATTATTCCCTTATCAGTTAGTAGGAATCCATTATTTCCACATTTTTATTGATTATGGTAAGGTCCTTTGTATAATGGGAAGAATTTTCTGGATTTCTTTCTGATTCGCTTTACTAGCCCTAGGTACTTGTACCCAAACTGGGTCTCCTACATGGAAGATGTGGGAATTAGTATTTCCCCTACATTCCCTGAGCTTTGCCATTTGCACCAACTGTGATCGAGTCTTATCCTGGTACTTTTTTTTGGTTGATGAATCCTTGATCGATTGGTACTAGTGTTTTAACTAATGTAGGGCATGGCTTCCTGAAGGGGAGTCGCCATGGTGTGAACCCTGTAGATTCATTTTCGGTGCTATTAATAAAGTGGATCACATTACAATAATGATTCACCAACCCTTGTGATTATCTGGTATATGTGTTCTGTACAGATGGTTTATCTCTTTCATTACCCTCTCACAAGGATTAGATTGAGGGTTTTGAATCTTGCCCCAATGTCTTTATTTCATCCACTACTTCATCTTGTGTTTTCTGTTGGATTTGAACCCGCCATTCCATCTGTATTTTCTGCATATTTTTTTTGATTCTTTCTTGTTCCTCTCATAATTCTCCAATTGCGGATTCACACTTCTCTGCCCTCTCCTTTGTGTGTTTGCACTCCCCTTGCAGCTCTTCAATTGCTTTTGTAGATTGCTCCCACTTCCTTTCCAACATCATCTCAATCCTCTGAGTCTCCTTCTTGCTTTCCTTTGTTTGACTCCAGCAATCTAGCTACCATTTCTCTTGAATCTACCGCATTCTTTTGAATTGCTCTCTGGTTTGATTCTAGTTTTCTCATCATACTCTAAAGGATGGCGATTAAATTTTCGTCTTACTGTGGAGGTACTTGGTCTTGCTTAATATCATGGAAAAGTTTAAGCGGATCCTTCATAGTGACCTGAGATTTGTTCCTCTATGCTATCATCCTCCCTTTAATCCCCACATTCTTCTCAGCTCTTGTCCATAGTGGATGTGGGCTATGCAATAGCTATGTTTCTAACTTCTCCTTAAATCTATATAATAATAACAATAACTATGTTTCTAACTTTTCCTTAAATCTATATAATAATAGCAATAACTATGTTTCTAACTTCTCTTTAAATCTTTATACTAATAACAATAACTATGTTTCTAACTTCTCCTTAAATCTATATAATAACAGCAGTAACTATGTTTCTAACTTCTTAAATCTATATAATAATAGCAATAACTATGTTTCTAACTTCTCTTGAAATCTTTGTACTTTATGAGTATTTGATACTAGAATTTTACTTCCACCTCTCTGTTTACTCATCTCCTCGTTACTTTCCCCCACTATTCCTTATCTGGCCTGATCTATAATTACATCTCTACCTGTTTACACGAGCCTAACAATCAATAAATGTAGAAGATATATCTAAAAAAAGTTTTTTTTATTTACAATGAAGCGTGATCTCTTAATACTTTGTTTCTGGATTGTCCAACTTGGTCATTCTCTCACCCCTGAAATAGACTAAAAAGAAAATTCATTATTTCAAACATTCAATACATCATTTGTTTTTTTCATATTGTCATTTCCTTATGTCATTCCCCATCCGAATCTCACATCAAACAAAATTTATTGCCAAGAACTATCATTACATTTTTTTTTTAAAGTTGATAACAAAATTTATAGAGGTGACTGATTATTTAATTCAGTCACCAGGATGCCATGTTATCAAGATTAATGATGCAATACTCATATGGCTAGCTCATTGTACAAGATATTCACAATCAACAAGATGTGTACAGAACATAAAATAAAACATAAGTATACCCTATTATAATTTCAAGGCTTAGAACTTATGGTTGTAGTACATGGTTTTTAATTTTAAAACAAAATCTTCATTTTCGTGGTTATATAACAAGAAAAAAAAATGTTTTTTTTTAATTTATGCTTTATGGCTGTAAAACACTTTCTAAAGTCAAAATTAATTCTAAACAAACTTCACATTTACCATTGTAAAACATAGTGTTACAACAAACAACGAATTTTACGTTTACTGCTATAAAATAACCTCTAAAGTCAAATAATTAATTCTAAACAAACTTTCAAATTTAAGGTTACAAAGGAATTTTACTTTTGGCTGTAAAATAATTTCTAAAATCAAGATTAATTCTACACAAAATTTCGGTTGTAAAACATGGTGTTATAATCAGAATAAACGAATTTTATACTTCTGGCTGTAAAATAATTTCTAAAATCAAGATTAATTCTACACAAAATTTCATATTTACGGTTGTAAAATATGGTGTTATAATCAAAATAAACCAATTTTACACTTCTGGCTGTAAAATAATTTCTAAACTCAAAAATCAATTCTAAACAAACTTTTATAATTAATCTCAAACAAAATTTCAAATTTATGGTTGTAAAACAAGGTGTTACAACAAACAAACTTATTTAATCAGTCGATCAATATTTTAAATTTATGATTGGAAAACGGGGTATTTGTTTTTACACCATTAATGTTACAACCAAAAAAAAATTTGTAATTATGGTTGAAAAACACAGTATTTGATTTTATATAATCAATATAAAAAAAATTAAATCACTTTTATATCTAGCAAATTATGCATGTATATTAAATTATAGATAGCAAATTATATATACATAGTAAATTATCGTGCATCAGTGTGTATTCAGTTTCAGGCTGTGGAAAGTAATTCAAGCCTCCCAATTGGGCGGCCAAGTTCAGGGAGAAAAAAAAAACTGTCATCATTCAGGTATGTGGATATATTATCTGGAAACCCATGATGTGGCGCCAAGCCTGGGAGAAAAAAAAAAAAAACCTAACACCAGTCAAAATCATGTGTTCATTCAACAAAACCTAGAATTCAAGCAAAAGTACATCATTCTAGCATGTGCAAGATACATAAATCAGGAACAATACTAAACAATCTATTTGCCTGTGCTCCAGGGTCTATGACTATATGAGCAACATTTTGAGGATACTACAAGTTTCCCATTGATTCCGGTCCCAGCAATGAGAACAGGGTAAGCATAAAGACTTGGAAATCAATAACGCCTTCAAATGATTAATTAATAATTTCTATGAAATATAAAACAGTGCAGTCTATTGCTTAATATTAATTAATATTCAGAGCCATAATAATCTTCAAGGCAACATTAAACAAAAGGGAGTTTAATTAATAATACTAAATAAAATCTCATTCACTTATGGAGCAATATAACTCAATCAAATAATTAATATAGAGATTCAGGCAATGAATGGCAAATACGAGAATACAGATAAATAATAGAATATAAATTTATTAGTAATTTAATGATAATTTAATGATTATAAATAAAATATGGGCATAGAATGTCTCTACAATTATTACAAATTTGATGGTGATTTAATTTGCAATTATGTACTTCTGTGGATTAATTAAATAGGTCATTTGGGAATTACGTAAGTAAATAAAATATTTGGCTTAATATATAAAAGTTGATTGGTGCGGTTAATATATATATAAAATAAGATTGGTATGTGCTGTTAATATGCCAAGGTTATAGAATAAATTGATTAGACGATCAATAATAAATTATATTTTCACACTAATGGATTTGATCATAATATTATATATATAAGTAACAGTTGATGATATGTGATTTAAAAATGTGTGAGATCACATTTCAGCAAGATTTGGGAGATTGCCCAAATGGGCGGGAGTAAGATGGTTCAGGCTAAAATAAGCTGCAATTATGTAATTGTCCTAAAGAATTAAATAGAATGGGTAGCGAAAAGCATACAGTTACTGCTTATAGATAGCATCAAGTATATAAATAAATTAATAATAATAAAGGCGTTATTACATTACAATTTACAATCATATATATGAATGAGGTCACATAAGATACTGGGTGACTGTCATATTTATACAAAGGTAAGAGTATGTCTGCACAATGGCCAAGAACATATCTGAAAATAATGGCACAGGTTGGCATGTTGGGACGGTTTATTCATATTTTCCCATACACGTATCCATTTAAAGTGCCTGAAAGAGATCCCTAGTATACTAGAAATGCATCTACTTTGAGAGGGATGATGAGGATTTGGTCTGGTTTTCCGAAGATCCCATGGAGCATAGCAAACCAAGAAAGCAATGAATTAAACGATTGTAACGATATCCCAATAATGCCTACATTATGATAGTTGGAATGCCTAAACACAAACCATCCATGGGCAATTAACTAATGCCTAAGAAAATATAAAATGGGTCAGAATATAAAGGGAGTAGATTGCTTTCTCCCACACTTCTAAAATATCTCCTTACATTTCTATAAGTGATCAATGCATGTATAACTTAATATTAATTTACAAAATAAAATCATAGATCAAACTTAAGTAGATGGTATATTAAATTCACTTCTGATGAGATTTAATTAAATAAATTGGTAAAACATTTCAATGATTAGGTAAGGATTTACTTTATAAGTAATGAGAATAGCTAAGTACAGGCATTAAAGCATTACTTGCCATTTAAAAATAAACATCATTATATAAAATAATCAGTATAAACCCAAGCGAGTTTAGAATAATTAAACTTAAAGAAAATTTACGTCTCCAACAATATAATATGAGAAAACTATTGGCAGTGGGGTTTAAATTTACTTGCTAGGTTGGATACTGACTTGGTATATTAAAATAAATAACAACAAGAAAGAATAAAATTCAATCTAAATTGCTGCCCCAAAATTTAAGAACTTAATACAGTATTAGAATAAATTCTATAGACATTATTGAGTATTATACAAAATCGGTTTTAAGAATTAAATATAATAAGAAAAAGATTACAGTATAATTTTAAATAAAAGTTAGATTAATTAGGAGTTCACTAGTTGATGGCAATTTACCTTAGCCAACTTGTTGAGACATCGCAGGTAATCGGTGGATCATGATCAGAGACTGGTTTGAATTGAAACAGGCATCAGTAGAGATTTAATGTTCACTTATAGGCAAGCATCTTCTTTGAACAGTACACATATTCAACCCAGATGTTTCAAGTTTCGGCATAGTGAATGGGGGATGAGATTCCCAGAGGTATGGGAAAGCAAATGGTCGCTTCTTTTACCCCAACATTATTTTTTTCACAATTAAATAGATAGGAAATGTGATAGCTCTCTAAGATAAGACTTAGAACAACTATATCGATGGCCCAAAAATTTAGCTATTCATACTTAATGCAACTATTTGAAGAATGCTGCCTTGAGGCAAGTCATTTTATTAATTTCGCACATATCTAGAAACAGAACATAATCTTTTGTTTCCATTACATTTTTGTTAAGATTTTAATCTGATCAAATTCTGGCCAGCCATTGTTTCAAACTCAGTATACTTGATTATATATCTTAAATTGACCTACATTTCCATACATGCTATGGAAAGACTGATCAATAGCCAAGTGAAATTTAATTAAAGAATCTTTGGTATTTATAACATTTTATACATTTTTTAGAATGATACAATGATTCATCAAGATTACAAGATTTAATGATTGCACTAATTATCGTCTATTTTATTTTATATAAATTATTAAGTAATAAATTATAGATTTCTACTTTACGCTTATCAAATTATAATAATGAAATTGTGCCATATCCAAAAGATGGGCTAATTGACTCATTTGCACAAAGTTTGCATATTGTACATACATAATGATTTCTATGAGTGAGTCATAACAGGCTATGATTATGAGAAATATACTTTCTTGAAAGTGCTAAACCTTTTTAATGTATTAATTATCATTTATATAGCTTTACGTTATATGTGTATTGGCACAATTTTGTTATTATAAATTATTAATAAAAAATTTTATTTACAATATTTATAGGATTATTTATTTATCCTACATATATATACATACATACATGAATTAAATGGGCATAAAGAATATTAAATTTTTTTTGATATTTAAAAAAAAATATCCATTTTTATAATTAATTTACCATAAATATTTAAAATTTAGTAGAGGTTCATTTAGATTTGCACATATATCTGTGCTATCATGTATCGCTAGTTACTGGTGCTAATTACATGTGAGTTGGGTTCAAACCTGTGTTAGTAGTTATATAATTAGCAACAGGTGAAGCACAAATATGTAGAACCATATTTACAGTTTCAGTATGCTGAATTGCCTGGCCCTGATATGAATGTGTATAATTATTATTTTTCATGTTGGAATTGTTAAGTTTTTGTTTACACATTATTTCCATATGCCCTTTTTTTTTTTTACACTTTTTGCAAAGTTCTCTTTTGTAAAAACAGTTGCTGGCTTTGTAAGCCCTTTTTCCCACAGCAAAAACATAAATGAGTGTTTACTGTTAGCACTATTCTCATTATTCTTAAACAATTCTTTTTCTACGGTTTTACAAGCATCTGTTTGTGATTTGCTATTACTCTTGAACTTGGTGAATTTTTGAGATTGATCAAGCACAAGTTCATAAGCTATCCCACGCTTTATAGCCTCTACATAATTTAAATCGCAAACAGCCAATAATTGTTATCGTAAACTATCATTACACATATCATTAAGAAATTGTTCTACTAGGGTTTCATCTAGGAAAGATCCATAGATGCAATTCTTTGCTAAATTAAGAAGAGCATTATCGTAATCTTTTATACTTTCATCCCAACCTTTATTCTAGGTTCGGAATTGCAATCTAACGACATTCCTAGAGGGTTAAAATGATTTGACCAATGCTCTTTAACCTGATCATATGTACAATCTTCAGAAGCTAGAGGTTCACTGTACCTGTTGTGGCTATCTCAATAACTCCTTTTACAGCAAAGCATAATAATGAAGCAATCTTATACTTATTGTCTTCAACTTTATTAATTAATAAATATTTTTCCCCTTGTTAAACATACAGGGGCCAACTACTTGCCTCACTGACATCAAATTCACCGATTGCTATTTGCATTGCCTAATTGTTCCTTTACCTAAATTTAACTGTTTAATATTAGTTGATGAAGAGATTGAATCAAGACTGATTGCACCAATTGCTATGTCTAGCTAATCTAATAGGGCGTTTTCCAAAAATACAAATCACCATTTATGCAGTTAAATATTAGATAATTTAATGAATGATAATTAATAGTGTTTTAACTATTTACATACATATGATTATGTTATATAATAAGGTCTGAAGGCATACATAAATAATAATGTAGATCAATATGACCTCTAAGAGTCCTAGCTGGCTGTTCCCACGTTCGGAGGCCAGCTCTCCGCACTTGGCCAAGGGAGACATTCTGCTCTAGCTTATGTCCATGTGCACAGATGAAGCTCCAAGAATCAAGTGTAGTATTCTTGATCCAATTCGTATTGAGGCATTCATTGTTTTTATCCCTGAAGTTGATTGGCTCATACTCCCATCCATCCACTCAGGTGATTCTTTATTTCAATGCTCTATTCAAGAATTTACATCATTATTTGACTTTAATTAATGAGTTATTTCAGTTTATCTTATGAAGGAAATCTAAACACATATTCCTTTGTTTTATTTCATCAACGATGTATTCTATCCTCATTAATTAGACTTATTATTTTTTAGAAAGTAATCTTTTTCTAATATTTAAAAATTATAAATCTTTTACTTTTTAAAATAATTAATTTTTTAAAATTCTTTAATTTATTAAACTTATTAAATTTTCTCATTAAAGTTGTAATTATAAATTTATTTAAACGCACATTGATTATGTAAGTAATATTTACTAAGGCTATAACCTCAAGAATATGCGTGTAAAAATGCGATAGTAGGGACCAAAGCATAAGCTTGTGGTTAAGACCTGTAGTAAATATTATTTTCTCCTTAAGTTTATACCTATATATGTATGTGCATTTAAGCATACACATACATATCATAAATAATGTATCCAAATAAGCCCATATTATGAAAGTAGGACTGATATATAAAATAACCTATAAGACTAGCATGTGTGGGCTAACTGTTGATATATATTGAATCATTTAGCAATAGTAAAGGCTGGTTAATTTAAGATGAGGAAATTATCATGTATGTAAGTTATAATATCTATGTGCAAAAACTGAAGCAAAATTTTAAAGAACAGATATATGGAGTCTCTCTATATATATTTCATTGTTGTGTGTCAATAATCTATTTTCATGTAACCGTTTATTGTAATCATCTTGAAGAGTACAAAGTGAATTCTACTTATCATTTATTCTTTTAATTATATTTATTGCATTTAAATAAACGTGTCTTGTTAAGTTTTTATTTATGTTTGTCTATTTAATAAAAGTATTGATGTGATCTCGGCAGGTGTTACAGAATTATTCCTTGGAACACAGCAGTATTATGAATTTTTTTTTTTTTTTTTTGAGCAAAAATGGGCTCTTAAAATTGAATGTATGCATGGAATTAAACTTTAAAAGCTGTTCTAATTGATCAAAGAAAAAAATTATCTATAAAATACATTATTTTATTACACCCAGTATTGATTCCTTGTATTATTGAAATGAAAAAAAGATTATATTGAGTGTTTTATTTGATATATCAGCTGCATGCCAAAAGTAGAACATTGACTTTATATTTTGAAATAATAAATTATGAAGTGTAAATATTTGTACAATGCACCAATTTGTTATTGTTTAGTGATTGATCTGTTTATATTGTTGGCAAAATAAGTACAAAAAAGATTATATATCTATGGAAAAATGCATTTCAATAGAAATTTTTCCACATGTAATGTTTCAATTCAGATAATCATTGTTGATTCAGGATTAAAAATAGTAATACTAGAGACTTTTTAAAATGTGATTGATTAAAAAAAAACTTGAATTTTTTAAAAAAACTATTTCTATCAAAAGCATATAATTTATGATTACTTTCATCCATTACATATTCATCTTTATTAATGATTTATTGAGATAATTTATAATTTTTTAATTTCTAGTACTTTCATTATTGGGATTTTATTTGAAAACCCATTGAATATTAGGTTTAAAAATAATTATAAAAAAAAAAATTCATCTGATAGATTTTATAACACTTCCTTAGGCACCTCTAAAGAATTATTACCTTATGTACAAAATTAAGACAATTTAAGTGTCCCATTTATTTTTAAATTCTTGTTTTATTTTAATTACAAAATAATCCCTACAAAGCTGATTTGCAAAGTTTAGACATGTAGTTATTTTGCATTATATTCTTATCATTTTGTATTTCAATTTTTGCTGTTACATTTAATCAAATTTTCTTTATAATTTATTAATATCTTGTATGAGTTTGTTATAATATTCCAAAGTTTAGTCACAGTATTTATAAAATAAATGCTAAAAACGGTCACTCGTACTTTATAACTTTCTTTAAAACTTAAATTTGGACTACAATAAACATTTTAAAATTTACTTTGTATCTTTGGTTAGCACAAGTCCAAAATTCTCTGAATTAAAAAAAAATAATTGTGAAATATTGATTGAAGATGATAAAACTGGTGGATGGCATGAATGAAAGGGAGCACAGAGCCAGAGTGTCACATTGCATGGGGCGCCAAAATGGGTGCTGTATTCTTTTAAAGAAAAATAATATAAATATTATTATTTGGTAAAAACATATGAGTGTATAATATTTATATTCAATTCTTTTATATACATTGGGTCATAAATGAATTACTATTGGCTTATATATTTTCATGCTGATTCCGAGTATGTGCAGTTGTTGATAAAACCAGAAAATATCTCCAACTTCTGACTTCGGAGATTATATTGATAAGTTGGTAACCTATATATAAAAGTATTATATCAGTATAAGATTAAATCAGAAAATTAAATATTAAATTGAAATCAGATATTATGTAAATGGCTTAAATAATAATTGTTGTTCTAAATTAAAATCTTTTTTTAAAACTTGAAGGATTTGTTTCTAAATAGTATTTTCTGCACTATAAAATAGAAGACACTGACACTTGATAGTAATTGAACAATTAACAACTGTTAATAAATTAGTATGTTAAAATGTTTATATTCAAATAGTCATTGTTGATTCAGGGATGAAAATAGTAGTAATAGAGAGACCTTTTAAAATATGATTGATTAAAAAAAACTTAGTTTTTAAAAAATATATATTAGGCTTAAATTAGTCTACCCTGCAAAATAGCAACTGAAAAACAAAAAAAATAAAAAAGATTTTTTTACAAAAATTTTAAAACACATGTTAATGGATTATGTATATTGCTTTTGTAAATGTTTTTACACAACTAGCTTAAAAAAAAAATCACATGCTAAATATCAATAAAAGTTGGCATCAATTTTACTAGAAGAAAACAAAGAAATAAAAGAACTAGTTGGTAAATGTTTTTATTACTAACATACTGTATTGATTATAAAAATAAATGTAATATTTAGAACTTATTATATTTGTAAAGTATATCCAGTAAATATTAAAATTAATTATTATTGTATTATTTCACATTTATACAAAATAAAAGTGCAAAAAAAAAAAAAACTATTTTTTTTTCATCACAGAAAT